>CAMXCT020001425.1:85000-102500 GCA_947184155.2 Cladocopium goreaui | reverse complement strand
CCTTTACTTGGGAAACTTGGGAATCTTGAGGGAACCTTTACAATGCAACCTCGCAAAAAGCTTGAGGAAACCTTGACAATATAACCTTGGAACCCTTGAGAACCTTTACAATGTAACCTTGGGAACCTTGAGGGAACCTTTACAATGCAACCTTGGAAAGCTTGAGGAAACCTTGACAATATAACCTTGGAACCCTTGAAAACCTTTTACAATGTAACCTTGGGAACCTTGAAGGAACCTTTACAATACAACCTTAGGAACCTTGGAAAACTTGGGAACCTTCAGGGAACCTTGAAAAAACCTTGAAGAAACCTTGAAGGAACCTTGAGGATACCTTTTGGGAACCTTGAGGGAACCTTGACAATCTAACCTTGGGAATCTTTTAGAAACCTTTACAATGTCACCTTGGGAACCTGGACCACGTTTACTTGGGAACCTTTACATAATAATCTTGGGAACCTTGACAACCTTTACTTGGAAAACTTGGGATCCTTGCAGGGAACCCTGAAGGAACCTTGAGGGAACCTTTTGGGAACCTTTTGGGAACCGTGAGGGAACCTTGAGGAACCTTGGGAACCTTGGAACCTTGAGCGAACCTTGGGAACCTTGGGAACCTTGAGCGAACCTTGGGAACCTTGGGAACCTTTACTTGGGAACCTGGGAACCTTTACTTGGGAACCTTTACTTGGGAACCTTTACTTGGGAGCCTTTACTTCGGAACCTTTACTTGGAACCTGGGAACCTTGGGGGAATGGGTTTTGGAGGTGCTCCGGTCTGCTCCGAAACCTTTACTATGGCTGAAGACCCCAAAGCATTCTGCTGTTGGGGAAAAAAGTATAACATAGTATAACTATGACTTGTCTACTTTTCATCACGATTGCAGTGCAGTTCGTTCCTCCCCCCCCTTCTTTTGGAGGGCGGAGTCAACAGAGTGGACGGAGCTGCGGTTGCTCTTGAAGAGACTGCAGCTGCAAAGATCCATCATGGAGATTCCCGGCACAGAACTGGCAGCTAGGGATTTTTGTTGCTGGTTTGTCTCAAGGGACACAGGAAACCATGGTGCCATGACCAAATCTGAGTCCGATGATATGATCACCTATTCCCGGTGCAACGGTGCAACGGTGCAACGTGTAACCTTGGAACACCAAAAGGAACCCTAGTTGCTGGCCGAGTTCTGAGTCGTACCGCCACTTGGATAAAAACATGGATTCATTGTTCACACATCTTGCCTTCCAATAGTTACAAAACTGCAAAACAGTGTCACTTATCTTTTTTTGGGGGTTGCCATAGCCAAGAAAAAAATGTCACATCAATCTCATCGCCCATGAATTCAGATCTGCCGCATCTTCACGACTGGCAGTGACTGGCAGTATAGAAATGCATTCGGCAAGGCTGGTGCTGCATCTTGCTGTCCATAAGTCTGGTGAATGTTGATGGTTTCAGCCGCTCGCCGGCGATCAAGTGGAGTTGAGTATTCAAATTAAGAATGGAAACAATACGGAAAAGTATTTCTTGAAACGAATACAGGACTTGAAACGCCAGTTGTTTTCTAGGTTTCATCCGTTGCCATGAGTTCCAGACCATTGGCTTGAAATTATGCAAGAGCAGAAGTCGTCTGTACAAGTTCCAGTGCCTAGCTGCAGTTGTCAGGGCACGGGGTATTACAGCGAGTGCCACCCAACCTGCACCAGAAGTACTCACCAACATTAGTGCAGCACTTGCCATCGCCTCAGTATCTCTGCCGTTTCCTTGCTAAATGTCACCGGTAACATAATCCAGCGGTGATTCAGATGCACGATTCAGTGTCACGGAGAGCGAAAACAATAAGTCAAGGTTAGAACCCTCCACACCCCACATCCAACCATGGAAATTCGAGTGTTGCCGACACCAAGCTGCATTGCATGCACTCAAATATACCAGAGGTTGCATTGACTTTGGAGCGCAGGCGTGTCATCGGCCAACAGTTGCAGCAAGCATCCTCCAAACCTGCCGGTGACTTCCCCAACATCGGCATCTGCTTCGGTGAAATCTTCCCAAAACCCTCTGGCCGGACCTGCATCCTTTGCGCCGCAGCCCTGCCAATATTTCCTGGAAGTGGATCAACTTCAAACAAGACTTTTTCAGAGCCACAGACTATACTATAGTTACTATACAGACTCACAGCCGACACAGAAAAACACGTACTCTTGTCATGCCATTCAGGGCTGCAATATTTCAGCCGAGGGTCCCTTTCGGTGCCAGTGCTGCAAGCTTTTGTGGCTCCATGCACCCCTCAGCCTTCACGTTCCTCAGGAGGATCTGAGGCGTGGCCCTAACAGCAGAACCATCTGACCATAGCCAAGTCAGAAACTGAGATTACCTTTCTTCCCGAAGTTCTTGTTTAAAAAAAAAACATCCAAAAAATATCCTTTAAGTGGGTCTCCCATACTCTGTAACCTCTGCTCCAGAACTGTGGTTTGGCCCCAGAAACATTGCAAAAGTAGATTCCAAAACGATCAAGGTCCTTCAAAAAGGTCCCAAAATAATCAAGACAATTTGACGCCCATCCCACTTCATCCAAGTCACATTGGCATCTCCAGGTCGCAATGTCCTTTGTTGCCTTCACCCAAACATTCCTTGACACCTCCATAGCCACTGGGGCACTGGAAGCCATTGACCCCAATGCACAGCAGAACCTTGGGACACTGTAGCTGGCTGGTGGGGGATAGATACCTGGTGAAGCAGTGGCATGGCAATGTGAATCCGCAAAATTCAGCAGGAAAATATCCATGGCCATATTTACACAATGTAGGATAGCGAAGGAGCCTAACACTGTTGATCCGACTGATTAACCTCGGCCTGAGGAAAGGAAACGTTTCTTCCGAATATAGTGAGCTAGGAGGAGAAAAGAATGATTGGAACCATGGAGGACCCAAACCTGCCATAGCTGGCATGGCATCCTGATGTTCTACCCGCAGGGCAAATGAGAATGTCGCATCATCAGCGTCAGTTCTTGCAGGCACTTGGCAATCCGCTGGCCCCAACTGCTTACATTACATCACTCTCATGGAGATAGTTTAGTTTTGCCCGGCCCCCTCCGTAAATTTTATGGAAATTGATGATAACTAAGAGGCAACAGAGTGTTGGTGCCCGATTTGGAGACAACCCCAGCTGGCCAGGGTTCTGCTTCATAGATGCACCAGTTTCTCCCCCCTCCACTCCAACAACTTGGATTCCTATGCCAGTTTGGACTATTTTGAAGTTGGTTTCATATACACATATATAGTACATACATATATATATATAGTCATATATAGATAGATGTATATCATCAACCCCAAAAACAGAAACAACCGGTTTCTAACGCTTACTGTAGGTCCGGTGATTCTCGCCCACCGAGCTGCCAGGAACGACTTCATCCCGTCGCAGAGGGGCTGGGTTTCACTCGGTGGGCGGGCAACTCTCGGCTGCGGAGAGCTGAAGCATCACGACTCATGGAGGTAGCTAGTGAAATTCACTACATTTTTTGGTTCTTGGGAATCTCAAAAGTGAGACATTCAATAGATTTGGCTGAAAGTGCGCATCTCCAATATTAATTGCGTGCTTGATCTGACTTCCTTTTAAAGTTCAACGGCTCTTACATTGGCCCACCCCAGGAATGTCCTCTCGGAATCTTTGAGGGATGGTGAAAGGTCCCATAAAGAGACCAAGAGAGTGGGAGAGATTAGTTTAAATTAGACGAAGTTAGATGAGATGAATATCACCCAACCAGTGGGATATGCAGGAATCATCATCAGCAACGATCCAACAGTGGAGCAGCAGCTTCGCCCCCCTTTTGAAACGTCGGTGAGTTTCCGCACCCAAATGGTGCGCCGTAAACTTGGCGGAATGACTAACACTCTGCCGCAAAACACTGGACACAAAAACAGAAAAGACCCCTTTGGCAACAAATTGGAAGCGACACAAGTTCCATTGATACTCTTTTAAGGAATGACATCATGGATACAAACTTGGCACCAAAACCTGCTCATGTTCATCCATTTCTGCTAGCTTTGACTGTTAAGTGATCAGTCTATCATGTCTTTCTACGACTTCGGCTGAATCGTCCCTCACTCAGAGATCTGCAAATGCTGTGGCAACAGTCCTGATGCCTGAGCCTTTTGCCACAGCTCCAGAGGCACTTTGACATCACACAACCTTGGTACGGCAGATATCGGCAGATTCGCCAAAACCAAGAAGTCAAAGCCCCATTAAAACATATTCAAGCCAATAATTACAATAGTTCTTGGGCTGTAATATCCTCCCAGGAATTGGGATTCTAATGGACCTATTGGCCATGGTCATTCTGAGTGCCTCGAAAATGGCCACATGACATCCCCTTCCCAGCATTCCACAAGTTCTTGAAACGCTTCGAAGGACTCCACGTTGCCACGCACTTGTTCAGGAGAAGCGCACCCAACAGCAACCCTGGCCGCACAACATGACTCTACACCAAGGCTGAAAGGAATGGTAAACTGGTTTGTCGGAAAATTGGACAGCCGAAATCCACTGGTTTGCCATCATTTTCTCATCAAAGTGACCATTTTGAGAAAGTATACTGTATTAGTCATACTCCATTTTCAAACTAACCCAACTGGATATGGTTGGTACTGTATTGTCTATATATATATATATGCATGTGTGTGTGTGTTTGTGTCTGTGTGTGTGTTATATCCGTTATAAGTGCTCTATATATATATCCTTTCATATCTCCATCATGTCACCATTTATTCCTCAAATCCCGATACAAACCCGCCGTGGCGCCTCTCCACACAGCTGGGCAAGAAAGCAAATGCCAAAGCCACCTGAAGCGGTGAAGCGAAGGCTCACAGTTTCTCTCATGTTTTTGAGTATGTGTAGCATCATATATTTTAGCACATGTCATAGTATATTATATATATATACATTTATATTGTATTGTGTCGATTTTTTGACTTCAAACTCAAACTACAGTATCTATCTATCTATCTATCTATCTATCTATCTATCTATCTATCTATCTATCTATCTATCTATCTATCTATCTGATCTATCTGTCTGTCTGTCTGTCTGTCTATCTACCTATTAGAAAAGATAGATTTGATTAGAATAACATTGAATCATATTATTACCTGCAAATCCGATGTGCTGCGGCCCCAAACCTGTGGCAGGCTGAAGCCATAGGATGTGCTCAGCTCCTTCCAGCGTGCCACCTGGCAATGGTGAAAATTTGCCCATAAGATACATAACACTCTCCATTTACAGATCGTGGTTCCATTGGAAAAAATGTTAAATGATGATGATTTTCATGAATTTTCCAGTACATGCGGTTTTCTCAAAATTGGGCATCCCAAACCCGCAACGCTTTATCAAAAGTGTCACCGTCATCTTGAGACAAACTCATATTGCACCTGCAAGCTTTGAAAATGACAAACGGTTCAAAAATGGGGGGCACATGTCTCAAAACCTCAGAACGTTGTTTTGGTACATGTGCTTGGTGACTTTGGCAAATAAGAAGCCAAACCTGGGAACCAAGTGTGACGGCTTTTGGAGATGCTGTGCTGCAACACCGAGACATGCTTCAAGCATATGACAGGCTTCAAACATCTGAGCTGGTGCCAAGACTGACAATTACATTCCCTTGTTATTTTCCCATCTTCCCCCACCTTCTCTGTGAGCTCGGGTGGGATCTCACCTCAGTGCATCCATCAATCTGCAAGACCAACGTTAGGACACCACGACGGGTAGGTCCAGAATTTGGCAAAAGGAATTCTGTGGACTTTTGTGGCACTAGGTGGCACTCAAAGTGAGGGGACGGGTCGTGACGGGTCGACATGAATTACAAAGATTTACAAAGCCCAACTAGTACATCAACATACTCTGTTGCCCAGAAAGATGAGCCCAGCCATTTTCGGGTTGAAGTTACAACAGTTGAAAAAGTGTGAAGTGCCTTGTTTTCTCCACATCCCAGGCATTGTACACTTGACGTCAACTTCCTCAAGACCAAGTTGCTTCTGTACATGAAAAAGTTCTGCCCCCACAGCAGACCGGCGCAAAAGACAGCAGCCAAATGTACCTTGATTCCTGAGTTCGAACTGGAAAGATAGAGAACTCAACTGGCTTTGCCATGGCTCCGAACACAAATAATGCAGCATGGCGGTACTGCCCAGGATCCTCGTTTTTGACATTCCAAAAGTAGAGGATAGGAAGACTGGTCCAGCAGGTTCCAAGTCCGAGCCATCATGATGTTGTCCTTCGAGCTGGGCTTTGAGCTGGGTGGAATGACTGCATGATCTGCATGCGCTGGAGACCAGCTGGAATCATCTTGAATTGATGTTCTAAGACCACCTGATGACTGGCCCATCCCAGGGTCACAACGCTACGCCAAGAGTGCCAAGCGTCAAAAGTGCCATTGGGATACTTCTGAATGGTTTTCCTGTGGCAGTGGCCAGATCCATCAATTGTCCATGATATGTCGACATGGCAGACAAAGCATCAAAGAAAATAGCCCCAATGGTTGAATGGTACCACCATCTTATTTGAGCAGTGTTCCAAGCCCCATGTCTTCCCTTTATACTGGTTGGTTGATCGGGATTCCCCTCCAATGACCTAATGGATGGTGATATTCCCCAATATATTGGATTCGTTGGTAGGATCACCTACGAGAATCGACCAACAGTGGTATTGAACACTTCTCATTTACTGTATGTTCATTCAGAATTAACATCTTACACCAAGCAACATGAGGTACGGCACACTGTTGAAACCTCAGCTGCGGGGCTGCGGGAAGAAAGGCATCGCATCAGCTACATCGTTGAGGTGTTCCGACATCCTGCCGCCAAGGAACCCAGGCTAACCTGCCCGATTTCACCTGCGACCCATTGGAGAAAAGTGTGAAGCTGGGTGCCAAGTGATCCCTACAATTACATTTTTCATCGTTTTTTTGTTCCATATTACATCATGTTACTTATTGAGGATTTTTTTTTGGCTAGGGCCGCGGCTAGGGCGTCCAGGGGGGAAGACAATCCAACAGGCCGGGAATTGATGAACTACACTCCAGACGGTCCGATCGGCCTTTCTCCCTGAGAGACACCAACACGGCGATGGCTCCATCAGGACCTGTCGACCCAGCTGAGCTCAACAATCAGCGACACATATGAATAAAGGTTTCCTAAAATCAGGGTACCAAAACAATGGGTTTCAATACTAAAACGATCTAGTTTTGGATGATTTGGGGTGCCCCTATTTTAGGAAACCCCTCATAATTCCTCATTTAGGACATTCGCAGTACTCAATGACCTCTCAAGACTCACAAGGCACGGCCGCCAAGTGGCTGCAAGCTTCCTCCCATCGCTCCGGATCTTCAGCATCATGAACTCGCAAGCAGTCGATGAAGTTGCCTTACAACTTCATGACTTCATGGGCCACCAAAATTGCCATAGAAATCCACATAATTTTTTGAGCAAAGAAGGTTTCCTTTGATTACTGCCATAGACTTCGAGGGCCATTTGCCAAGGCTACGCGGCTACAACATGCTACAACGTTTCCCTCCTGTGCTCCCCAACGTTGCAGGCGCTGCCTGGACTGTCGCAAACTCTCCTCAGTGCCTTCCTGGCAGCTGATGTTCCCGGCTGCATGCTGAAGGAAAATAGACTGCAAAGAACGCCTTGCGGTAGTCCCAGACAGGAACGTTGTTGTGGTAGTTTTCCGTGTTGAAATCCTTAGACTGGTGCACAAGGAGGGAGGCAGCAAAGCACAGCATAAAACAAAGGGACAAAGATCGAAATCAGCCGAGTTGTACATGTTTTGCTATCGCGAACGGACCAGCCTAGAACAATGCATGTGATTTTTTCTTGCTTCTTCAGAGGCCATGATTTTTTTTGCAGTAAATCATCCCTCAATGTAATGTCATCAGGTATGCGCCATCGGCGGCAAGAAACTGTCGTAAACTCAGCCGCTCCACAGTACGAATCATGCCGAGGCTCGTAACCGCTGTCAACCCTGGTTCCATGACTGGCCGCCTCCACTTTTGTCACCATGTAACCTCACTGAAAAGTTTTGGATGGCAAAGTTTTGTTTCTTTAAAGTTTCACTTGTTTGATGTGAATTGACATGATCTATGCCATCTATGATATCTATGCGTTTCGTGGTGGTTTGTTTGCAGTTTTTCCTGCTTTGCCCAAATCTGCGAGCCGAGCGACGTCCCACTTTGGTGGATACAGCTACCTGCTCCTGCAACGCTTAAGAAAGACTGTTCCATTAAGTCCATGCAGTCTGATGCAATTTGGAAAAAAAAATCAAGATCCTCACTCAAACAGCTTCAAATTCAAATGACAAACAAATGTGAAAAATTGCACTAATGTAATCTCGTCACTGGGCCAGGTAGCCCATATGTGCCACATATCACCTCTTTTCAACAGCATTTGCGATGCCGACATTGAGGCAACAAAGTGTCCTTGGTCGTACCTAAGTTTCAAATTGCGTGTTCAAACTCTGCACTGCATCACCAAGCTGGTGCCAATGGCTATGATGGCTTTGCCGACAGTTGTGACGAAGACGGTGGTGATGGTACTTCTGTTGATGTCGAAACGATTGAACTTATGGTATGGCGAAAGGTGCTAAAATTTGGGAGAGCGTTTTATCTTATCGTTTCCCTGGTTTTTGATTGCCTCAGTTTTTGGATAGAGTACCATCGTCTGCGGACCTCCAATTCAGCTTTAGGTTTACAAGACCACCCGATCTCTACTTCCGACCTCACCAGGTTAAACTTTGCTCATGTCTCACATGGTGATCAAAATTGAATACTGTTTTTAGATGTTTTCCCATTTTCTTCGTGCGCTGTAAGTTTCCCAAGCTTGCAATATGGCAACACACATCAAAGTATCCCCGACCCCAACTGGTTCAGGAGTAGGGGGGGTGGATCCTACTTTTCTGATAATGTATGAACATAAGGGGGGGGTTAACCCCCTCACTTTTTGCCAAAAATGTATGGGAACTAGGCGGGGGTAACCCCTCAAAATGAGGCATGTATGAGTGCCAGATGCTGGAAATGTATTATTGGTAGGGGTATTGAACCTGAAAATGTATGCTTTGTGGGGGGCACCACTGACACGAGCCAATGGATACATAAATTTTTCTAAATGTATGCAAGCATGGGGGGGTCTGCACCTCAATCCAATTGATTTTTTTCCCTGGGAAACCTACTGAAACCCATGGGCCATAAAATGGCTGAAATATCCCCCTTTGAATTAAGTGAGAGTGTTGGTGTTGACAATTTTATAATGATAATCCGGGAGGCCCTGACCCTCTTTCTGAAAATGCATCTATAGAATCAGAGACCCCAAGGTATTTTCAAGTTGACAATTTCTATAGAATCGATGCCACCAAGTCACGCTCGTAGATGGTTGGGGGGGTTAATTGGCCTTCTATAAAATCAGGTTCCCCAAGCCTCCTTCATTGACAGCTGACCTGAATGCTCCAGTTACTCTTGCCTAGCTTGCCTTATGCACTCCCAAATTTATAGAGTTCAAAGGCTCCAAGTGTTCACTGTCAACCCTTTCAATTTCAAAGATCTTGAAAGTCGCTCTGTTTCATTTTGTTTCATTTTGTATCCATCTGTTTCCATCCGTTTGCTTTTTTTTAGCGGAAAGGCGGAAAGGCTGGCTCGAGGACTTCGACCCAAAAACGGTAAGACACACTGGGGAGACACAACGGGGAGAAAGAAAGGGGAGACACAACGGGGAGACACAACGGAAAAATGATGCAAAATGAAAAATGTCACTTTTATAGTTTGTAAACAAGAAAAAGCTGCTTTTGTGAGATATTGAAATGTCAAAATTGTACATATTTGCTGAATATAACTGATGATAACTGATAAAACCCTGATGATAGATCTCCAACAAATCTCCAATATATCCCAAAAGTATCCAAAAGTTTCCCAAAATATGTCAAGATTCCAAATGATTCCAAAATATACTACAAGGATGATCAAGGATGATGAAGGATGATGAAAGAATTGTTGTGGGAAATTGGTTCTGCCAATGCTTCTCTATAAAATTGAAGAGCATGACATATATCCAAAGAGAACGTATCCCACTGTAGAATCGCAGTGCCTAAGACTCTCTGCTGACTAGTCCTCAGTGCTGTATTCAATATGAAATCTCTATAGAATTAGAGGCCCCAAGGTCCTCTATAAAATTGAAACCGTTGACACTAAGCGTTGACACTGGGTAGGTACCCCTTATTAAGTCAGAGGGGTTAAAACGCACCATTTTCCAGGAAGTAACGTTCCCGATTCTGTAGAGGAAATTCCAAGGGGGATGCTGAAATATACTTGATTTTAAATATTCTGAAATGTATGCATTGCAGGGGGTACCAATGACTACCTTAGCCAGATCTATTCCCTCCATTTTCCAAAAATGATGTGCTTTTCGGCTACCCAACCCCCTTAAAATACATTTTTCAAAGAAGGGTATTCCCAGAAAAAAATTAAGCATTCCCGGGGATCCTGGAAAAACCAAACCCGTAAAATGTATTAAACCATCCCCCCAAAATAAAAGATCCTGGGGGGGGTTGGATATCCCGACCCATGGATCCTACGTTTAACGTACACCCACCGGTCAAATAATGTATTTAGGGGGGGTCCTGGGGAATCAAATTCTTGGAGAACGGTAAATGTATTTTTTTTCCCCAACCTCTCCCCCCCTAAAATAGATTTTTAGGGGTGGGTGATCATCAACGTTATATACACAAAAAAAAATTGGACACCGTGCTCACCTCTCTAAAGAAGTCCAAGTTTCTTTGCGCTGTAGCCAATGCCTTTCCCAACCGTTGTTCAGAAAGTCCGGCGCCATACCTCAGGAAACGTCGCACATAGAACGCCAGAACATTCCCAGGTGTGGCACTACTGCAGCCGTTAAACTTTAAACGCTGACATCGTTGACTCCTAAAAAAATTCCACGACGATCAGGTCATCACCTACATCCGCACATAAGCGTGAAATCAGACTGTTGCCCAAATTACTAGAATGTGCAATAAGGTTTTGGCTACCCACATGAATCCGACGAACCATCTCAATCAAATCATGATGGCAACCAACGTCCCTCGGGAAATGTTTTTGCCGCGTTGCCAGGGAGCAGTGTCCACATACCGGATGCCCAAGGATAAAGCCTGCAAACAAAAAATTATGTAATTCATTAATATGTCAACACTTGCAAGAAAACTAAAAGGTGAGGCACGACCCCACTCAAACATCGCAGAAAAGGGGCGTAATCACGAGAATAACAGTCCGGTGTTGGGTCGCTTTCATAACATCACCAGTGGCACCTCCCACCATCCCACCATCCCACCACACCCCACCTGCAGAACTGTGCTCTCAGCGGTCGACTCCGGCACATCGCCGGCCCAACCACAACCGATGGGAGCGCAACCCAAGATCAGCGCAGAGACCGGGACCTCAACTTTGATGAGACACAGGCATGGACATCACATAATAAATTCTGATCAAATTCAATGATAAAAAATATGGTAGTACAAACATTGAAAGGGAATAAGAAAACAAAAATACGTGCAAACTATCAAAGGACTACTTGCGCCCATATGGTCGGCGGGTTGCTTTGCGATTTTTGAGCTCCAATTTTGCCTCAGTGAGCAGGAGCGCACCATGATTATAATATTTGGTTCGTTTTTGCAATGTCGCAATTGCATCCATGCCCTTTCAAAGTACTGAATGCAAACTGGCGACATCACCAGTTCCAAACACTCCCTCCCAACAGGGGCAACAAGCCATGGTCTACGCTTTGTGTAGTGTTGTCTTGGACCCATGCAAATGAAGTTGTGCATCTTGATTGTGGGCAAAAATATAATTTATGTGCATGGTTACCTCTCTTGTGGTGTCCATGGTTGCCAACGTAACTCCACTTCGAGCACCAAACAGCACCAACAAGCAACACTGACACAGTAACCCTGCAATCCATCCCTGCCCTGACTTCGAAAACACGAATTGAAAATGTCCAACCACATTTGGCAATTGTATACTGGAAACTTCGTTCCTGGAATGCAATTTGCAAGGTCACAATGCAAAAAAAAAATGCAATATTTTCCTTCCACCGATTCTCGTTGCCTTTCCCACCTTGCTCGTTTTTTTCGTTTTGGGATTTTGCGTCTCCTTTAAAGGAGCAATTTTGGCTACACAATGTCATGGCTATATCGTTCCGACTTTATTTAATCTGGTCCCTTCGGTTACAGTGATGCCATACGGCGTTATCAACGTTGCCATCCTACGTGCATTGCATGCTACGCTGTGGTCCCTTACGCTCACGGGCAGGTACCCCACATTCCACATTCTTCGCTTTACCGTTCGCCATGTGCATCATTTTTCCCCACCTGTCAATTCAGGGTTGTTGGATTTTATGTGATGGCCCGCCTTCCTCCTCTTGATCCCCGCCGGGCCTCAATTGCAAGCTCTAGATCGCAGTGTTCCCCGCCGGACCACAACAGCAGACTCTGGATCAAAGTGTTCCCTGCCGGACCTCCACCGCAAGCTCCGGATCAGAATGTTCCCCGCCGGACCCCTGAACAGCACTTTGGAAAAAATAAAAATGAAACATTAATTGACGCTCTGGCCAAGAGCCTAAATTGACAACCTAAAGAAACTTTAAACGAAACCGTATATAAATCAAGCCCTAAAAAAACGCTAAATCAACCCGAAGGAAATCCTGAATGACACCCTACGTGAAACCATAGAGGAACCTTAATGGAACATACCTGACCGTTTTGAAATCGTGAGAAAAAATAAGATTTTTTTTGTTTTTTTGGTTTCACCTACGGTGTTTCCAAGGTTTCAGTTAGGATACAGACAGAATAGAATCAAGCAAAGGAAAATGAAAAACACAGGGAAAGTAAAAATAGGAAGCAAGGAAGCAGAGAAGCGGGGAAAACAGAGAAGCAGAAAAGCAAAGAAGCAGGAAAAGCAAAGAAACAGAAAAAACAAAAAACTGAGAAGCAGGAAAAGCAGAGAAGCAGGGAAAACAAAAAACAGAGAAACAATGAAGCAGAAAAGCAGAGAAACATAAAAGCAGAGAAGCAGAAAGGCAGAGAAACAGGAAAGCATAGAACCATGACCCCCCTAAAAAAATCCAAACACTGCCGCGAAAAAAAAAATGCCCTCCATATAAAAGTTGAATAAAATGCGAAATATAATTGATGCCAACATGGACATTGACAAATAAGTGTGAAGGTGGGGGCCACTCGAAGCAAAAGAATTTTAAATTTTGGGTGGCTGGCGCAAACGCTACATGTGACTTTAATTCCTTTGTTGTCATGGATGTTTTTTTCCCGTCTGGCATTGGAAGGATTATTCCACCACTATAGGAAACAATATGTCACGATTATCAAACGGCTAAACAGGATCGTTGATGGTCATTGATATCAACAACTGGTTGAAAGAGAATTATTTACGCATGGTCCTGCAATGACGGTACGCTGACATGTACCACGTTGAATTGAAGTGAGCGGCAAGAGCCGTGAAAATGTGTTTTAATTGCCGGGATGCCGGATGACCCTGCGTGCAAGAACGCGCGTGTCATAAACATTCTAATATCGTTGGGGCGCATGTGGCATTGACCTCCGGCAAAAGAATGCAACTTACAAAAAGGCAACGTTCCACATTGTTTTTACACATCCTCATGAAGCTGCATAAGCAGGAAGGTAACGGGTCTCATTCCCACGGTACTGTTGTCGTCATCACATCGCGCCGAAAAGCGCCACGGAGTTCATATTTTTTCTGCATGCAACGGTTATTTTTTGATAATTTTGTAAACAAGCGGGTTGGTGCCAGTGCGAATTTACACCAAATTTTCCGCGATCAGTTCCCCAATGCGAAACATTGTCGGCGACCCTGGCACGAATTTGGTTTCCCGTGGCTTTGTTTATAACAACAAAAAAAATCAATTTTTTTATTTCGTTTTTCGGTGGACGCCCTGGCATGTTCGTCATACATTCCTCAAAATGTAGATGTTAATTCAAAATGCTGGCCAAACACTTATCATAGAATGGAATGTACATCAAGTAGCTGCTGCATTTTTCATTTGTTTTCGGGTCGGGAAAAATTTCCGCCTTTTTGCTGTCAAACTAATCAAGATACTTCTTCATTCATGATTAGAACGTTTTTTGGTTTGAACATGTTTGAACCCCTCGACATCTTCCAAACACACGCTGTGACAGCACTCAGCAAGGTTTCCAGTTCCGCCGGCCACGTTTTGCTGTCCATGTTGTGAGGGCGATTCTTTGCATAAAACAAGGCAGTGCACTGTCATTGGGCAATCCACCCGTTGCGGATGTACAAAAACAGATTTGTTTAAGCGGAGGGCAGCCATACAACGTAATGGTTTCACAGCAACCGCGAATTTCGTTTTTTCGTGCGAACGCGCGTGCCTGTCCCAAACAAATAGGGTTCTTTGGAAAGAGACTAAAATCGGCCCGGCCGTCCCCCATCTTCATTTCCCCCCAAAAAAAATTGTTCTGCCACTCCCACGTTTCAACAACGTTTTTTTGGAAAATTGTTTCAGGAAAGGGGCCAAATGTACATATGGTAAACATATGTATTTTCCCCGCGCGTATTTTTGGTGCTGAAGTTTGTGGGTCGCTTGGTAAGAGTCCAGCCATCAGCTGTCTGTTTTTTTGTTGGGCCAGTTCTTGATGTAACTGGCGGCTGGCAGCTCGCTGGTCATGATGGTAATCATATGCGTTGCGATCAAATGCACTCGTAAAATCCAGGCTCACAAAATAAACACTGAAATTTTATTGTATTTCGTTTTTGCTACAAATAATTTCAAACATAAAAACGCATCATCAATACGAATATGTGGTTTGCAACCCATGTGGTCGACACATTGGTCCACATCCAATGTCGCGCGTACCCTTCCATATCATCATTCCGATTCTATTTCGTAGGTGATTTTCGATGTCCATGGTTCGATGTCGATGGGTCTCCGGTTGTTCGGTTGTGTGATGTTTCCTTTTTTCGGAAACATGCGCTATCAAGGTTGACCTAGAAAAAGGAGGCACGAAAGCCAGCTTTCATCTGGTGATGTTAAGGCGAATTGAACTTAGTGGAAGGGAATTAAATCGGGAGAATGAGAGAAAGAGGGTGAGAGGGAGAAAACAACGAGAAAAAAAAAATGGAAAACTGTTTTCTGGATCCTTGTCGTTGGTGCCGCGTCGTGCAGACCACGGAGGAATCGATATCTCACCTATTTGCCTTCTGGCGCACGGCCACACGCAACTTGCAAACATTCCTCATAACACCCGCCAAATCGAAACCATCCGTTATTTACTGCCAGCTACCTTTTCTAGACGTTTCACTGGAATTCCTAGCTGTCGTATAAATTACTGTTGGTGCGTCATCCCGCATACCACTTTCATTCCAATCCTTTCTTGTGACCGCCCACAACTTGCAAACATGTCCCATAACACCCTCCACACCAAAACCATAAATTTTTTGGTGTCAGATACCTTTGCCAAAAATTTTCATTTACGCTCCTTCCTCTCATCTTGCTAACATTCCGCACAACACCCTCCAAATCGGAGCTGTCAACTCTCTAATGTCAGATGCCTTTTCCAGATTTTCACTGGGATTCTTTCATGTCATCTGCACCGGTGTCCTTTACATCCTGCTGGTGAATTAGTAGCTATATCGTGCAGTCCATCTACGAACTAACGAGCCTTCGCAACATCCTGCAAATCTCAACCTCGACTTTAATGTCAGACGCCTTTTCCACATATTATTTGCCTGGGCCTTTTATTGTCTCAGTACGTGTCCCATGGCCCGCCCTGTCATCTGGAGCACTGTCCTATGGATTCTTCCCCTTGGCGCCGCATTGTACTGCCACCCCCACGCCAACTAGTTCTCTAGAAAACTGCCCGTAGGGCAAGGGGTCCCCAGACCTCCTATTTCATTTCGGTCGCAAAAAAAACGATCCAACCCATCAGGTTGGCTTTTGTGAACATCACTAAGTAGGTGAAAACGCCCAGCCAACTCTTTCAGTCCAGTTTTGAAGCCTGCCACATCTTGACTGAATCGATATTGGAACCTAGGCATGAAACATATATCATATGTTTTTCCGCTTCGTTTGTCAAAAGTTTCCTGTTTCCGGCGATGTTCACATCAAGTTTGCATCGTGGTAATGTTCCTGGTTTTGCATCACCCCCTGCCAGTTTCCTTAACATGTTTTGTGCGCGTTTGTTGTTTGGTCTTGTCACGATGCAATCATCATGTGTAAATTTTCCCCTGCCAACACATGGCGGCGTTTGGCATTGCAAACTGGCGGCTGAAGAAAACTCAAACACAGAAGTTTCATGTTGTGCAGCTACGGGTGCTACGTTCCATTGTTGACTAGTTTCGTTGGGGATGAACCGTGGCAAAACGCCACGCGACGAATAAATTCTAGATTAAAGTTTGCGCTGACTTCGCACCTCTCGCGGAATTGGTCGAATCGTTTTTTCCAGTCGGTAGCTCGGGTGTGCAGTCCGTTTGCACGGCACATGACGGTGTGGCAAACCAGCATATAAGATTGCATCCTTCGGCCCTGTTGTCCTGCGCGTCCAAGCTTGCATGAGGCGCGGTAAAGAAACAAATTCGGAGTTGAAGCACAGTTCTACATAAGAATGTTGAAAAAACAGGGTATAGTAAGATGGGCCAATTCAAAACCATTGGAATCCTTTTGAAAACACAGTAGGTAGTGTGGCATGATGGTACGCATGGTGCCGGTTCAAGGTTACGGGTGGTAAGGCTCTAAACGGTAGGCATGGTACACTACAAACGCACGCATGGTACATTAGAACCCGACCAAAAGAAAAAACAAAATAGATTTTGAAAAAACAAAACCAAATCTATAGAATTGATTGCGTTTTTGTCTTGTTTTTTTGGTTCCGGATACGGGTACATGTACGTCACGGTCGTACCATATGACCGTCCCCAATACCCTTCTTTCGTACTCGTACCATACCACTGTGCCTCCCAAAGGAAAAGGCCCCTACACCGTGTACCACCTAAGCGCACCCCATGCCTTATCCAAATTGAAAACGTAAATATGATTTGAAGTTTGTACTAGTGTCGCATGTGGGATCTTTGACGTGTCACGTACTCTCGGTACCCGGCAACGCGCACGTTTTTGGTTGAACGTTGATGATATGTTACGTTGATGCTACGGTGAAGGTGGGGTGGGGTGGGGTGGGGGGGTGGAATAACGTTCATGTGTCTTGCGTTCAAGTTGATGCTACGTTGAGGTTACGTTCATGATAGGTTGTGGTTACGCGACGTTCTTCTTGCACTTGCACACACACGTCATGCTACGTTGGGATGGGGTGGGGTGGTTTGAGAAGCAGGTTAGGTAAAGAGGTTGGACATCCGTTAAACTCTCCGCTAGCGTGTGTTTGGTTGAAGTATTTTATCGAAGGAAGTTTAGAAGTCAAACTTCCGACAATATGGACAGATGAAAAGCAG
>CAMXCT020001425.1:0-82500 GCA_947184155.2 Cladocopium goreaui | reverse complement strand
ACAGAGAAACAATATATATATATATGTTGCAGACTATGCCACAAGGGTAACGGACTCCCGAGCTTACCCAGAAAGAAATGGACCTCCTGATCCCAAAACACCTGAAAAAGGTTCTGCCCTCCTGAGCAGCACAACGTCCTTTCTATGGCGGCCGCACCAACAATCCCTAGTCCACTGGGCATACAAAAGCCCCCAGCTATCAGGCCTCCCTGAGCCACATGTCCTATCGGATGTGATAACCCGATGGTCATTCGTTCCACAAGACAACTCATTGTCAACAAGAATGTTTCCAAGCACATCCACAAGAGTGACAGGTTTAGCTGAGGAAAACACACTCCTAAAAAAATTCTCTCTGTTTTTCAAACAAGAATTCTTGGAGATTTGAGGCTTTGCCAGAGGAGTGATTATGGTGTTCCTTATGGTTATCTTCTTGAACGTCTCTGGTTTTACAAAGGGGCGAGTCATCTCAAGAAGTCTTTGATTAACCTGTGTCTTTATGTTTCTGCCGTTGGATTAAGAGCACTTGGGAGACTTCGTCACCAGGTGATCTCTCCATCAGAGACCCAGGCACAACGCAAAAGCATGCAATGCGGTTTCAGGAATGCTATTCTGCTGGTACCACTGCTGTCGCACTCGCTTATCGGCTCGTTGCTTTAATACTTCTTCTTCATCGAGGAGTATGCATTTTCCCTGTTGCAAGAAAGTTCTCAAGACTGTGGTATCCATATCCTTAGTTAACGCATCAGCCATCTGAGCTGCACTGTGAACCCATTTTACGATGACTCCTTCTCTCAGTCTGTCTTTGATCACTAATGCTTCCAAGAGGGTTCGGTACTCGGAACACTGTGGAATCGAAGTCTTTTGCAACAAGTCGAATAAACTTTTACAGTCTACGACCGCGAATGCAGGTGGTAAGGACTTTAAAGTATTTTCCGTGTCTTTCCAAGGAATCGATGGATTGAGAATCCAGGCCCAGTGCATGCGTGTCCAGCTAAGTAAGTCCAAAGCTCCAGACAGAGCGTAGGTTTCTGATGCAAGGGTACTGGCTACAACACGATTTATTTTCTTGGAAAACCAGACTAAGGGACTTACTGAGGATGATTTCTCTTGGTCTACACCTTCCGTAGTGGCCATGATTAAACATCCTTTTTGGGAATTGGCCTTTTCTCTCGTGGCAAAGGCTGCATCGGAGTATGATAGGAATCGTACTTCATGTGGCCTTAGTGATTGGATTCGGATAGAAGTATTGGCAAAACGTTTGGCATCATGGAGGAGTTTGTTTCCCTGTAATAGATCATGAACTGTGGCGCACGTGATTCGGGCTTGAAGAAGACTAAGTCTACAGGAAATGTCTGGTCTGGTATTAGTGGCTGCGTATTGAAGGCTTCCAATTAAACCCCTTAGGTCTTGGAGCTCCTGTGGTGTGATTTTGGCTTCTGGGATTTTTCTTCGTTCTTTGGGAATATTGATGGAAGGGATGTCTTGAACATAGTCTTTTTGGCTTAGTGTGATGTTACCATTTACTTCTTGATTTACCTGTATGCCTGTGAAAGTGAAATTTCCCTGCCTTTGGCTGCCAAATGGAAATCGCTTCTCCAGGGCGGATATGGCTTGGCAAAAGGTGGCATCTCCACCTCCGAGACCATCGTCTACGTGGATTCCAAGTACCCCGTGAATTTGACAGTCATCTCTTTTGGCCTGGAGATTTGGAAGTACAAATAGACATGGATCAAATGGTGAAATTACAAACCCCAAAGATAACAGGGCGTTCTTCAGTTCACAGTACCAGAGTAATGGTGCATTTACCAGGCCATAGGCTCCCTTCAAAAGCTCGCACGTTTCATGACTTTGCAGTTTCATTTTTAATCTTAATTCAGGGGCAGGTTCAACTCCTAGGATCCGTGAATCTTACCTGCTTCCTCTGAGAAATGCTGTTCTGATATCGAAAGATCTTATAGGCCATTTATGACTTGACACACATTGTAAAGCCAACATACGACTGTCTCTTCCAAGGGTTGGTGAATCTCTTGGCAAGCTATCTATATGGGGATCTTCGTACCCTAGGATTACCAATCGGGCCTTTGGTTTTCTGGATATCCCTGTTTCAGCTTGCTCTTTCTCATCAAGTGTCTTCCACGACAATACCCATCGTGATCTCAAGAGTTGACCTTCAGGCACCTTGTTTCGAAGTATTTTTCGGACTGTTTCAGTTGACAACCATGATTCCATCTCTTTTTCCGTGGCTTGGGCAAACTTCTTTTGGTCTTCAACACTCAGTTCCTTGATTTTCACTTCTACCTTCTGTCTCTTCGCGGCTGAGGCCAGGTAGTTTTCTTGAAAATCATAAGTTTTCCCCAAACATTTATTGAAATCATCTATGGTAAGATATAATTCAGCTTCACAACTTTGGAATTTGGGTGTCTCCTCAGAGTTCTCGGCAAAACATGTTGGATCCTCCGTTTTCGCTGGAATTGGGAAGCTTGACGTGCCAGTCCATGGCTCCGGCTGGGCCAAGTGAGCTTGCACTTTTTCAGTCCATTTTTCCGCCCTCTGAAAACATCCTCCGGAGATGTACGTGCCCTGTGTGCTACGGTGGTCTTGGATGTATTTTGGATCTACGGGGCATGACCAGGCGTCACTTGGAAAGAACATCTTTAACCGGGGAATTACATGGTGTCGGACTAAGGTGTTACCCTTTATTTCCCAATAGTCTTTGTCCTTGGTGATAGTTATGAGATCGTCTGCATCATCGGGAATTGGAGTCTCAATGGCATTTTCAAGATCTTTTTGAGGATCATGGGGTGTAGTTGGATTGGATAGTTCTCCATTTGGGCATGATGGCTCATCGTCAGGTTGGGCTATAGACAATTTTTTTCCGTCCAACGCCGTATGGCTTCCGCCAGGTCGTTCAACATGTTTCCAAGCATGTTGCATATTAGATTAATTAATTAATTCACGCAATGGCCGAAGCTGTAGTGGCCGCAAAACTGGTAGAGGACCGATACATAGTCCTATTCCCTTGTCACGTCATCAAAGAACAAAAACCGAAACACAAAGAACCAGAAGCAAAACAACACAACACAAAACACAAACAAAAACAACCCACACAAAAAACAGAAAACCACACAACCCCAAAGCAGTGACGTGACGGGTACCAGTTAGGTGAAAAAGATCTGTGAGACAAGAGGTGATAGCTTAGTATCAACTCGGCGCATGCAGATGACAACTTATGTGTCATGCTGACGCAGGCCCTTTAACAAAAGCAACCGAAAGAACCACAAAATCACCATGGGCCATTCAAGGGTGCGCGAAGCAACAAAGCCCAATGCGGAAACCAGGGATCCCCCCAGCCAGGATCCCCGAGATCACAGAGGGCAGCCTTCATGGCATGACAGTCACCCTGACACTTTGAAACAAACACCGACAACGCCGGGTCGCAACAAAGTGGTGAGAAAACTACCGCAGTGAAACAGAAGAGTGAAACATGATCTACGGTGAAAAAGACGGCGCGGCTACAGCACTCAGGGCACCCTCAGAGTCCGCTCAGAACTGCTTTTCCAATCATCATGCTGCATCAAAGTTTGGGAGGGGCACCACTGTGCTAGTGCTCTTGCAATGCGTCTTCATGGTATGGGAGATTGTACTCATCATCTGTGCGTGGTGATATCTGTGCATTGAGTTCTTCTGATGATGTGCTGGCTCCCCTGGCTGTATGGTGTAGCTGCAGTATGGCTTTCTGTGCCTGGGTTACTTCGTAACTGGCAGATATAGTACAACTGTCCAGGATACAGCCAATCTGACGGAGTTGGCGTATAGTCGCCTCAATGTCACTGACCCTCTGGGGTGGGATGTTTTGGATGCCTTGGAGCTTCTGTCGGGCTTTCTCCAGAAGTTTGGTGGCATCATCGACTTCACTGGTAGTGACCTGGCAGAGGGTCATTTGAGTGATGGACTTTGCAAGTCGATGGACAGCGGCGTCTTTGGTGGGAGTTGGTCGCTCCATTCCAAAGGTCTAAGTCGTCCACAGGTTGATGTGTAGACCTAAATCCTCAGAGCATGCAGCTGACACTAAGCGTGTTGCAACCATGGTCGAGAAGCGGCATGAGGAGGTGTAGTGCAGATCATTGGGCCGGTTGAAAGATTGGTTGGGCGCAGGTCAAACAGCGACGGGCACCATGGCTAGATGTACTTTGACATCGCACTACACTACCATACAACAATTAAGGTAGAACAACACGAACAAAACAACTTAAACACCCTGAAAAGAATTATTATACCCGCCCTCCATCGCCTCCCGTCCCATATTGGCTCCGGCATGTTGCATACAAAGGTAATCTGAGCGGGCAGTAATCAACCATGAGTACCCCATGGTGACAACGCCGCTCAACCTAGGTCGAGTTACAGGCTGAATGCATGGATGGGAAGTTTGGGTACTCTACGTTACCTCAACTGGCTTACTGGAACTGCACGTGTGCGGTAGTGCGAGGTTCTCCACTGCTACTGGCGCTACTGGCTGTCGCAGTGGCGGGGGGTGGATCACTGCTCTCCGCGGGTCTCATCATTTGGGCGATGAGTGGGTGGGTTTGTTTGTCGCGCAGGATCCGCGTCATTTCGCGAGTGAATGCTGCAGGATTATCAACTAGTTCCTTCGCTTCCGTTAGTGGCCTGTCAAGGACAATGGCAATGAGCATTTCGCCACCATCCTTGTGGATTATAGTTGGTCGGCCGGCTTGTACCTCTGCGAGGATTGCCACTGCCTTGTTTTCACACAAGGTGCGTTCCCATTCCTCCAAGGCTCTTTGCGCTAGGGTGTCAGTTTGCGGCGGGGCTTTGAGAGCAGCTGTTGTCCCTAACGCTCTTAGGAAGGGGCTATCAGGTGGCAGGGGGGATGGGAGATACTGAATGGCCGCTACTGCACGCAAGACGTCATTTGTGTGAACTTCATATGACGTGGTCGTTTTCTTGCTTATGGCAGGTTCGGAGTCAGCCCATAGTTGTGCCAGTGTATATCCTGGTTTAGGTTCCATATACTTGCGGTTCCATACTGCATGATGGGACCATTGAGGCGCATCATGGTTGATTTCAACCGAATCCCTTTTCATGTCATATTCTTTGAGCATATCGTCTAATTCTTGCAGGCTAGCGGCTCGGTGAATACAACATTGTCTGACAGCACCATCAATGTGCAATGGCCATCCCACCGGCATGTGGGAGTCTTCAAGGAGTCCATCGCCATTTTCCTCTATGATTGTGCCCAGCATAGGGACATCAATGGTTGCTTTGAGGCTAACTTGCGCACGTTTGCACTTCCACGTGTCGGGTGCTAGAAGGCCTCTGGCAGCCAACAGTTCGAGTGATGGGAACTCTGGTTGGTCATTCGCCGGTAACACCTCTTCTTTAATAACTAATTTTAGCCCGTGCAGTGGCTGAGGCTGTTCTTTTGGAGGGTCTTGAGGTGGTTGGGATGCGGTATCCTTGGGTGTTGTGTCTTCAAACCAGGTAGGGCGGACCGACTGGACACCAATGGGACTTGCAGAGCTAGCGGTTTTGATGCTTTCTCTGCGCAGGCTATGGTAAACGGGCGGGATCATCCATGCCGGCACAAAAACTGTGATAAACTGCACATTCCAAATGACCTGCAAATTCTGCGGTTTAACCTCAGGCGTGATACATCTTACCTGACCATCGATTACCCTGGTGTATGATTCGGAGCGGTCGAAGGATGCTGTGACTTTCAGACCTAGGTACAGCTCTCTAAACCAGTATTCCTTGAGCATCATAAAGGAAAGGTGAGGTGCCCTCACTTCCAATACGTGCGATGCTGGCATTAACAGAGTGACCATCCATTCAGCTAAGACTTCAATCATTTTGACTTCGAGTTTGGGGAGGATGGCTTGGACTGCTCGAAGTGCACCCGCAATGTCCGGGACATGCCGACGTGAGGGTAGTCCAATCGTTCGCTTGGCATACTCATCAGCGAAGTAGAGTCTGCACAACTTTGAGACCCACTGGCTCGGTTTCTCCATGTCTATGGTGATTTTGGCCAGGGGCCATGGGTCTGGGAGCGTGGACAAACAATGCAGTAATTCGGAGGTCAGGTCTGCGGAGATGACCGGGAGGGCTTCTCCTTGCGGGCGGTAGTCAACTGCTGGTCCTACCGTGCCCTTGCTTTTCTGTGTATGTGTGCGGGCAGCTAGATGTACTGCGGTGATGGTGGACTCATATTGGTTGACCATAGCTCTTAAGTACTTACATGCGCGGACGGCTGCTCTTCTTGTGTTTGGCCCATCTTCGGGCTGATTCTTGGCAGCCACTGCAAGGATGTCTCTCGCTTCTTCTTCAGGCGACCTTTTGGGTTCCGTACCGGGTGCAGGTGCAGTTAGAGCGGTACCTTGAACTGGCGCCTCTTTTGCGCGTGGCAAGTGGTCTGGGATCGGCAACTTAGGGTGTAATCTCCATCCATCAAAGAAGTATATACCAGGCAGGGACAGGATCTCCTTTCCTGGGCCCGTCTGCGCTACTACTTGCCCGGTGCGGGCTTTGTACAGTCCTGAGGGCAGGCACACGTAGGTGGGAAAGGGTGTGCGATCAGCCGCGTAGGCATACAGGACAACTTCAGTAAAAGGGAGATCCTGCTCGGGGAGCCACTTGTGGTGAGATGCTAAGCCTGTTTGGACTTCTTGGAGACGCTCCCTGTTTAACCAGCGAAGGTCCGATCCACGCACCAATATTAAGCGGTATCTCGCTCGCTTCACTTCGTCGGCTTGCTGGTCGTAATATTGGTTGGCGATTGCAAGTGGAGGGAACTCCCAGGTTGGTGCTGCGTTGAGTGACCATCGGCTTAACTGTGCTAGATTCTCTTGAACTGGGTCAGGGTTAAAGTCAGGCCAACTCCATGTCGTTTTTCCTCTCCGGAGGCCCCGGATTCCATATGCAATTGTCGCAATCACCTGCGCCATGCCCATGAGTCCCATCATGTCTAACGGGGAGACAAGCAAAGTTAACGATTTGGATCGGGTGAGTCCTACAGTGATTCTGCCGAGGCAGTCTTCGGTGTCTTCTGTAGGGGAGCCGTTGGAGTAATATTTGGTGTTCAAGAATCCTATACTGGGCTGAGCTACGATTGATACTTGTGCTGTTCCTCCTGCTGAATTGGCTATTGTTTCTACACGCAGGGTGCGGATATAATCCCTTTTGAGCACGGAGCGGTTCAAGTTGTTCTTGTGATCTGTTGCCGTGGTCATTGTAAAAAGTCCATCTGCAAATCCAGCGTTGTGCGGGAAAGGGGTGAGGACTTCTGCCACAAGCGTCTCAAGGTCTGTCGCTACCAACCCGTTGATCCTAGCATTAGTATCCCAAAGCACTAGTTGGAACCCTGGTGGCTTGTCGGGAAGTCCTCCCGAGGCAAAACTTCCCAGTTCCCACAGGCCATTGATCTGTCTGCAGAGATCAGGATAGCGAACTGCAACCACTGCATGGTATGTTACAGGGCTAACCCTAGAGCTAGAGGGAAGCATTAACCCCCAAGCATGGATGTCACTCACTCCGGCGGTCTGGGAATTTAAAACTGCTTGTATGTCTCCAGCCATGGGTAGGAGAGTAGCGGCATGCTGCAAGATCCAGGCGAGGCGTACGAGGGACCGTGGAAAGTTAATAGCGGTGCCTGCCAGCAGTTCTGAATCCACAAAACGGGAGTACCGTTGCATATTGGGCTGGGCTGCTTCAAATTGGGCTCTTAGGCCTGGGAGAACAGTGCTGGCTGCACTAAGGTCTTCTGCATCCTGCGGCGAGAGGTGACTTGTCCATAGCTGACCTAGAGTGGGCTGTCCTCGTTTGAGGATTTGACTGAGAGCCGCCAAACCTTCATTGGCCGAACCATCTAGTAGTCGGATCATTGCATCAGCAAGGTTGGCTGGCATATAATAATTGCGGTCACTTCGTAGCCCATGCTTCTTGGCCAACAGGAGCTGTCGTGATCGTTTCGCGTTGCGAGCTGCACGATCAATGCCGCCGGGTGTCTGCTCAGAGTCTCCTGTCCACAAGACCAGGGGTTGCTGTCTCAGTAAGCTGATGACTGCAATTTCTCGGTCAGTGCCATATTGCTGGCCTTCATCAATGACTAGGAGGGAGAGCTCTTGCATAAAGCCACCCATTGTGGACCATTGCATGGTCAGATCCTGGGCTACCGTTCCTCCGGTGGCTAGAATTAACTGACACTTATTCAGCATTTGCCTTCTTTCTCTCGGGTGTATGTCGAATTTCGTGTGGGAGTAGCTACTTTTATTGCGTTCTTGGTCTCCCACTAGCCTACCTATGCGCCCAAACACCCCCGACGGGGGGTCGAGCCATAGGAGGAGGTCAGCAAAGGATCTCGTGCCGGAGTTCTCTTTACAGATGAATAGTATTTTGAGGCTGTCAGTGGCATCGATTTCAATCAAAGCTAGGATGAGGATTGCCATCGATTTCGACTTGCCTGCTCCGAAAAGCCCTTGGATACACAGGTCTAACCGATTGGTAAGCAACGCCATTGTCACTGCGCAGAGTGTGCCCAAGACATGCCCATCGAGCTCTGCGGCAAAGGATAGTGCAGTGGAGCGGGTCCAGGGGTGAAGCTCGCCCTCTACATGACATGGGATGAGCACTAGGCGTAGCAACTGGCCGCACAAATGCAAAAAATGTGATCTTTTGTTGCCATCCATTCCTTCCACTGCCGTTTGGACATTGTAGATGCCTAATCCCAGGTGGTATCTGCACGGGGGGGTTTGCGCGACAGCGGTAACCTCTCTGGTAGGCTTGGTACATCCGAACATCCACATTGTGTGTAGGAAGAAGGTCCCTGGGACCGGGCTTTTCTGCCCTTGGACGGTAGCATCAATGGGATCCAGGAGCTGGCCGGAGGCCTCATACCAGTCTTGAAGGGCTTCTAACTGTTCTTGTGCAAAAAATTCAATGGCTGGCCCTGAGAGAAAGGCTATTTCGATGAATCTGGGGTTGCACTGTCTGTATATGCGGGAGGCAGGCAGCTCATCTTTGCTTTTGGATGTGCGTGGCGTGATGGCGAGAACTAACCCAAATAGTATCTGAAGGTCTCCATCGTCATCGGCTGGTTCTTCTGTCGTGCCTACCATGGCAACTAGCCTACCCGTGCCAATGGGGCTAACTTTGTGATGGTGCGCATCGCTGGCTAGGAGGCTGTACACTTCAGTTTTGCCAAGGCTTGGATGTCGGAACGCAAATGCATCTTGTCCGCCTTTGACTTTCCAGTGTCCAAATTCGCTGCCTTTAAAGAGGAATTCGAAGGTAATGGGTTGCCAAGGTTGACGGATGGGTCCTGCACTCTGCATTGTTAACCCTGTTTCATTATAGCCTTCGTTGGGGCTGAGCATGGGCAAATAGTAGTCTAACATGTAGACGGCCATGGGCAATTGCAAGGTGCCAAGGAAATGTTGAACCATGGTGGTATAGTTGAGCAACTTGGTCCTTGACGAAATGGTGACAGTTGCCAATGTGGCTAAGTATTGGGTTGCCTCTTGCTCCGTTTTTACCTCTGGGTTATGAACAGCAATGTGGGTGACAAGTGCCTGTGTCGTTGTCTCAGGGAGCTCGCACATTTCAGCTAATTCGCGCAGGAGTTTTTTGGCAGTTTTTGGGAGCTCGAAGCTACACCATGAGATCAGGCGGAGGGGGGCCTGTGAGTACACTTCGAATGGGAGCACGCCTGGGATGCCTTCCAGCTGCGCCATATCAGGTCGTCCCTCTGCGAGAGCAACTCGTGTCCAGTGCGAGTAGTTGTGTTGTGCAGTGCCTAGGTATGCTCTCCATCCTGTGACATGCGTGATTGCAAAGCCCCGTTGCCTGAGCAGTTTAATGTCATAGTTTGACGGGTTCCATACGCAAAGCTTGTCATCTGTATGGTGAATGAGGTGGATCTGTCGATGCTGAGACATGCTGTGTGTCGTAAGCAGCGATGGTGGCAGAGCAATGGCTGCTAGTACGGCTTTGCCTTCAATGTCTGGGAATTCCGAGAGGATGGTTTCCCATACCATCCCTGCGTACGAGCCAGCACTGTGTCCTCGAATGAAGAGAGCGCCTACCATGTATCCTGTTAATCTCAGAAGATCTACCGGGCGGATTTCAGGGGGCAGGCATACTCCGACCAGCGGATGGGCCACTAATAGCTTAGTGAAAAGCCGCAGGCCATGCATGTACCCTGGCCACGGCGGTTTCCTATGTGCTGGGGTGATAGGACAGAAACGCAACAGTTTCATGGCTCGACTGATGATCTGTGCCTGCAATTGGTTTGCACTGGGCATTCCTAAGACACGGCACCAGGTGTGTGCACCTATGGGAAACATGGCAATGTGTAGCAGCAAATATTCTTGCGTGTGGGCAGTGCCTGCAATTGTGCCAGCTCTTGCATTCCAATCGTCTTGTTTACTAAGGGATGGCCCATACACATGCGCTTCCTTTTTGCAAGCGAGCAGTATGTCCCAATCGTCATCGAGTTCTCCTCCACCCAACCCAGTGCACTGAACGTCCAGGGACCCTGGGTCAGCGTCATTGAGTTGCCAGGAGGTATTATCCATGACAGTGATTTTCCAATCAGTGTATTTAGGATCTGCATGGCTAGCAAGGACTTCATTGGTGGCTAGTTCTGCGTTGCTAGGGTCAATACCCAGTCGTCGTTGCAGTGCTTCCAGGAGAGGGAGGATTTGGGCAGTAGGGAGCTGTAGGCTCGCGTGCTGGCCACAGAAGACATGGGCAGGCTCGCAAGCCTTGGGCCAGGGAGTGTGGTCATTGTTGCTATTGGGGGCTTCCACTGGCGTCCAAAGGCTCTGGAGCAGCAACACCTGCGTCTTGGTAAGACTGCGGTTTTGCGGGACATGAGGCTTGGCGACTATTTTACTCCCTCTAACGAAATCGCAGCCTGTGGGGTGTGTCCATAGCGGGGGTGCCTCCTCGACTCCTATGAGCGACACAGCAAGCGGTTGCAACCCTTTGTTTTGCCACTGTTGAAGTTGGTGTCCCAGGCCTACTTTACTCCCATGGAAGGCATGTACGATCGGTGGCAGGCACCCTATGGCTAGCTCTTTGCTCTGGAACAACTTGTCTCCTGGGAGACAGAGGATGGGAAAGTCGGCGGGGAAAACAGACATTGGGGAGAGTGCACCTTGCTCGAATATAGGGCGCGCCCAGGTAAGGAAGGGCGGGGTTCGCTCAACAAAGTCCGGTCTTAGGTATCGGCCATCTCCATGACGCGGCCATTCTCCTTGCTCCGGGATGGGGAATGCAATAGCTCCAGCCCATTCGCCTAGCATTGCCCATGCATGTGTCCAGTCAAGCGGAGTTCTGGCTTTACATCCTAGTAGAGGGGTGAGGAGTAGTCCGCCTCTCATCGCCTCAGCGGGGTCTTCTGGCACAGTGGTTGTGGCTAGGAAACTGGCTCGGCTATCTTCGAGTGCGGTGACCCAATCATCTGCTGATCTGCGGTTGGCGGGGTGGGCGATTCTTCGTGCTTTCGGGGCGGGTGCATCACTAGGAGCGGAGCCTTGGGCAGCAGTCAGGGGCATGGATGCTTCCTGGGTGGCTTGGTCCATATTGACATCAACTTTATCGGTCGGGGTATGCCCTGTCACAATGATCAAGCCGGCATTGAGTTCAGCTTTGGCTTCCGTGCAAAGGAGCACTGCCGGTGGGCACTGGTTAGAGCTGGCCATTGTGTTGTGTTGCATTGCTTCGGCTCTGCTTGCCTTGTCCGTCATAAGGTTGACTAGTTCGGCTATCTCATACAGTGAGGTCGGCACGCAGTCGGAGTCGATTAGTGCAAAATTTACAGTGGGAAACATTAGACACAGCGCCTCCAAGGCTGCAGCACCAGCCCAGGTATAGTGGACCTGATGCAAACCTGTGTCAGCATTGATGGGAAAATGGATGGCGGTCGTTTTTTCCCTGTAGGGGGTTGTGACTGTACATCTGCCTTTGATCCAGGGAGCGAAATGCGGCCAGTAGGCTGGGGGATCAGTGCCTGCCAGTTTGCGGTTGTCCACATACACATACACGGTGGCATACTGTGGCAACCAGGAGAGATTATCCATTATCCACTGGAAGAGTTTCCTATGATGGACCTGGCTGGCTGCTGGTCGTCGGATTCCATTCCCTTCGTCCACCATGATTGCTGGATATGTCAGGGGTGACCGGGGCATTCGACAAGAGCCGACATCGGCCCATTTCCACCTTTGTTTGATATCGTCCATGCCGAGTGGGGTTGCAACTTCTTTTTCCGAGAGGAAAAGTTCATCGAGCTGGTGGCTTATTTGTGAGACCCCATTTACATCGAAGAAATCGATAGGTGCGGCAATTTCCCACTTCTCCTTTGGGGGAGGCTCAGTCCCTTGTTGGAAATATGGAACGTCATCATCTGTCTCGAGGGCGTCAAAGTATTCTGTTTCGCTGTCCACTGACACATCCTCGACTGTTTTGTCTGGGACGGTTGGTTCTGTTGGTTCGATATCTGTATCTGAGTCGTCAGGGTCAGGCGACGCCAGTGAAATGAACCTGTTCGGTGTCATAAGCTGCTGTAACATGCTGGCGCAAGCTTGACCCTGAACAACCGGTACCCGGGTGTCAGGTGTCAAGTGACAAGCCGGAAATAGTGGATACTCTCAGGGCAGGGAGTGCAAAATGTGTCAACTGGATTGGCAAAACTAGGGAAAACCCGAACACCCGGCACCCGGGGTCGGGGTTCCCCGTTGCGGGGCCAGTCGTTGGAAGTGAAACAAATGAGGAAACAAAACAAACAAGGTTTGACTATCACCTTGGTATGCGAATTGATGTCGGAAGGCTGAACAAAAGCTATCAAAACTAGTGGGGCCACAAAAGCTGCAGTGCAAACAATTTACAATGACAATTCATGTAACCTTCTTTACCCAAAGTAGATGTGAGTTTGACAGGAGTAGAGATGACTGACGGTGACAGGACCCAGGGCACACGCCTACCCAAAACAGCTTGGTAGAAAAGAGTCCCCATAAATCCCCTTACTCTGATTTGTGGGGGTCATGCTTGAGTGGGTACTCTCCCATAAGGTAGGTTTAGGGGGTATCACCCTGGCACGCAGCTGCTTTTCTCTTGGCGCATCTGTGGGGTAGGCGGCATTAGGAATGGCACTGATCAGGTAGTTTCACACAGGCAGGTGCACGCTGTGCTAGCTGGCTGTAGGTTGGATCAGTCAATAATTTCCATTTCCATATCTGTGGCAGGCGAGGCTTGCGGAGTGCCTGATGATTGATCATCTTGCATTCTTTTAAGACGCTTCCTGATACGCGTCAGATGCTCGCGAGCACTGATGAGCCGCGTTTGATGGAAGACCACTCTTTCACAGGCTGCCTTCTCCATGTTCTGTAAAGTCGGGATGTCCGCTGCGGTGAGGTCAACATCCTGCATGGAATCGCTGGCAGGCTCAGGGCTGCTAGCACCAGCGGTGTCAGTTGCCTGAGTCTCTGGCGATGCATTGGGTGTATCTGCAGGCGACGATTCTTCTGTTGGTGCGTCGTCGTGACCTGCGGGCTGCTCTGGAGGCTGCTGCTGCTCGTCATCTTTGCTGTGAGTTGCGGAGTGGAGGTCGGAGGATAACACGCCGGTACCCGGGGTATCCGTTTGCGGCTTGTTCGGGGGTAGGATCGATGGTGGGCCTGGTCTTTGGTTAAATAACGATTGTGCACTGATTTTAGCTGGCGGACTGCTTTGTGATGGAGCCGAGGCTTCTGCCCCCACGCCCGTACTGGGATTGGTCGGTGCGGCGGTTGCCGCGTTGTCTGTGTTTTGTTGACTTGCGGTCAGCAAATTGGCTGGTTTTTGGGTTTGCTTGACATTCGCAGGTCGGCTGTCTGCTAACGTCCGTTGGTTTGCTTGAGCAATAATAGACTGCAATTCCATATATTGCCGTTCACGGTCAGCTACTTGTTGTGGCGTGCTCTGAGTACCCTTAGCATCCGGTGGTGTGGCTGCTTGCAGTGTTTGCACTGGCTGTTTCGCTGCAGTTCGTTCCGTCCACCTGGTTGGTAGCGGTGGGGGCGGAGGTTGTGTACGCTTCGCATGCTGAGAAGGTTTGAGCTGAGCAATGCGTGGCTGAATTTCATCTCTCAATTCATGCGGGTACGACTCTCCTGTCTCAGCTAACCACTGTATAGTTTCGTCATGCAACCACAGGGTGGTTCTCCACAATGGGATGGTATTGTCATCATTAACCCAGAACAGTGGCTTAGGCGGTAGCAGTTCGTGGGCTTCCACGATCAAAGGCAGCAGGAAAGCTAATCTTTTTTCTTCATGGAAGATCATTGCCCCGTTCGGGTGAACTTTCAGGTGGGTATGGTTCCACACAAATGGTTGCACGACACGCATGGTATGAGCGACATCATTAAAGATGGATAATCGAATTTTGGTGTACGGTGGTGCAACACCGTAAGCTTTTCCATCCCAGGGTGGTTCCAGGAAACCCCACCGCTCTTTCCGACCGTAGTTGACGGTACCCCAAAAGTTGGGTTCAAACTCTTTCTCAAGGGCATCAGCAAGAGTAGAAAAAATGAGCCATGGTACCTCGTCGATATACAATTGATATTCCACCAGCGTAAAATTATATGTTGTTTGACAATCTCCTACCCATATTGTGCCCCTCACTGCGAGGAATCGAACGTTGTTGGCATCTTCCATGTCCCAATCCATTCCAGCCGATATGTCCAGTAAGTGTTGATCGGAAACACTGATTGCGCCAGACGGAAAGGGATTTGGCTTCGGCATACCAGCAACAGGTACCCTGCAGTGGCAGCACTCTCCGGAGTGGAGGCTATTGCGTGGCGTATGGTTGGACCAAACGACAGGAACCACTCACTATTGCGGGCAGCGGCCAAACAACGAGAACCCCGTGTTGGCTTGAAGGTATGAACGGGCGAGCAAATGAAATAAAACTGGAGACGAGGAGGACCCAGGCAACTCTGGCTTATGCAGGTGCGGTGTCCTCGCAGTTTGAGCCAATGGCTACTGACGGAGACAGTAAGTCATGTTCGGTTCAAGCATAAGTTAAACAAAAAGACAACCATTGCTGTGGTGGGAAGTGTATGAAACATGTTGCCGGTGTCTGGGTTGGAGTGGGGTGCATTGTTGTTCAGTTGCAAAGGCATAAGACACAGAGGGGAGTAGCAAGGAGCGGAGCACGTGGCATGGGCAGCAAAGCATGACACAGGTGGGTGGCTATCGGTGCAAGATATGCTAGAGACGGTAAGCCCTGAGGAGCATTGTTAGCAAAGAGGACGCATTGTTGAGAGGACATATGACCGTCAGGATGTTTGAACCAGGGTGATACTCACGAGCGTGCGAACCATGTGAGATGATTAACATGTAGAGTGAAAACAGAGCTGAACCCCCACCATTACCCAAGGTGCCCTTGGGAACAGTAGGGGGATGGTAGACACATGTGTCGTGTTCCTACTATGCAGGATGTGGGGGGCACAGTGGGGGGTGAGGGCATGAGGGACTACTTACTTAGTTGGTTGTGAGTGCATGAAGCAGTTCCAATCAGCTCTATCCCTTAAGAATGGGGGTATACCTACATGTGACGACTCACTTGTTGGAGGGGTCTATGGCGGTTTCGAGGGAGTATGGATTGCTGACTGCTTGACTGTTTCTTGGCGGCAGGTGGGCACTCAGCACAGCCAAGTTAAAAACTTCTATCTGTACATTGCTGCTCAGCAGTTCATCGCAGTAGTATACGCAGGATGCGCTGTTCCGTCGTGAGCATCGTTCGGTCACAACGGCCGATAAATCCACTGATCTCAAGGTGGGCGGTTCGTAATACTCCGCTTAGTACTTGCTCGTCAAACCCTATGTCGTCCAGGTCATCCATGGTTTCCTCCAACTGGTACTGCAATCGCATGGCCAAAAGTTTAACACGATGGACAAAAAGGAGCTGCTGGAGTAAGGCACGAACATGGTCAGCAGTTGCGCTACGTGCTGCCCTGTGCATGGATAAGGTCCGAAATGCTGTACAACACTATGGACGTCCTGCAGCAAACAGGGTAGTGGACAGGAGACAGAGGCGGGTAAGCTCTAGCCAAAATTCACGGACGCAATGACAAAAATACACAAGTAATATGCACTTGGAGCACCTCCTACTGCAACCTGCCAATAGTATTCTTTGGGGCCCTAGTGGTTATTCGGCTGTTCCCAGCGTCCTGCATACTTGGGGGACCTAAATTGGGCTGAGGCAGTAGTGGGTAAAATGTTTAAGCCGTTCCTATATTGTGGTGGTATTTGGTGTCGTGCCATCACCCAGAGAGTTACTTAAGGGCAGTCAAAGACTAGATAGACACCCCTTTGGCTCAGAACCAGGGATAAGGGTACACTGATAGGGTATGAGTACTTTAAAATGGCGGACGGTTGCTAAGCATAATGGGCGGTCCTATTCAGCTACATCCACTGGTCAAGTTGGATATATTGAGGCAAGGGGGATAATGGCTGGCATTGGAAACATTTAACTGTAGACAGAAGCCAATGGCTACAAGTCCCTGATTGTGGAAGCCCATGGAGTTAGTGCTTCTCTGTGTTTTGGATTTTGGGACGTACTTCCATGAAGGTGCCCCTCACGTAACCAGTAGACTGTTCCCTTAGTCCATGGGCCTTGGCCGAAACAAGCAATCCTCTGAGCGTGCTGCCTACTTAACGCACAATGGGCTGCTCTAAGGGAGTGAACTTTCCATTTCACGCAGAGTTTTAGTCCTTATCATTGTCCAGTAACTGGGGTCCTGCATAGTCCCTCAAGGTTACAAGGAGATAAACTATTCTGCAATCAATTTGTTGAGCTTTGCAACCAAAGAAAAGGACACAAGCAATGATAAATTAATGGCAAGATGCTGGCCGGAGCTATGTCACCAGTAATCAGGAAGCACCAGTCATTGCAGCAGCTGTTTTCAGCATGTCTGAAGAGTTGATCAACTTCTGAAATATTCTTGAGTAATTATTTGATAGCTCAGTATTGGCAAAGGGCCCGCAATCAAGAAAAATCCAACTGGGTATGCCCGAGACTTGGTAAGAACATTGAGACCATGCGGTAAAAAGCAATTTTTGAGCTGCTTACTTGGCGCGCCTGGATGCAAGCTATCGTAAATCAATGCCTGATGCTCAGGTTAAACTTCGTCCAGGACACAAGCGCCAGGACTTGCTGGCCAAAGATACTTCTAGCTGCATTCCGCCATCTGGCATATGGGGCAAGGCAAAGGCTGTTTCGGCGCGAATTAAGTACAGAACACTCTGATGGCACCGGTACAGAGCAGTGTACCGCATATTAGAGTAGTAGTGATATCTCGCCATTACCCAAGGTGCCCTTGGGAACAGCAGCTGTCCAACACTGCTAGCCCTTTGGGCTCTATCAAACTCTGAGAATGATGTGCAATGAGCGGCGAGAGCACTAGCTACTTGAACTGGGCGGTACTGACTGTCCTACCGGCTCTATCACCCTGTACGAGGGAGGCAACACCGTGGTACTTCTCGGTCCTGCGTCAGTGGTGCATGGCCATTGATCTTCTGCGGTGTCGTGTGGGAAGTGATGTCCATCGCCCGGGAGCAACCCTCATTCATTGGGCGATTCTGCAGAATTGCTTATATCCACATTGATGGTAGTTCTACAAAAAAGCTGAGATAGTGCGCTGGCTGGTAAGGTGATAGCGAGAGACAACTCTAATTATAGGCGTTGCTCCGCATGGCGATGTTTCCAACACGGCAATAACTATCAGGAGCAAGGGTGTGTCATGTATATCGTGATAAAGGGCCCTCTTCAATGCGGTAAACTGGACGTATGCCAAATGGACAACAGTTATTCCTGGGAGCAACCTTTAGGTATTGAGCCAATTGTATGGAACATCCACCAGTAGGGTTGGCTACAAAAGTGGGAGATTAGAGGTTGAGCGCTTGGGTAGTGTGCTGATGGTTACCATTATGGTTAAAGCAGGGAAGATATATCCTTCCCTGGGATTTATGAGTCAGCAATAACTACCCCGCATTTGCTGGCATCTGAGCGTGGACAGGGAAGTGTCATCCATTAGTTTTTACTGTGAGGTGCTCCATTCACCAAACTTAACAATTTGAGTGGAACATAACGCTGAAGGGCAGTGTTACACAGCTAGAACTACTGCACCTAACCAGTTGGTACAGCACCGGATAGAAAGGCTCGAACCAAATAAAACTCTAAAAACTAGAAACTAACCTAGAAGCTTGTGATTATGGATTACAATGCGCAGGTACCTCGGAGGGTCGGAGAATATGGCGTGTTACAGGGCTTTTCTACGGACAGACAGAAAACGAGAATTCAAAGACAGCAAGTGATTACTACTGTGCTTTTTGTACTTTATATTAGTCCGAAGGAGTCTAAGCAACTCGCTGCGGGTCACTGTAACCTTTTCCATTACCCAAGGTACCCTTGGGAAAAGAAAGGGTCGTATGGCAGTTGCACGGGTGCTATTGAACAAAGATGCTTGATTGCACGTTCCTAAGACACCTCGTGTAGCGGAACTGTCCAACAGGCTGAGGCTGAAGTGCGTCATAATAATTGTCCTCCCGCTAGTCCATCCTCTCAGGGCAAGATGTTTTGCACGCTGCTGCACGACGCCTGTATTGGCTGATGAGCTGGAGTACAGAGAGAAACCTTTTTTTTTTGTTGGGCTATAGACAAAGGAGGAGTATGTGTGCTTACATTAGGTGTATTATTGTCATGGGAAATTGCTTGACCCACTATGGTATCGGATTCGATGACAGAATTTCTGGCAGTGATACTGGTTCTTGGGGGTGGCTCTTGTTGAGATAATTCACGGAATTGGAAAACCCCTGTGCCGCTCCTGTCTGGCAATCGGAACGTTTGGAGATCTTTTCTTGAGACCCCTTGAGCTTCATCTGCAGACAATTTTCTTAGGTGTTCTGGTGCACAGCGGTAAAGGCGAGTCAGGTGACTGACCCAGACTAGATTTCGACCTTCGATCATTAATATTTTGGCCGGCCCATGCCAGGTTCCTTCTTCAACACCTTTGCCTGCTCGCCAAAACATGATCATGTCACCTACGTCAAAATCTATCCGGTCAGGTCAGGTCTAATCCTAGAAAACTGGCACTGTCGAGGTATGGATTAGTGTTACATCCTGGCAGCGGTTTCATCTTGCCTAGCACCCACATCTCTGGCGTAAAACCTTCATGTCGGGACAGGGCGTTCTTGGCATTGCACAGTTGGATCAGGCACTGTTCAAAGTCATGAGGGCTACCTATTAGATGGTCTTCGTGGAATTTATCGATCATATGCTTAAGAATGGCTCCATGTCGTTCGGCTCTTCCCAACTGCCAATGAGCTTCCGTTGGAATCACGTAGCTGGAAATAGATTGTTCTTGAAGATACTTGGCAAACTTTTCGCTGTTGGCTTCAGTGGCGCTATCGAACATTATTGACTTAGGGGGTCCTGCCCATCTTATCCATGCTGTGTTAAAGGCATTTATTAACCCTTCTGAAGTCTGTTGCTGATATGGGATTGACACATGAAAATTGGTCGCTGAGTCGATGAAGTGATGCTTTCGACCTTGGGTGTCCTGCCATTCCGCCGCATTGAAGGAAACATGATCATTGAAGTCTTTCGGGGTCCGAAGCTGTGCTGGCCTAGCGATCTTCGGCTTCTGCTGCTCGAGACATATCGGGCATACGAAATCGTTTCAAGCTCGGGCATCTTGATCAGACCAACCATGTCTCTTCAAGGCTAATTGCAGGGTCCTATTGTCGGGGTGTCCAAGGTTCTGATGGATCTTCTTGACGTGCATCTGAAGGCTTCTGGGCAAGGCGGTAAACAAGGGTCCATGTTTTTTTTCCGTCCAACGCCGTATGGCTTCCGTTAATTAATTAATTCACGCAATGGCCGAAGCTGTAGTGGCCGCAAAACTGGTAGAGGACCGATACATAGTCCTATTCCCTTGTCACGTCATCAAAGAACAAAAACCGAAACACAAAGAACCAGAAGCAAAACAACACAACACAAAACACAAACACAAACAAAAACAACCCACACAAAAAACAGAAAACCACACAACCCCAAAGCAGTGACGTGACGGGTACCAGTTAGGTGAAAAAGATCTGTGAGACAAGAGGTGCTAACCCTTCCCCCCATTGGACAAACCCTCATTCTGTTGATACCTCTGCATACATCCAGTACTATTATCTGTTTGTCTTGGTACAGTTGCGGAACTTCCACAAACAAAGAACAGTGGATAACAGATTTGCCTACCCTGGGTGCACTGTTCGGCCAGTTGCAACAGTTGTCGGATTCTTGGTATTTTTTTCCGTCCAACGCCGTGTGGCTTCCGCCAGGTCGTTCAACATCTATCTAAGCATGTTGCATATGAGATTAATTATTTAATTCACGCAGGGGCCGATGCTGCAGTGGCCGCAAAAGTAAACTGGAAGAGGACCGATACATAGTCCAAAGTCCTTGTCACGTTCCAAAGAACAAAAACGGAGAACAAAAACCGAAAAACAAAGAACCAAAACAAAAACAACACCGAAACAAACCCAAACAACAAAACAACCCACACAAAAGAAAACAACCACAAGGCCACAAAACCGTGACGTGACAGGTTCCAGTTTATGGGTGAAACAGATCTGTTGAGGCGAGAGGTGATAGCTTGTTATCATCTCGGCGCATGCAGATGACAACTTGTGTGTCATGTTGGCAGGCCCATAAACTTAAACAACAACAAGACCAAAGACGAAATCATCATGGGCTACTTGAAGGGTGCGGGAAGCAACAAGGCTCAATGCGGAAACCAGGGATCCCCCCAGCCAGGATCCCCGAGATCACAGCGAGCAGTTCACGGCATGACATTACACCCTGACACTTTGAAGCAAACACCGACAACGCCGGGTCACAACAAAGTGGTGAGAAAACTACCGCCGTGAAACAGGAGAGTGAAACGTGATCTAAGGTGAAAAAGACGGCGCGGTAACAGCACTCAGGTACCCTCAGAGTCCGCTCAGTACTGCTTTTCCAATCATCATATTGCATCGAAATTGTGAGTAGCACCACTATGCTGTGCTCTTGCAATGCATCTTCGTGATATGGGAAATTGTACCCAAATATGGGAGCTGCAGTGCACTCAGGCGGTGTATACCGCTTTCAAAACTGAATCCAATGCGATCGAGTTTGCGAAGGACTCGACAGCATGGATGCAGACTGCAAGCGTTGAGCAGCTCGAGCGGTCAACTTAGCAGGTGTTGCAACCAACTGCACTAGATGCGGTCAGGTGATCATAGTTGCTGGCTCAGTTGCCTTGGTGCAGGAATGCGAGCATTTTTCTCTGTCTAGGGACCAGGTCTATCCTCAAAGTGTTCAAACGAAGTTCTGGGCAGGAAACTTGTGTCAGCTGTGTTAAGGTCCTCAGTCAGGTAATGTTGCACGCTCGCATGCATGAGCTGTAGCTGTCGACTTGTCACTTCATGTTCTGTGACATTGGCACGGACTTCTACTCGAATGCGCAGACTCCGTTTGCAACAGCAGGCTGTGCGAATGTCTCTGCAGTCTTGCTCATTGATAACACCTGCAAGGAGTTCTGTTTGCTGCAACACGGCGTGGGTGTCTTCCAAAGTTCTGAGAGTATTCGTCAGTCTGTGCACATAGTCCTGCAAAAGGAGGAGATCCTGTGCCTCATTATGAGTCTGGGGTTCTTGAGGCAGGCATACCACTTCACTTGGTTGCACTGAACTTATATGGCCAGGTGGCATTCAAGCAATGCAGGTACTGGATTGCACTGAGCAAAAAAGCAACAGGCGCCATGGCTTCCTGAAAGTAGGCGGCATTGATGACTGTGGTATCACCATTTTCTACAAGTTTCTTCCGATGGTATGATATAGTTCAGTCTGGAGATCACGATCACAGGGTTTTACCAGACACTCTGTGACCCCTTCTGCTGATTTTTTTTGTGGTCGGCGCCCGTTGCCTTTCGGCGGGTCGCACTTGAGACTCCCGAGTGGACCAGTAGGGATTCGATCCACCACCGGCAGTCTGTCAGTGCTGGCAAGACCAACGCCATACCAACTGACCCATCGGGTCGCCTTCTGTGACCCCTTCTGCTAGAGCCGTCGACTGCGTCAGACTGCAGTTGTTGGGCGATCTGGCTGAGAGACGATTCCACGCTGGTGATTCGGTCTCTCTGCATGCTCAGTTCTTCATGGATGATCTGGTTCTCCGCTTGGACTATGCTCCATGGCTTGCTCGGCTCCGAATCTGACCAGCTTCCTTGGCTCTCCAGATCGATCGCTTTCCGTGCTGCTTTGGACTTGCTGCTCAGCATCGGTTGGACAGTGGATTTGGGCACTTGGGATTCTTCAATCCCCTTCTCCAGTTCCATTCTTCCAAACGCATCAACTCACAGAAATCCACCAGATACAATTTCTTTTCAGAGGCTCAGAGGTAACTTGATCCCAAGTTGGAAAAATTCACGTGATCCAAAGCAGTGTCTATTTGGGCCCCGAGAGTGCGAAACACATTGTTAGAGATTAAGAATGGAGTCTTGGTGTTCACAATGCATATCTTGACGTTCCATTGGGCCAAGGGGACCAATATGGCTCGGCTGCACGTGACTGTACTGCTGTTACCGAAACGAAAGATCTTGCACGGCACTTCACGGAGGTTGGCACGGATGTCTTTTGGCAAATGAGCAAGCACTCCTGTACTTGATGGTCTCCTGTTATGGTCTGGCTGGCTCCTAGGTCGACAATGCCAAATGGTCCATGACTCACAAAAACGCACCATCATTTGATCTCGAATTGGATCAAGTTCTGAGTTCTGAGGCGACCCAGAATTGGTCCTGAACTGAGGGCTCAAGCGTTGTTTGACTGATTGGACAAATCTCGACCTGGCACTTGGATTCATGGGCATGGCTGTGAAAACACAGGGCTGAGTTACAGCATGCCATGTTTGTCATGTTGTATATGTTGATTCTCGGGAGTTCCCTGGTGGCAACTCTGGCAAGGGTCAGGGTCAGGAACCATGATCATATCTTCATTGTCATCGTCCGCGGTGGAGATCATTCCAGTGAACGCACTATTAATCTTTGTTCGGCTAAGTGGATGAGGCATTGGTTCATCGGCCAAACTCGAGGGAAAAAAAAAGTGGATGAGGCATTGGTTGGGCGGTTAAGCGGACACTCCGCTTTCCAGCCCCCTCTGTCCACATCTGCGCTGTATGCAAATGAGGGCATCTGGGTCTCCCTCATCATTCTTAGCTGAATGGATGGTAACTCTGTTAATGCCAGCCAGACACGTAATGGAAGTGAGGGCACCTCATCTTTCCTTCATGATGCTCAAGGAATACTGGTTCAGGGAACTTTACTTAGGCCTGAAAGTCACAGCGTCCTTTGACCGCTCTGAGTCATATACCAGAGTGATCGATGGCCAGGTAAGATGCATCACGCCTGAAGTGAAGCCGCAGAATTTGCAGGTCATTTGGAATGTGCAGTTCATCACAGTCTTTGTGCCAGCATGGATGATCCCGCCTGTCTATCATAGCCTACGCAGAGAAAGCATCAAAACTGTGAGTTCTGGCAGCCCCATAGGAGTCCAGTCAGTCCGCCCTACTTGGTTTGAGGACACAACACCTAAGGACCCTACCTCTCAGCAATCTCAAGACCCTCACAAGGAGCAAGCCCAACCACTTCATGGTCTCAAGTTAGTCATCAAAGAAGAAGTGTTACCAGCGACTGACCAACCGCAATTCCAGTCGCTTCAGCTGTTGGCTAGCAGGGGCCTGTTGGCACCTGATACATGGAAGTGCAAACGCCCACAAGTCAGCCTGAAAGCAACTATTGATGTCCCCATGTTGGGTACAATCATAGAGCAAAATGGCGATGGGCTCCTGGAAGACTCCCACATGCCAGTAGGATGGCCACTCCACATCGATGGCGCTGTCAGACAATGTTGCATTCACAGAACTGCTAGTTTGCAAGAATTAGACGATATGCTCAAGGAATACGACATGAAACGAGACTCTGTTGAAATCAACCATGACGCGCCTCAATGGTCCCATCATGCAGTGTGGAACCGCAAGTATATGGAACCAAAACCTGGATATACGCTGGAACAGCTATGGGCTGACTCCGAACCTGCAGTAAATAAAAAAACGACCACTTCCTATGAAGTACAGGCAGATGACCTTCAGTGTGCCGTATCGGCCATTCGGCATTTTCCGCCCCCCACTCCTCCGGACAGCCCCTTCATACAAGCGTTAGGAACACCAGCTGCCCTGAAAGCCCCACCACAGACTGATACCCTAGCGCAAAGGGCACTGGAAGAATGGGAGCGCACTCTGTGCGAAAACAAGGCAGTAGCAATCCTTGCCGAAATACAAGCTGGACGACCGACCATCATCCACAAAGATGGCGGGGAAATGCTTATTGCCATTGTTCTGGACAAGCCACTGGAGGAAGCAAAGCAATTAGTTGATGACCCTGCGGCATTCACCCGCGAAATGACACGCATCCTGCGCGATAAGCATACTCACCCGCTCATAGCCCAAATGATGAAACCTGCGGAGAGTAGTGAGCCACCCTCTGCCACTGCGAGCGCGAGTGGTGCCAGTAGCAGTCGAGACCTTCGCACTACACCACACGAACAGTTCCAATAAAACGCACCAAATGACACAAAGTACCCAAGTTCCACGAAGAGCAATCAGCATCCAACTTCAACTAACTTGAACGGCGTTGTCACCATGGGGTACTCATGGTTGATAACTGCCTGCCACTCCTCTTCAAGCATAGGATTGCCAGCACAAGATATATTGGTGACAGTAAAGTTGAGCGGCGTTGTCACCATGGGGTACTCATGGTTGATTACTGCTCGCTGCGGCTACCATGTTCTCAGCATCCAGAATCGAGCATGGGACGGGAGGCGGGGAGGGCGGTTATACTAATTATCCTGTTATGGGTTGTTTGTCATTTTGTGTCTTTAAACGTTGCATGGTAGTGTAGTGAGATGTCAAAGCACATCAAGCCATGGCGCCCGTTGCTGTCTTGCTCAGGCAATCCAGTACCTGCATTGCTTGAATGTCACCCGACCATATGAGCTCCGTGCAATCAAACGAAGTGGTATGCCTGCCTCAGGAACCCCAGATTCACAATGAGGCACAGGATCTCCTCTTACTGCAGGACTATGTGCACAGACTGACGAACACTCTCAGAACTTTGGAAGACACCCACGCCGTCTTGCAGCAAACGGAACTCCTTGCAGGTGTTATCAACGAGCAAGACTGCAGAGACATTCGCACAGCCTGCTGTTGCTTAAGAAGTCTGCGCATTCGACTAGAAGCCCGTGCCAACGTTACAGAACGAGAAGTGGTTAGTCGACAGCTACAGCTCATGCATGCGAGCGTACAACAGCACCGGACTGAAGACCTTAACACAGCTGACACAAGTTGCCTGTCCAGAACCTCTTTTGAGCACTTTGAGGATAGACCTGGTCCCGGGGCAGAGAAAGACGCTCGTATTCCTACACCAATGTAACCAAGCAAGCTACCATGATCATTGACCGCATCTAATGCAGTTGATCTCAGCACCTGCCAAGTTGACCGCTCCAGCTGCGCAACGCTTGCAAGCCTGCATCCATGCGGTCGAGCTCGCCCCTCGCGAACTCGATCGCATTGGATTCAGTTTTGAAAGTGGTATACTCCGCCAAAGTGCACTGCAACTCCCATATATGGGTATTTTCTCCCATGTCACGAAGATGCAATGCAAGAGCACTAGCATGGTAGTGCCACTAACAATTTCGGTGCAATATGATGATTGGAAAAGCAGTACTGAGCGGACTCTGAGGGTACCTGAGTGCTGTTACCGCGCCGTCTTTTTCACCTTAGACCACGTTTCACTTTCCTGTTTCACTGCGGTAGCTTCTCACCACTTTGTAGTGACCCGGCGTTGACGGTGTTTGCTTCAAAGTGTTTTGGTGCTATATTATGCCATGATGGCTGCTCTTTGAGATCTCGGGGATCCTGGCTGGGGGGATCCCCGGTTTCCGCATTGAGCTGTGTTGCTTCTGCACCCTGTCATGTGGCCCTGGGTGGTTTTTTGGTTGGTTTTTTGGTTGTTTTTCTTGTTTAAGGGCCTGCGTTGACATGGCACAGAAGTTGTCATTTGCATGCGTCAAGATGTATGATGGCCTGCGCGAAGGATGGCACACAAGTTGCTATCGGAATTCATCTCAAGAGCACATTGCTGTCCCTTTGCCCTGTTTTTTGTTTTGTTCTTTTCTGTTTTGTTTGTTGGGTTGTTTTTTTTGTGTGTTTTGTTTTTTGTGGTTTTTGTTTCGTTTGCTTTTTTGTTGGTTTGTGCTCGCTCTCGGCAATCGGATAGCTTTATGGACTATGTAAAGGTCCACACCAGCTCTCTTTTGTGGCTTTTCATGCATGTCAATTCAATTTCCGGCAAGTAAAAGCTTGTGTAACGACCTGGCGAAAGCCTCGGAGGCGTTGGACGGGAAAAAAACTGGGTCTCCCTCATCGTACGGGATTTCGTTTTCTTCCCAGGATTCTCCAACATACGCAAAATCTTCATCTTGGTAACCCCATTGTGGTTTCATCATCCAGAACTGCATTGACATCATATGTCTTGGTTCTATGGGGAATCTTCGATCCTGCTTGAACCTCGTGGAAAAACTTGGATCCCAGTAATTTGAGTGCTGAAACGATTTTCTGGTACTCTAAGTTCCCTTCAGCATCAACAATCATTTTTTGTCTCGACCCGAGGCCTGAGTTGCGAAGCAAGACATACGCTCTGACTTCAGGCATGCCCACGCCCACAGCTAGCAGTTCCTCGAAGTGGAAGTCATGCCTCGCAAGGTAGCTCTCATGGGCCTCATCAGGTCGCTGCACTGTGGTGTAGATCGCTTTCTCAAAGCGCTCGAACTTTTGCTCTAAATTGCTCTTGCCCCGGATTCCACCTAAGGTGGTGACCAGCAGTTTGACTCCATCGGTCGTGTTCACCTTCAACTTGCTCGGTTCGATTCTCATGACACGCTTGAAAGCGCTACCTTCACACATCATTGCTGCACGAGCCGCGAGGTGCGACAGGTGTTCGGGCAAGATGCGCAAGATGGTGTCACTGAACTGTTCGATTTATTTGATGCCCATTTTTGGGGTTGGAAAGGTATATAGAATTTGGACTTCCAAAGGCGGTCCTCCCCAGTTGCGTTGAAAGCTTCCACAACACAACTCATTGTCAACAAGAATGTTTCCAAGCACATCCACAAGAGTGACAGGTTTAGCTGAGGAAAACACAATATGTATAGATATATATACATATATATTTGTATATATACTTTAATATAAAATCAAAAATCAGGTTCGATACGCAACGCCTTCGCCGGATGAAAAATCAACCCTTGGAAAAATGGATTGCGAACGGCCGTAAGTGAATGTCGCAAATGATCTGCCTTTTTCCCGCTACTGCTTAACAGTTGGTCCGGGGAGTTTGTCATGATTTCGGCCACCAAGCATGCCAAGGAAGCAGTTGTTTGGATCTGCTTTGACAAGTCAACCGTGAGTTGTCACAAAGGAATGGTGCTCAGTGATATTCCCCCTTCTGTGTGAGCAGCATTATATGTGCATTGGTGCATCTGTATGACCAGCTGCACTAACTCCGTTGGAGCTTCAATGATGCGACCATTTTCCAGGTGATACTTTTCCAAGGCTTCTTGCACACGATCTCTTGGTGGAAGGTCAGCTGGGTTCCAATACGAGCAAAATCTCTCGGTCCAGCTGAATGGAGGCCACTTGAGATCCATGTCCGCCATGACTCTGGACAGTGATCTCATTTTTTTTCCTCTGTGGCCGATATCGCTCTGAGGCTCTGTCCAGGCAAACGAATCAAAAAACTCAGCATGAAACACAGCGGTCTCATCAGGACACTGGACAGTGATCTCATGGTTGAAAACTACCGTTGGCCTTGATCACAGAAACTCGGGCTGCTTCATTGTCATCCATTCAATGACCCTGCGATTCAGAAGGTGTTCTCTTTGCGACCATTTGAGGCATACCAAGGCCCACTGATCACCCGCGAATCGTAGCCAGTGATCAACCAATTCACAAGGCACTAAGATTTTGAAGGCAATTACTGCATTTCTTATCCACGCTACCCGAGCCATGGCCCCTGGCTAAGATCACGATCGATATGGAGAAACCAAGTCAGTGGGTTTCCAAATTGTGCCGACTCTACTTTGCTGACGAATATGCCAGGCGAACAGTCGGACTGCCCTCGCCTACACATGTCCCAGACATTGAGGCAGCGCTCCAGGCGGTCCAGAAAATCCTCCCAAAGCTTGAAGCAAGGATGATTGAATTTTTGGCCGATTGGTTAGTCACCTTTCTGATACCAGCAACGCACGTCTTGGAAGTGAGGGCACCTCATCTTTCCTTTATGTTGCTCAAAGAATACTGGTTTAGAAAACTATACCGCGGCCTAAAAGTCACAGCATCGTTTGACCGCTCCGAATCATACACGCGAGTCATAGATGGTCAAGTGAGATGCATCACTCCTGAAATTAAGCCACAGAACCTGCAGGTCATCTGGAACGTTCAGTTTATCACTGTTTTTGTGCCGGCATGGATGATCCCTCCTGTCTACCACAGCCTGCGCAGGGAAAGCATCAAGAACGCAAGTTCCGCCAGTGCAATAGGTGTCCAGTCGGTCCGCCCCACCTGGTTTGAAGACATCGCAGTACCCAAAGAGACCACGCCTCAACCAAACCAAGGTCCTCGATGGCAGCAGCCCCAACCGCTACACGGTCTTAAATTAGTCATCAAGGAAGAGGTGCTACCGATGAAAGACCAACCGGAATTCCCAGCACTTGCATTACTGGCCGCGCGTGGTTTACTCGCACCAGATACATGGAAGTGCAAACGTGCGCAGGTTAGCCTCAAGGCAACAATTGATGTCCCTATGCTAGGCACAATCATCGAGCAAAATGGTGATGGACTTCTAGAAGACTCCCACATGCCAGTGGGATGGCCACTGCACATCGATGGTGCCGTTAGGCAATGTTGTATTCACCGATCTGCAACCCACCAAGAACTTGATGACATGCTGAAAGAATACGACATGAAAAGAGATTCAGTCGAAATAAACCATGACGCACCCCAATGGTCTCACAACGCAGTATGGAACAGAAGGTATATGGAACCGAAGACAGGATACACGCTGCGGCAACTATGGGCTGATTCCGAGCCAGCCATTGGGCAGAAATCTTCCCCTTCTTATGATATCAAAGAAGGTGACATTTTACGTGCAGTAGCTGCTATCACAAACCTGCCGTCTTCCACGCTGCCTGACAGTCCCTTCATCCGTGCATTGGGGACACCGGCAGCTCAAAAGGCCCCACCACAAACTGGCACCCTGGCGCAAAGAGCCCTGGAGGAATGGGAACGCACCCTGTGTGAAAACAAGGCGGTGGCGATCCTTGCACAGATGCAAGCCGGCCGACCAGCCCTGATCCAGAAAGACGGCGGCGAAATGCTCATTGCCATTGTCCTTGATAGGCCACTGGCGGAAGCGAAGGCACTAGTGGACGACCCTGCAGCTTTCACTCGCGAAATGACTAGGATTCTGATTGCAAAGCGAAGCCATCCACTTATCGCGCAAATGATTAAACCAGCAGGAAGTGGTGACCCACCCCCCGCAAATAGCACAGCCAGTGGCACCGGCAGCCACGAACACCCCAGCGCCAGTCAGCCCGTGCAGTTCCAGTAGTCTCATGCGGCCAACGTGGGGTACCCACGGTTGCCACACATGACAGGGAACCACTGTTCAGACAGGTGTGGATAGGTACTGTCACCATGGGGTACCCATGGTTGACTCCTGCCTTGTAAAGCTGACGAGGTGGCAAGCTTGCCTTTGTAACTATGGTCAAGCCATGGCGCCCGTTGCTGTTTTTGCTCAGCACAATCCAGTACCTTCATTGCTCGAATGCCGCCTGGCCATATGAGTACAGCGCAACCGAGTGAATTGGCATGCCGGCCTCAAGAACCCCAGAGTCACAATGAGGCACAGGATCTCCTTTTGCAGGACTATGTTTGCAAACTGACGCACACCCTCGTAACACTGGAAGACACCCATGCCTTATTGCAACAAACAGAACTCCTGGCAGGCGTTATCAACGAGCAAGATTGCAGAGACATTCGCACAGCCTGCTGTTGCATAAGGAGTCTGCGCATTCGTGTAGAGGCCCGTGCCAATGTTACAGAACGTGAAGTTATAAGTCGACAGCTACAGCTCATGCAAGCGAGCGTACAACATTACCCGACAGAGGACCTCAACACAGCTGACACAAGTTGCCTGTCCAGAACCTCGGCTGAACACTTTGATGACAGACCTGGTCCCTGTTCAGAGGAAAACGCTCGCATTCCTGTATCAATGTGACTGAGCCAGCTACCATGGCCAACCGACCGCATCAAATGCAATTGGCTGCAACACCTGCTAAGTTGACCGCTCGAGCAGCTCTACGCTTGCAAGCCTGCATCAATGCTGTCGAGCTAGCGATCATCGCTAACTCGATCGCATTGGATTCAGTTTTGAAAGCGGTATGCACCGCAAGAGTGCACTATAGCTCCCAATGAGGATGATGCTTGGAAAAGAACAACTGAGCGGACTCTGAGTGTGCCCTGAGTGCCGTAGCTATTGCTGTCATTTTCACCTTAGATCTTGTTTCACCTTCCCGTTTCACCATTTTTTCGTTTCTCACCACTCTCGTTGCGACCCGGCGTTGTCGGTGTTTGCTTCGAAGTGCCAGGGTGTAATGTCATGCCTGAACGGCTGCTCTTTGTGATCTCGGGGATCCTGGCTGAGGGGATCCCTGGTTTCCGCATGGAGCTTTGTTGCTTCTCTCACCCACCGATATGGCCCATTGGTGTGTTTTGTGTTTGTTCTGTTTTGTTTCTTGTTTTGGGCCATTCTCAGAATGACACATAAGATGTCATCATGCACGTAATTCCCATTGCTGGTGGCGATCCCTTTCTCTCTGTCGTTTTTGTTTGGTTGGTGTTGTGGTTGTGTGTTTTTTGCCTTTTTGGTTTGCTTTGTTGTTTTTGGTTTGCTTTCTTGTCTGTTTTCTTGCTGGGACAGCTTCTGGACTGCGTACTGGTCCGCAACCGGCACTTTTGTGGCTTTCGACGAGTTGACAGCCCTGCATGTAAACTACAATTCAACTGTTTGCCGCGATTGAATGTGTGTAACGACCTGGCGGAAGCCATGAAGGCGTTGGAAGGGGAAAAAAACTAAGATTTTGAAGGCAAGGCGGGTTTGGCCATCGATCAGGACAGCACCAGCTATAGCCTTCCCAGACCCGTCAGTAAAAATTGCCACCGACGTGCTACAACTCGAAACGGAGTGAACTCTCGGACGCTGATCCAAGAGCATTGCGCGCGTATAGGAGCAAAGGTTCACAAGGTCAGTTTGGTTGCGGGTCCTATCTGCAAAAGGCAAGAATGCAGAAACCACATTTTTCAGGCTCCTGCCCAAATGAAAAGCTCACTGCAAAATTTAACAGGCCTTGCAACTCACTAGCTTTGGCAGGTGTGATGCACCCGTCCTTCTCAACGTGAGCTAACATGGAACATTTGCTGTTGATTTGCGATTTTGCGGTCTCATTTTTGGTACTGCCAGACGGTCCCAAAAATGGGACCGTGAAAGTGCTTTTCTTTTGTTCTTTTACTAAGCTGTGCATGCGGTCCCATTTTTGGGACCGTGTTTAGGTTCATTTTTTGAAGTTGTTTGTATCAAGGTTGCAGAAGCGCAACGTTTTGGTTTCAATAAAGCTTTGTGGCTTATGGCAACCGGAAGGGCAACTAGGGAGGCCCTTTTGAGCGAAGCCGGTTTTGAGAAGGTTTTCCGGACCCAGAATTGGGTCCGTCGGAGCAAGCTGTTTTGTAGATGATTTTGTTTCTTGTTTGATTGCTTGCTGCTAAAAGAAGGCGCATCAGCCTTTTGCAGCCTTAGGTGATTGCTTGAAGTGTTTCTTGCTGTTGCGGAGTTTGTGGGTTTTCGCGCAGGTGGTCGGCTTCCATTTGAATGATTGTATTGAATACTTTACTGCCCCTTGTTGGCCCCCTTGCCCCTCTATTTGTTTTTTTGGCCGGCGCCCTTTGCCTTCGGCGGGTCACCACTTGACGATCTGAAGGTTGTCGAGTGTTGACGCTGGCATTTAGCGCTCTTCTTCGTTTGCTAGCTTAACTTTGACTTGCTTGGAGTTACATTCAACCTCAGGCGATCTTGTCTGGTATAATGCCCGTCTCAGGACCGTGCATAAACAGCTAGCCGCGGATCGACAGAGGATCAGAAATGGACTTTCCAACCCCAGAAATGGAACCTGAAAGCGCACATGTGGTATCAGCTGTCTCCGTTCCCTAGCTCCAATGCGGCGATTGCAATGCAGCACCACCCAGGCAACATTCACCAATCCGTCGCACTCCGCGCTACTCCGCTACTCCGTGGAATGTTTAATTCAATTACCCAATGTAATTGACACGATGTCGAAACGATGGCGGAGTAAGAAAGCATTCAATATTTCACCTTCCCACATCTTTCCCGAAGCAGATTCTTACTCCATCCCGTTTTAAATTAATACTATTAATTAATAACGGGATTCTGAAAAGATCATAATTCATGTTCTTTCTCGGCTGAAAATTTCGGTAGGAGTCTAGAGGGGCAAGGGGGGCCAAGGTGTCCTCGTGGCTCAGTTGGTAGGGCGTCGTTCTTGGCGACGCGGAGGGACTGCCGGTGGTGGTTCGATTCCCCGCTGGTCCGCGAGTAAGCTCGATGGTGGGAAATCATCGAAATAGTGGGATGTTGTGGTCTTTCAAGAGCTTGGACAACAAAAACCACAAGGCTTGAAAGATGCGTACGCCAAGCCAATCTAAGGGGTTAGAGGTCGAGGCCGCAGATCGCAATCACAGTCTACCACCACTAGGCCCTACCACTCAAGGGTGGCGCAGAGAGCCTGACAGTTGGTCTGGTTGGCATTCGGCAAACAATTCTGACTGGACCAACTGCGCTGACCATAGATGTTTTTTTTTTCCTCCGGTGTGGCCGATCACGCTCTAAGGCTCGGTTCTTACATGAGCAGAAGCTGTTATAAAGGAAACATCTACAGCGCTGACCATGGATGGGGCGTCATTCTGCCAAAGTTCGAGAGTCTCTTTGCTCACATTTACACGTGTGATTGCAACTTTTGTGCTTCACTTGTGGACCAGAAACTTTTTTGAAACTATGAATGCACCTCTATGAAACTACGACACAGTGTTGAACAGGTGATCAATGCAGACAAGGCGCTTTGGGTTAAGGTATCAAACGATCTCTGACAGGTCACACGCTAAGGTCTCCTCAAAGAAGTGTTTTTTTTGTCCGAGCCCGTTGCCTTTCGGCGGGTCTACGGTCTTACGCGGACCAGCGGGGAATCGAACCGCCAGCGGTCTGTCAGCACCACAAGAGTGATGCCCTACCAACTTCACCACGACCAGTTTGTGTTCGCCTGTGACATTCACATCTAAACGTTGCTTTTTTTGCTGAGCTGGCAGACTTTTTAAATTGTCCAGAGGAGCCATCTTGGAGTGCAAGGCTTCTGTCTAGATGTGCAACGATTCAGCTCCATATATGTGATCACATTGTCTTCAATCTGCTGGCAAACTTTGTGAGCTGACAGACTGCCGGTGGTGGTTCGAATCCCTGCTGGTCTACTCGGGAGTCTCAAGTGCGACCCGCCGAAAGGCAACGGGCGCCGACCACAAAAAAATGCTGGCAAACTTTGTGAATGAGTGCATGCGATGGTTCGCTCTGAGGTGTGAAACTCAAGCCATCAAACGCTCCTTCTGTTGACGGATTCTCCATCTTCTCTGCAAGGAATGATTCTAGCCACACTCGATTCCGACCTGTCAGCCTTAACTTCAAGTCTTCCAGGAACAAGGCATGAAATTTAATGCTGTGTCATCAGCTGATAAGTGCTGCAGTATGCGTAAGTTGCATAGCTATGGATTCCAGCATCATCAACAGCATCAATTTCGGCCTGTTCGATCCCAGCTCCACAGCACGATTCTGAAAAGCTACCTTCGAGTCAATTTGAACGCAAAAGAAAATTTGAAATATGGCTCCAAGTTCAAATAACGGGAGATTGTTTCAGAGGGCTGAATGTAAAAAGTTTCATGGGGATGGAAAAATGATTTATGATGAATAAGGAATTACATGGAGGCCTAGTGGTTGCATGTTGAAAAAGATCCACAATTGCTTGATCTCAATTTTGAAGCGGTTGCTGTTGAGCCAACTGTAATGCATTACGAAGTTGAATGAGCACCTGTCACTTGGCTCAAGAACCTCTACCGCATGTAGCCATGCTGAGGCATTGGGTTACCAAGTGTTTCATGCTTTCATGACTTGCATGACTTCCAATGGCAATCAACATGTGAAAAGCTTCAAATTAAAAATCGTTTGAAACAACCTGCATGTGATCTCTGCACCACAGAGGAGCAGTTGGCACTTGGACACTATGTGAGTGCTCAATATAGGTCAGCTATGATCTACTCGCGCGAAAAATTAGAGGAGGGCCTTCGATCCAATGGCACCAGAGTTAGCAGACTGTTTCAGTTGGCTTTGACAGGGTCTTGGAATGGAGGGCGAGCGCTGAGAGCTCGAGTGACTCATTGCAGTCTGGATCAAAAGAGCACTTACAGGCGATTGGAAGCTGATGCATGGAAGCCAACCACAATTCGAAGGTCATTCATTTGATGGTTTGTGTGAGATCGTCACAACGCTTGTGGCGTGGCTGCGTAGCAAAGCCTCCAATTTCAGCATCTCCTCTTGCTCGTATAAAAGAACAACTTGGGAACACTTTGGGGTCATTGGTAGTTTTGGGTTCGTTTTTGGTACCTGAAATTGATGTGATTTTTGGGGACGGAGTTGGGGCCTCCCTTGTTCGAGGCCCTTATTGCCAACCGGTGTTGGTTTGATGCGTTTCTACATTGGAACAGCGCAGCTGAAAGAAGGTGCTTGGATGGGTTTAAAACCGGACCTCCAAGGAGGCACCGGATTCAATCTGTTGAGGGTCCAGTTTTGGACCCCCGTGCAAAGGAAACGTGTTTAAAAAGGGGTCAGAAAGTGGACCCCCTTGAAATCAAAAGTGGTTCCCCCTGGAGGGTCCAGTTTTGGCCCCTTCATTGTGGCAAATCTTTTGAAGCGTTTATTTCAAGTTGATGCTGATTTGACCAGCAACAGCTGCGAGTGGAAGCTTGAACTGGGGAGGCTCATTTTTGCGCGCCTGCTTTTTCTTACGTTTTGAGGACCAAAAAAGGGTCCCTTCTTTGTCATATTGTTTTGCTTCAATTTTCATAGGCTTGAGGCTCTCGAGGCCTGCCTTGAAGCCTGCCTTGAAGCCTGCCTCGAAGCTTGCTCTGAGGTGCTTTGTTCTAATTTTCATGGTCTCGCGACACTGGAGTTCGAGACTTGCATTGAGGCCTGCCTTCAACTTTGTTTCATCTTATAAACTTTTTGTTTTGCTGCAATTTCCATCAACTTGAAGCTTCGAGGCTTGCCTTGAGGCCGTCCCTCTGCGCCAGCTGCGGCCTAAAATTCTAGCAAGGCAGCACAGTTGCCAACTACTTCAAGTTCAACCTTGCTGGGACTTCAACAATAGTATTATATAGTTTCGAGTCCCTGTAAGCCTCGCTTTGTCCTTGTGCCAATACGTTTTGCGTCCGAGGCGTGGCCTCGGCCAGGCCTCGCCGAGCCTCGAAGCGCCTCGATTGCAGGCTTTGGAAACACAGGACCTCTTTCAGCAACAGAACAGAAAGGGAAAGATTGTTATGACCAAAACAAGCAGGCACAAGGGGCTAGTTTTGGGTTCGTTTTTGGTACCTGAAATTGATGTGATTTTTGGGGACGGAGTTGGGGCCTCCCTTGTACAATCAACCGTCGATGCGTTTCAGAGTCATGCAAACAAACATTTTCCAGGGCACCGATCTTTGGCATGTCAAAACTTCTGTCAAGAAAAAATGCTACTCACATTGCGGATCCAAAATACACGTAAAATATAAAAGTTGAGGTCAAAGTAAACTTGAGTCCAAATGGAAAACAAAAGTCCAATTGGGCTTTGAACTTTTGGACTTTGTCTTGGGCTTAGGACTTTTGATTGGACTTTGCTTTGGTCTTTGATCTTTTCATTGGACTCTTCCTGGTCTTGGGGCTTTTCATTGGACTTGCCTTGGTCTTTTGGACTTTTTCATTGGACTTACTTTGAGCTTGTCACAGCTAGCTTTGTATTGGCATTTGCCTTCATCTTGGCGGTGTTGTTTTTCGCCTCAAACCTGTTTGGTTCCTGGTCTTGGGCGATTCATCTTCATTGAGCCAGTCCAGTCCAAGAGTCCAAGACTTACAAGTGACGCATGTGGACAGCGCAAGGAGCATATTGACCGCGCAACGTCTGCAAGGGCATGGATTGAATATTTGACTTTAATCACATAGATGCCACGTTACAACTTGCTCTCAGACACAACCGTGCGCAAACACAGCCAAACCAAAGGCCAGCCAGCTGCAAAGCAGCCCAGCCAATCTGAAGCGGCCAGCTTACCAAACAGCTCAAATCTCTGAGCGTGGGCCTGGGACTTTGCCACCTCCTCACTGTCAGCCGACTTAATGATTTGGTGACTGGGGCCGGTAGGTCAGTTGCGCAGCTTGAAGGAATAGAGTTGTGCTGCCTATCTATTCAGGGAGGTGCCCGGCGTGCAGCTCGCAGCTAAAGCAGACTGACCACGCAGCCGCACGACCCGCGTGACCCAAGGGTGAAGTGTTAGTGAGTATACTGCCTGGCCTGCTTACTGCTTCACCGACCGGGGTTTTGCATCTGCTAGAGTTGGAAGGGTCCGGGCCCGTCACTCACTTGTGCTACAGTGGAGGGGGCCACTATCCAATCACAACACATATGTGTATATTGTAAACCCGTAAGATGGGGGAATCATGCAGATGTTCAATCAACAGGAGCAGCCCCCGTAAGGGATTCAGATGTCCAACAGAAGAAGCCCCCGTAAGATGGGGGATCCAGATGTCCAACAGGAGCCACCCCCGTAAGATGCGGTGGAAGTATAACCGCAATTTGAATAGTTTTATGTCTCACTTTGTCTGCTTAGCCATTGATGATTTACACAATTAGTTTCTTTTTTGCATGTTTTTGTGACACGGTGGGACACTCCCGCTGTGTCTTGTGGCAAATCAGGTGCGTGTTTGGTTTTGTGTTGGGCCCTGGCCCCTTTTCCTTTGTTGTTTCGCTGTTGCTTTCTGTGGCGAAACGCAAATCTGGCTGGGGGATTTGCGGGTCGTCTGTCTTTTTTCGCCGGTTTCTTTTTCTGGTGACATGTTGATTTGCCCTCGTATAGTATGGATGGAACCACTGCGTTTCATGCGGAGTTTTTAATTAGTTTGACCTGTTTATACCAATTTCAGGACGGAGCCTTAGAGCGACATCGGCCAAATCAGAGGAAAAAAAAGGAGCCACCCCCATAAGATGGGGGAATGTCAGGTCTCCCCGTCAGATGGGGAAAAAGGTTTCAACAATTTTGGAAACGATTTATTTCATTTGTACCGCCCCCTTAAGATGGGGGACTCAAGAAACGGTTGAAACCATTTTGTTAAGAAGTTTGGGATCATTACTTCATGTGGAGCCATCCACCTCAAGAAATTGGCCCACCCATTCGCTTCGCTTTCCCACCCTTTAAGTTGTATAATCTGCCCGGGGTGGTAAGTTTCCTACATCACCATTGGGGAAGTATGAGTTCCTCTTACGCTGTCTTGTGATGTGTAAGTTGATCCGAAAGTTGAATCGGGCCGGAACTACACAACCTTGGGCCTTCAAAATCCCTGGAGGAAAATGAAAGTGTCCACGAGCATTGCAATTTTCAATTTGCCCAGCTTTGCATTTGTGAGTTTCGAAGGTTTAACAGTCCATACGTAAGTAGGATCCAAACCGACTCTTTCACCTTTCCCGATAGAGCTAAAGCGTAGTTGGGCGAAAGCCCAACAAGCTTTTGCGTAAGAGGGAAAATCGGGTGAGGGGGTTGGGTTCCTGATCCATGTGGATGGTTAGTCTCAGGAAGTGGAGTAGCGGTTCCCTATAATGAATGTAAGCAACGGTTGTGGCTGGTAGATCCTACCCTTTTCATTCCTAGCTCCACCCCACCCCCCAAGGTTGAAGTGGGTTGGTAAGTCTCAGGAAGTGGAGTAGCGGTTGTGTTTCCCTATAATGAAGGTAAGCAACGGTTGTGGCTGGTAGTTCCTACCCTTTTCTTCCCCAGCCCCACCCCACCCCCCAAGGTTGAAGTGGGATGGTTAGTCTCAGGAAGTGGAGTAGCGGTTCCCTATAATGAAGGTAAGCAACGGTTGTGGCTGGTAGATTTTTTTTTTCGCTTTTAGCATTTTTAACCCTCAAGGTTGAAGTGGGATGGTTAGTCTCAGGAAGTGGAGAAGCGGTTCCCTATAATGAGTGTAAGCAACGTTTGTGGCTGGTAGGTCCGGTAGGTCCTACCCTTTTCTTCCCTAGCCCCACCGCACCCGCCAAGGTTGAAGTGGGTTGGTAAGTTTCAGGAAATGGAGTAGCGGTTCCTATAATGAAGGTAAGCAACGGTTGTGGCTGGTAGATCCTACCCTTTTCTTCCCTAGCCCCACCCCACCCCCCAAGGTTGAAGTGGATTGGTAAGTCTCAGGAAGTGGAGTAGCGCTTCCCTATAATGAAGGTAAGCAACGGTTGTGGCTGGTAGATCCTACCCTTTTCTTTCCTAGCCCCACCCCACCCCCCAAGGTTGAAGTGGGATGGTTAGTCTCACGAAGTGGAGTAGCGGTTTCCTATAATGAAGGTAAGCAACGGTTGTGGCTGGTAGATTTTACCCTTTTCGTCCCTAGCCCACCCCACCCCCCAAGGTTGAAGTGGGATGGTAAGTCGCAAGAAGTGGAGTAGCGGTGGTGTTTCCCTATAATGAGTGTAAGCAACGTTTGTGGCTGGTAGGTCCTACCCTTTTCTTCCCTAGCCCCACCGCACCCGCCAAGGTTGAAGTGGGATGGTAAGTCTCAGGAAGTGGAGAAGCGGTTCCCTATAATGAATGTAAGCAACGGTTGTGGTTGGTAGATCCTACCCTTTTCTTCCCTAGCCTCACCCCACCCCGAAGGTTGAAGTGGGTTGGTCAGTCTCAGGAAGTGGAGTAGCGGTTGTGTTTCCCTATAATGAAGGTAAGCAACGGTTGTGGCTGGTAGTTCCTACCCTTTTCTTCCCTAGCCCCACCCCACCCCCCAAGGTTGAAGCCTACAATGAAGGTAAGCGACGGTTGTGGCTGGTAGATCTTACCCTTTTCTTCCCTACCCCACCGCATCCCCCAAGGTTGAAGTGGGTTGGTTAGTCTCAGGAAGTGGAGTAGCGGTTCCCTATAATGAAGGTGAATGGATTTGACCTAATCCACATCCCATATATATCAGTGTAAACAGTTGCATGCATTGGCATTTCACTTGAACTTGTGACTTCAACACGTTGTCATTTGCAGTTGCCATGACATGCATGTACAGGTGAATCTTACATATATCCACAGGCGTTTTGCTTTCAAGGAAAAGAATCATGGTAGCGGAGCCCTAGCCAATGTGGAGGGCATCCGATCTAGGACCTAGGTTGTTAGGTAGCTTCTGTCTTTAGGACATGGCTTCACTGACTCCTCAAGAAATTTCCAAACTGGTTCAAGCAGCAAGTGATGCAGCTCAGGCCGCTAGCAGTGCAGCCCAAGCTCTACGAGATCAACAGCAGTCCAGGTCAAGCGCTTCGAATTTTCATGAGGCATCAAAGGTTGTTAGACAGCCTGATCCCTTTGGCTCAGAGGTCCATGACACAGACTTGAACAACTGGCAGGATTTTAGCACAAATTTTCGAGCATGGTTGTTCTACGCCAACCCCAGCTTTGAGTTAGATTTGCACAGGATTGAAGTCACCCATGCTGACCAGCCCATTGTGAACGTTACAGGTGAACCTGCTGAGACTCAGGATCGTTGCAGTCAACTGTACAGCGTTCTTATTGGATTGTTGCGTGGGAAGCCACTTAGAATGCTGAGGCAAATTGAAGGCAGAAATGGATTTGAAGTTTGGCGTCAGCTTGTGCAGTTGTTTCAGCCAAAGACCAAGTCTCGAGCCATCTCTACACTTAGCGCTTTGATGAACATCCCTGGATTCACTCAGAAAGACCGCACTCTGCTTGACCAAATTCTTGGATTGGAGAGACTGCACACTGAGTATGTCAGAGCAAGTGGATCAGACATTGCCGACGACATCATGCTTTCTGTTTTGGTGCGTGCTTTGCCAAAGGCCATTCAGCAGCACATTCAGTTGCAGATGAACGAGAACTCCACGTATGCTCAAGTGCGTGTTTCCTCAAGTGTTTCCACCTCAAATTATGGTGGTGTAGCCCCAATGGAAGTTGATCGTTTTGAGAAAGGGAAATCCAAAGGAAAACAGAAGGGAAAATCAAAGAGTAAGGACCCACAAAAGGGTAAAGGGAAGTCAAAGAGCGACAAGGGCAAAGGCAAGGGTGGGAAACCATCTCAGCGCAGTGCCACTTCAAGTGACCAATGTCTTCATTGCGGAAAGTTTGGACATTTCAAACGTGATTGCTGGAAGCTTCATGGCAAACCTGATGGGAAGAGCGTGAACCAAGTTTCTGGTGGTGATCAGCAAGCTTCTCCACCTGCTGCTAGTTCTTCTGGTGCCAGCACTGTTTCTAGCATGCCGCCTTCGGCTTCTTTGCGTTTGGTGACCTGCCCTGAGCCCTTGATTGAAGAGCTTTCTTCAGATGCTTCTGAGACCGAGCTTCATGATTTGACAGTAATTGATAGCTATGGTGGTTTCTGCAAATTGGTTTCACAGCACGATGCATTGGACTCCACTGACCTTTCAGCTTCATGCGTATTTACAGAGCGTTGTGAACATTTTGACATTGCATATTCAGACTTTGATGATGACTGGACTTATTATGATGAACAATATATGTTGTCTGAAGAGTTGCATGACGATGTTTACAATTTTTACTGTATTAGAGCGTTTGGTTTTTCAGAACCCAAAAGCGTGGAGGTGGTATTGGACTCAGGGGCCGACGGCTCAGTCCTCCCCTTGGAGTATGCCAATGTTGGATGTGTTGACAAAAGTTTTGATGGTTCATCATACATAGATGCACAAGGGAAACCAATTTCAGTCAATGGTGCAAGGATTGCAGAAGTACGTTTTGGCCCTGTTGTTTTTCGTGAGCGTTTCATTATAGCAGCTGTCACTTCTCCTTTGATTTCAATGGGAAGGTTGTTGATAGATGGATGGCATTTGCAGAATGAGGGTGATGGAACCATGACCCTTGTCAGAAAGCATAGGCACATACCAGTTCACTTCAAGCGCAACTCTTTGTGTGCCACTGGAGTGATACGCATGCTGACAGAGAACGCTGACGTTTCATCATCAACTTCTTCATCTTCTGGCCAGGTGCAGTCTGCAGGACATGTGAGAGCCCTCACTTTGGGCAGAGCTTTGACAGGCATGGGACAAGGTTGGATTCAATTGAGTGAGAATGTTTTTGGTCTTCGAAGTACACAACTTACTGTTGGCACAACTTACTGTCCTAGTAGCGGTTTGCTTTGGTTGCGTACAACTTTGATCAAGGGTGATGATGGTGAATGGGAACTGGAGGAATTTGGACAGAGCATTGCTGAATTACCCACCATGGTTGGACCGTGCAACACTGAGAAGTGCGTGGTGGAATCTATCACCATTGCTCACACCTCCATGGTTCCTCCTGAACATCTTGGTTTTTCAGTATCTGATGACATCATTGCTCCAAGATCTGGAATCCCTGTCAGGCCACTTCAACCAGCTGATGCAGCTGAACCTGCAGAGCAACCCGACGTTGATGTGATACCAGCTGCAGAGGACGCAGAGCCCCCAGTTGAAGCAAGAGAAGATGGCATGGAGCATCATGAAGTTTGGGTTGATGGTGTTAAACTCGACACCAATTCATCTTTGAGGACCTTGAGAGCTGCGTGTGACTCTTTGGGTCTTAGCAAATCTGGAGGCAAGATCAAGTGCTTGAAACGACTTTGGAATCATCTTCAAGCCCAAGAATTGTTAGCCGCACATGCTGCACATCACCAGCTTCAAAGTGAGATAGCAAGACCTGTTTACTCACAACCCGTGCCAGATGAGCCTTCAGCTGAAGAACAAGCAAGGCACAGCCTTACACACCAGCCGTTTGCGCCTTGGTGTGAGCTTTGTGTTGCACACCGTGCTGTTCAAGATCCACACAAAGAGCAAGAGCATTCAACTACTTCACATTCATGTGTCTCTTTCGACTTTGGATATTCTTCCAGACTTGCTGGTGAAGATACTTCATGTGCACTGTACATTCATGACCGAGATACTGGCGCTATGCATGTGATTCCTACTCCTGCCAAAGGAGGTCGTTATCTCAACTACCTTTGCACAGAGTTTTGCAGATTTTTGGTTTGGCTTGGACACACAACAGTTGGTTTGAAATGTGATCAAGAGCCATCAACACTTTCTTTGCTTGAGGCCGTGAAGAAAACGTGCCGTGGACTGGGTATTCAGACTATAACAGAAACTGTGCCACCGGGAAGTCATGCATCCAATGGTGCAGCTGAAGTGACTGTGAAGGTGATCAGACAGCAGGCCAACCTTCTCATCGACCAGTTGGAGAAAGGTTGTGGGCTTGGACAAACAATTGGCTGTCAGCATCCTCTTTACCATTGGGCACTCTTACATAGCTCCTGGTTGCACAATCGTTTTGTTATTAGAAAGGGTTCAACAGCCTATGAACTTTGCGCCAACAAAATGTATACAGGACGTTTGGCACTTTTTGGTGAGAGTGTTTTGGGATTTTTGAAAAGAACTACAAAGGGTTCACCGCAGTGGACACGTGGAATCTGGTTAGGGAAAACTATGAGTAATGACGTACATATCATAGCAGTTTCTGGCAGTACACAGCTTTTTGTGACAAGGAGCGTGAGACGCTTCCCAAAGCCGTGGAATATGGATGGAATAGCAAGTGTGGAAGCTTGTCCATGGAGTTTTGGTTATGCCTCTTTAGGTTCACAGCTCGTTCTGGCCAAGCGTATATCTGCACCACCTATTCTTTCTCTTCCTGAAGTTAAACCAAGGGATTTGGATGCTGAGGCAGTGATGAACGTGCCCCCAACTCCTGTTGAGCAAGAGGATGGTCCTCAACCTACCAGACCAGTTGCTGCAGTTGCTCCACCAGTTTCCAGCGTTTTAGCTCCTGATGTTTTTGCAGGTGAACTTGAGACGCAAATGGAGGTCTCGGCTGGATCCCACTTTCAGTTGGACTGGAAGTGCCAAGTACTCCCATGACACCAGCTCCTTTGCCATTGACAATGCCAAGCAGTTCTGAGCCTAGCAGTGCCTCAGGCCATGCAGGGACCCCACTGCCTGCTTCTGGAGTACATGGACGTGAAGGTGCAAGTGATGTTGATGAGGCCAATAGGCCGACAAAACAGGCACGTATCATGGCAGTCTTCGAGCATGAGGACGACATGCATGCTTTGCATTTTTTCAGGATGGTGATGTTGACACCCTGGAGTTGTATGAGTATGAGATGGAGGAAGAAAGTTGTGAAGGTGCAGCAACTGATGTTGCATCTGACAATGTTCTCAAGCGTTTGAGTGTTCCTCATAGCACTTTTGAGCCTGAACTAGATCCATCCACACTTCTCCAATTGGATCTTTTAGCAGATGAACTTGAAATCAGCCGCCTGAAGGCGATGGGTGTGCTGATCCCAGCTGAGAGCTACGATGTTGCGGGCCAAACACCGAAGAAACTCACTACCAGAATGGTGAGGACATGGAGGGACAAACATTTGGATGGAGGACATGTTTGGCTGCGTAGGTCACGCTACGTTGCCAGAGAATATGCATGGCTTTCACCTGAGAGGCAAGGCTTATTCGCTCCAGCTTCTTCTGTCCTTACAGTTCGACTTCTTCCATGTTTGTTCATGAAATGGAAAATGGATGACTACGTTTTGTGCTCCATAGACATCACTGATGCTTTTCTCATGGTCGATCAGCGTGAACTGACACGGGTGGTTTGTGAGGATGCTGGTGGAAATGTCTCCCACTACATACTTGGCAAGGTGTTGCCAGGACAGCGCAATGGATCACAGATGTGGCATGAAAGTTTCAGCTCCTTCTTGCATGAGGACCTGAAGATCGTGGAATGTGCCGCATACCCTTGTTTGCTGAGAAGTGAGACCGCAGAAAGCCATGGAAGGCCAGCATGCCTACTGCTCCTACATGTTGACGATGTTCTTTGTTTGTGCAAGCGCTCCTACCTTGAGAGCGTGTTACTTCCAGCCCTGAAGGCGCGCTACAAAATCTCTCACGAGATGATGGCTGTCGAGGGTGATGAACTCACATTTTTGAAGCGTCGTCACATGCTGATGAATGACTTTGAGCTTGCAATCCAGAGCCACCCCAAGCACCTTGAGAAACTCTTTGAACTGCTGAAGATTGGCCGAGGTTTGAAACCAAAGAAAACACCAGTGCACCCTATGCTGGATGAGGATGACAAAACCGAGATGTTGGACAACCAGCAGGCCAGCATCTACCGCTCATGCATTTGTATTCTTCTTTATGTGACCAGTGACTTTGTGGAATGTCAATATGCTATTCGAGGCCTTTCTCAGTCAATGTCTAAGCCTACAAAGCAGTCCATGGAATGTTTGAGATATCTCTGCACTTATCTTCTAGGTTGCACAGACCAGTGCCTGATGCTGAAGTACGAGAGCCACCAAGGACTTTTGCATTACAACCCTGAAGACTATACTCTTGAGATATTTAGCGATAGCGACTGGGCGAAACATAGAACAACACGACGTTCAGTGAGTGCAGGATACATTTTCATGTTTGGAAACCTCTTGTATTCTTCTTCAAGGAGCCAGAAAGCTTTAGCTCTATCAAGCTTTGAAGCAGAAGTGTATGCAGGTACGTCAGCTACGAGCGATGCGGTTCTCATGTACCACTGCATATGTTTTTGTGTTGGCCCCAATGAAATAGTGAAAGTCAAGCTCGCACTTGACAATGCTGCTGGAAGAAGTTTCTTCCACCGTTCAGGTGTTGGACGGATCAGGCACATCAGTTTGCGTGTGCTATGGATGCAACAGAAGGTGCGGGAAAAGTTTCTTTCAGTTGGGCCTGTTAGTACCAAACATAACCCAAGTGACCTGGGTACAAAAAGGTTGAACAGAGATCGCATGCTTTATTTGATGTTTCTTTGCAAGGTCTACGACCTAAGTACTTCACAGTACGTTGGCTCTGAAGTAAATGACAAGTTGGAACAAGAAAAAGTGACACGCAAAGGTATCAAACTTTTCACACTTGCGGGAATGAACAATCATGATGCAAAGGCTTTGATGAGAGTTATGTTAATCAGCGCCTTGAGCCTTACTCCTGCCACCGCTTCTCCAGCAGAACCAATGGTGGTGGATGGAAGCTATTTTGGCTTCTTCTTTGCGGTGATCGTCACCATTTTGTGCATCACACTGGGATACATAGCTTTGCTCAGGAAAGAACTTCGAGAGCTGCGCGGAGAGAAGACTCAGTTTGAGTGGAATGGCACTTTGACAAAGGTGCTGAAGCTTCTGAAAGGAGTGAAAACTGAGAGCAAGCAAAAGGAGGCCATCAAGACCAATGTTGAAGGTGCCGAAGAAGAAAAGGGAACAGACGATGAAAGCGTTGGAGAGACACCACAAGAACGCTTTGAAAGATACAGCCAGAGCAACTTGGACGAAGTGTCCGATCCAGGACTTTGGCAGCTTTGGCACCATGGAACTCCTAGCGCTACCGATGAGCCTTCTGCCCATCGACAATATGCAGATGGACACATCGAGCAGATGATGAAGGACACCAATGACATCTTGCGCAGACGTCTTCGAAGGTTGGAAGCTGAGTATGACGCAGCATCAGATGCCAACGACATCAATCTGATGCACCAGCTGAACTCCCAGATCGATGAGTGCAATGGCCTTATGTATAACATAGGTTAGTTAAGCAACTCTTGGATGAGATGTGATGCTGCAGCGTGGTGAGCAGATCTCGCAATCAACGCACGAGTTTTTAACTGAGACAAAAGCCTTTGGACAACTTGCAACTGAGCCCAATTGCCTTGAGACACTAGCCGAGTGTCTGCAGTTTGCAATTTAGATGTGACAACCAAAGGTCAAAGACCAGTGGTTGAGGTGGGGTGAATGGATTTGACCTAATCCACATCCCATATATATCAGTGTAAACAGTTGCATGCATTGGCATTTCACTTGAACTTGTGACTTCAACACGTTGTCATTTGCAGTTGCCATGACATGCATGTACAGGTGAATCTTACATATATCCACAGGCGTTTTGCTTTCAAGGAAAAGAATCAGAAGGTAAGCAACGGTTGTGGCTGGTAGATCCTACCCTTTTCTTCCCTTGAAATGGGATGGTTAGTCTCAGGAAGTGGAGTAGCGGTTCCTTATAATGAAGGTAAGCAACGGTTGTGGCTGGTAGATCTTACCCTTTTCTTCCCTAGCCCCACCACACCCCCCAAGGTTGAAGCGGGATGGTTAGTCTCAGGAAGTGGAGAAGCGGTTCCCTATAATGAATGTAAGCAACGGTTGTGGCTGGTAGATCCTACTCTTTTCCTCCTAGCCACACCCCACCCCCAAAGGTTGAAGTGGGTTGGTAAGTCGCAGGAAGTGGAGTAGAATGAATGTAAGCAACGGTTGTGGCTGGTAGATCCTACCCTTTTCTTCCCTAGCCCCACCCCACCCCCCAAGGTTGAAGTGGGATGGTTAGTCTCAGGAAGTGGAGTAGCGGTTCCCTATAATGAAGGTAAGCAACGGTTGTGGCTGGTAGATCCTACCCTTTTCTTCCCTACCCCCACCCCACCCCCGAAGATTGAAGTGGGATGGTTAGTCTCAGGCAGTGGAGTAGCGGTTTCCTATAATGAAGGTAAGCAACGGTTGTGGCTGGTAGATCTTACCCTTTTCTTCCCTAGCCCAACCCCACCCCCCAAGGTTGAAGTGGGATGGTAAGTGTCGAGAATGTGAGTAGCGGTTGTGTATCCCTCATCTAGGTTCCCCTAATGTACTGTTTGTCTGCACTAAGTGATTGGTTTTCAGTCTTCCTACTTCCGCAAGTGATTGGTTTTGAAGGGTCTTACTGCCGCAAGTGATTGAATCTTACTGCCGCAAGTGATTTTTATCTTACTGCCGCAGGTGATCGAATCTTACTGCCGCAAGTGATGGATCATTCATCCAAACCTGACTCTCTCACCTTTCCCGATAGAGCTAAATCTAGTCTATTTTATTGTATTATTCTATTGTATTCTATCCTGTCCTAACTCTATTCTATGCGATTCTAGCTTATTTTAATGTATTTATATTTTGTTTTAGCATAATTTATTTTAATTTGTTTTACTTCTTTCTTGTCTGTTCAATTTTATCCTTGGCGATTTTATTCTAGTCTATTCTATTCTAGTGTATCCTATCCTATCCTATATTCTATTCTATTTTGTTTGTTTTGTTCTATTCCCTTCTATTCCCTTCTCTTCTCTTCTCTTCTCTTCTCTTCTCTTCTCTTCTCTCCTCGTCTCCTCTCCTCTTCTTTCCTCTCCTCTCGTATCGTTTCGTTTTTGCTTGTCTCGTCTCGTCTCCTCTTTCCTCTCTCTGTTCTCCTACTCTGTACTCTTTACTTTCTATTCTACTTCTACTCTATTCCACTTGTCCCGGCTTTATTCTATTTTGTTCTGGTTTGGTGGATTTTACGCTAATTTGCCTATTCTATTCCACTTTATGCTCCGTTTCGGCCATTTCGTTCATTTCCCGTAACCGGGAATCACCTTACAACTCGGGTTCACGCGTCTGTGGTAATGCTTTTAGGAAACGATACGAAAGGCGGCGTTTCTTTACGTTTTTTTTCCATAGATAGTTTCCGAGCAAAGGTTCCCGGGCCTGAGTGTTGGAACCATACTTGCCGAACTTGACGTCATCCTAACAAACCTAATCAGACAGTGTGCCTGCGGATTCGCACTGTGACCATACCACCCGCGCTCTTGGTATCAGCTTGTGACGTTTTCTTAGCCAACACTGCGTTCAAACAAACAATCGCAGCACCGCAAATTTTTGCTTGCAACCACCACAAAAACAGAAAAACGATGGTTTTCCAAACCGGTGCTGTCAGCCTATCATTTTCGGTCACCGATTTGCACCCGGGTTTTCAATTTTCTTTTTTTTTTTAAAAAATTAGCAACTACACGGATGGAATGCTTCTGGAAACCCACAGTGTACCTAACAAAAACAGTTCTCAGAACAGTTGCTATTGTGACTCTTGTCGTCGCAGGACAATGAGCAACAGCAGCTTCATGAAAATCATATGACACAAAAAAAAACCAACCACGACGACGATCATGGGCACAAACGTGAATATATAACCCCAACAACAAATTGAAACGAGACCACCACAACCACCCAACCAACCAAAACACAATTTTGATCTTAATTTTTCATTTTGATTTCAAGTTCGCCGAATGTAACCTTTTAAAAACGACCGCGCCGACCGGAAACAAAAAAATCACACGGAACAAACGGGCTGTGCAACCATCGTTGCCGGCGACCGCAATCCAGTCGGCAGGACCGCACTGCACGAAAACATATGCGAGCGGACAACCATGAGTACACATAAACCACGCTAACGTTTCAGCACGTTCAGGGATGAAAATTATGAATGTCTAGCCTTTCCTGTCTGACGGTGTGCCGATGAAACATCTGCAATTGCAAGAGCACGTGAAAATAGGATGTAAATTTTCGTGTCCGTGCGTGGACGGCCCCCGGTACACATCCGAAAAAGGCAGAAATTTTTTCCTCGTTCAATTTCGTTTTCGCTGTGCATCTGGGACAGGCTCTGCAACTAGTTTCCGTAAACTTACATACATACTGGTTTCAAAGTTGGTTCGCTGACACGTCTGAAGAAGTTCCACGCATGTTTTTGTTTTCGCTCAGTCAAGTTTCTCGTTTTTTCTTTCCGCATTTTCAGCGTCAATCATGTGAACAGAGCCTAGCATGTTCGTTCGGTACGGTTGGGCGTTCGGAACGCGCGTTTTAAAAATTCGTGTTCCAGAACGCTCGTTCTGAGTGAATCCTTTTTTTCCAATGATATAAAGTTAACTTATTTCCGGGGCCTGGACACTGAAACCTTTTTCCCCTCAAATAGAAAAGGATTTTGAGAGCTCTTATGGGCTCAAAATGGTGTATGAAACCACCAGAAAGTTGATCTTCCCAACTCCGGATCCTTTTTTTGGGTGAAGCAAAAAAGGTTCTGGCCTCACCAGGCTTGTGGGGCAAGTTAGTTTTCCTTCCCGGATCCTTTTTTCTCTGAAAGGAAAAGGTTCTGACCTCTCACAAATTTTATCGTAGTGCTAATAACAGAGGTATACAGAGGTCTAAGAAGACTTTGAAACATTGTTGAAAAATTTTATGTGACACAGCGGATCCTTTTTGCAAGGAGCAGAAAAAGGATTGAGAGGTTTCTGGGATCCACAAAACCACTAAAACCCACCCTGCGTTCGGAACGCGCGTTCCGGAACGTACGTTTTGCGTTCTGCGTTTTGGTCGTGCTAAGGAACAGAGAGTTCGTGCCCCCTACCTGGACTGAGGCACGCGCTCACCAAAATAGCAACCGCGCCAACCTATAGCCAGCCATCCAAGAAACAAACGCCTGGCAGCGTCAAGCCTCAGAAAACCTTTGACAAATTTCGCAATGACAGAAAGGGATAAACCGAAGTCTTGGGTTCGGTATTTTAATTCAGCAACGAAAAAATCCAGAGAAACGAACCCGCAGATATGAAACATGCAAAATCTTGTTATCTTTGAATCAACTTTCGGATGTTACAAAAAAATAATCAGCAGAACGTTGCTTTTTGATGTGTGGACAGTTGTGTGATTAGGTGAGAAACTCAAATCGTGAGCGTAACGTGCTAGAGGTAAACCCATGTGAGAATTTTACGCGTTGGAACAACGTATGAAATTTGTCGCGTGCCTCCACATAGCATGTGCCCAGATAGCATGTGCAAACATAGAAAAATGCGTTTTCATTTCTACAGAACATTTTCATTGCTGTATTGACATAGAGGCCGCTGGTCCGGTGGGGGTGTGTCCTTGCATGAACGATGTGAAAATAAAAACACGCACGGTCCCCGCGTTGGTTCCCTGAAACAATCACCTTTTGTAAAACGCTGCCCTTCAATCCTTCCAAATCATGATGTGTAGACAAGGGATGTTCAAATATATCCCCGCATGCTAGCTGCGCAATTGTCAGCCAATGCGCCGATTTACCGACAGAGGCCAAAAAATATTGGCACCGTTAAAGCAAAAACTCATCATCGACAAAACGTGTTTGCATGACATGCGTGCCGGCTTTTCCAAAACGTCTATACAAAAACGTGTATTTATCATTGCAAAATTTCCGGAGTCATCTTGATTCATCATATTGATGATTTTGATGTTTGTGGCCCAGCAGAAGCCGTGAAACATTGGTTGGAAAACCAAATACCGATTTTTTTAAATTGAAAGTAGGAGAACTTGAAGGCATGGAAGGTGAATCTGGGACTTCTTCTGAGTCCTCGGCACAGGAAAGTAAACCATTGACGGTTGTGTGGTGACGAAACCAAACGACAAACATGTTCAAAACATTTTGGGGAAATTCGGCATGGAAGATGCAAACCCAGGAGTTTTACCGGGAAAAAAAATTGAATTGACCAGTGCAGGTAGCATGGACCTCCTGATCATGCGTAGGTTCAGGCATCTATTTGAGCCAGGACCGGGCAGACTTGAAATTTTTCGGTGAAAGAATTGGCTCGACGTTTGCATGCACCTAGGCGATGTGATTTTCAAAATTTAAAGGTGTTTGCACGGTATTTGGTTGGGACAAAGAATTATGGACACGTCAGTAAATTGGTTGATGGTTTGGACCCCCGTGACCCATTGCAATTCCATGCTTGCACAGATAGTGATTGGGCTGGCTGCGCCGAGACTCGCCAGTCCAGTTCTGGTGAGGTGATCGTTTTGGGAGGTACTGTGGTTGAGACAAACAGCACGACACAGGCAGGTGTTCCTGCGACCAGTTCTGGTGAGGCAGAGGTGCGAGCCTTAGCACACTGTGCTCAAACTTGCGTGTGTATGAAAAAATTATCCCAGGAAAATTTCGGGTTGAAAATTGATACGCCCCGTGTTCGGTGTGATTCTTCAGCCGCATTGGAAGCTGCCAAGCGCATAGCCTTAGGTAAAATGAAACATTTTGCTGTTGGACACACGTGCCTTCAGGAATTGGTACAGACAAAGCAGGTCATTATTGGTAAAATTGACGGGAAACAGAATCCAGCAAACACTTTGACGAGCACTTAGCGACTGCAAGTGAAATACTGGGATCGTTGAATGGATTAGGCGTGATTGATTTGACTGACAAAGGTTTTCAGGAACATGTGCGTAAAACAAAACCGCGAGTTGTGTCAAGCGTTCCGCTCATGGCATCGAAAAGAACATTGCGAGAGCACAATGGAGCGATCTTGCGCAGACGTAGGGCGCTATCTACACTGGCGGGAAACACCGCACCACGAGTGAAAACAGTACAGTTGCAAGCTTAGATTCGGATTCCGTAGTTGGAAACTTAGCTTTAGCAGACCCAGGTATTTTGGTATAGCCTTGACAACTTGACAAACACTGTCCTTTTCAATAAACGGTGATATGTGTGGAACTGAAACGCAAATAAGTAAACAAACAGCAGAACCCCTAGGCTTAAACTGCAAGGGCACAATTGCACAGTGAGTAACGCCACGTGAAAACGATTTGGTTGTTCTTCTGTCAAAGTTTTTGGTGACAAAGCCAGATGCAAAACATATGGCAAGCAGAGTGCAAACGAAGTGTTCCAAAAGGGGGTGAAAGACATTCCCTTAGCAAGATTGGAACACTTGTCCTGTACAGATTTGAAGCCAATACGCTTTAGCCCCTGTGGTTCAAGAAAAGGAAGAGCGTGTCCGGTTCGCAGGGGCGAATCTTGGAGGAAAAACAAATAAAAAATAAGATCTATTTCCCCAACCTTGCTAAATGAACCCCTCTGCAAAACTGGCATCAACCACAGGTGCACATTTTTTCCTGGGAAACGTGTGACATATTTATCAGCTTTCACACCACGGAAACGGAAACCCTGTCAATATTATCTCCTCTTGAAACCAATTTTGTTTGAAATTCATGTCACCTGACACCGTCTGCAGAGGCCGAACCCCCGAACCCTCTTTATAAAGTGGCCTCAACGGGTTACACCCCTGAACAAAAACTAATCGATGTTAGTTGGACCACTTTATACCCTTTCCCGAGCAGAGAATGCCTCTATAAAGTGGCCCGGCCGGGTTGCACTCCTGGAAAAAACTCAATCGATGTTGGTTGGACCATTTTTACTTTTTACCAACTCCCGACCAAAGAATGCCTCTATAAAGTAGCTTGGCCGGGTTGCACCCCTGAAAAAAACTAGTCGATGTTAGTTGGACCACTTTATATCTCTTCCCGAGCAGAGAAAATGTCTCTACAAGGTCACCTTGCCGGGTTGCACCCGTGGAAAAAACCCAATCGATGTTGGTTGGACGGTTTTTTACCGCCTCCTGAGCAGAGAACGCCTCTATAAAGTGGCCTTCCTGGGTTGCACCCCGGAAAAAAAATCGAAGTTGGTTGGACCACTTTGTACCCACCCCCGAGCAGAGAATGCCTCTATAAAATGGTTTGGCCGGGTTATACTCCTGAAAAAAACTTTGTCGATGTTACGTCGATGTTGTTAACGACTTCGATATCGATATTTGTGTGGCTGTCGGTTTCGTTCGGTTTCGATGTCTTTTAGGTTCACCATAGAAGAGACCTATGATATTCCCTTAAAGTCAAGGTTATGTCGGTGCTTCCATCGATGTGATTAAGAAAAAACGATATTACAGCAATCGTTGTCTAGTAGGAAATCCACATTATCGTGCCACTGTTTTTAACCTTATAGCCAACACATGTTGGATTTCCACTTCATAAACTCCAATGATGTGGCCGTTCCGGTTTATACCAGGCTATTCTGTATAAAGCCGGCCGCAAAGCATCCAGCGAACTGTACGTGGGGGATGCCAAAACATGAAAACAATTGAAAACATCTGTCCGGAGAAGCGTGCGAGCAGAATTTGAAATGGAGACGCGTCGGGAGAATACAAACCGCATGCTCACTAATGGAACCTTGCAGTGTAGGCGTTTGCAAACGTACAGTATCAGTATAAACTATCAACGTGTGGCGCCCTGGGTTGAAAAAAGCCACATGCGTGGCAGACGCCCCTACAACAATGACAGTTGTGTGTTGTTGGACAACGCAGGAAAATTATGATTAGGCAACGCTATTCACATCTTGGCCATGAAATTCTGGCCATGAATTTTTGCCCTGCGGACGGGCCATGTTTTTTTTAATATGCGGGATTGGGCATGCGAGTTGCATGCTTGCTTTACCAAATCTACCAACATGATGTCAGCGCGCGCGTGCGCTTTGTTTGAAACAACCGGTCTCGCGGACCCCCATTACGCATGCAGCAAAAAAAATACATAAAAAAAAAAATGGAACGCACTTTGATTCCAGCCCGCGCACGCACCTGAACACTGCAGAGGTTTCGGAACATAGTGTGCTGGCAGGTCATAAGCGGTTGTTGCTTTTGCGGGCATATACATTTCAAAATTGGAACGCATGTTTTTACTGCGTGAGTGGTTTCGCAATATTTTGGTCGGTTTTGTATTTTTATGTACATAAGGTTGTTTTTTTGTTGTCTGCGCATTTTGGTTGTCAGATCAAAAAAATGGAACCAACAGCTGTGAAAACTCTGAAAAACAGGAAGAATCGGAGGGAGTGTTGGCGTTGGCCATCGTTGGTTGGCAAACGCTTTGTATAATTGTATCAGGATCGCGATGTTTCCCGTTTGATGTTGGACGGATTCGCAGCTGGAAGGCTCAAGGATGAGCAGGCCCCGGCCAGGAAGATGGGCCATTCAGTGCGAAGGAATGGGTCGCTGCGAACATTCAACACCCCGTTGAGAACAAGTAACAAGACATTGACATCATTGACCCATTGAATTCATTTTTTCCCGAGGGTAATTTATTTGGACACAAAAACCGGTATACATTGCGATGCCTGCCACCATCTTCACCATCATTTTTTTGTCATCCATGGTTTTGCGCGGGCATTTCCAGTGGTTGGTCACATGTTTCCGTTGGAACTGGCCATGGACACCACCGTGACCAACCGCGCGGCTTGTCCGCCAGGCCGCCAGACATTGTCAAGGTGATGTTGGACATGCAAGGACATGCAAGGACATGCAAGGCCGGCTTTATTACGTACAAGGCGGTTCGCCATGGTTATCCAAATGGGTTGGTTTGCAACAAAGATACTTGGGAATGAGGGGAGGTATACTTCTGGTTGACCAGGGCTAGATATAGACTCTAGACCAAATTACGAGTGGGGGCATCACTTTGCAATGTCTGGATTCACGTGGGTTGTCCAAGCGGAAGGTTCACGATTGCCACCACGGACACACAACCATAGCATAACATAGCATAGCATAGCATAGCATAGCATAGCATGGCATAGCATGGCATGGCATGGCATGGCATAACATAGCATAACATAGCATTAGCATAGCATAGCATAGCCTAGCCTAGCATAGCATAGCATGTTTGATCGTTGCCTCGTTCATTGCTCGTTAAACTGCGGCGTTCAGTGCTCAAAAGTCCGTGTGTGAACGAACACGAGCCCGTGCAACTAGCACATTTCACTTTACTTGCTACTACTGGCTGCCCGAGATGGGCGACTCTTTCATATTTGGGCCATGGGCTCTCTTTGCCACCTTGGCCCTTGCCAACCTCGTACAGAGGGTTGCAGGCGTGGATGGGACAGCTTGCAAAGAGCATGCGAAGGCAGGCAGTTTGCTCCAAGCAAAACGCAGCATGGCGATGATCGATGGCGAAGACTTTGTGCCGGAGGCGGGTTGGAATCACACAGCTGTGGTTGTTGCACCCCAGTATGTTGGCAAGCGAGGATGATCCGCTGGAAATAAAAATATTATAACTATAATTGTTTCCAGAAAGAATCAAGTCTGAGAGATGATCGGTTCCCAACCACGATTTTTTTCCTGGTATGGTTACACCGGGGGCTGTGATCAGGTAGCTGGCATTGAAGACAACTTCGACCAAGTCCCTGGCTTTAGTCCGAGGATCACGGCCTTGCTGGCTCAGCTCCAGAATGACACCTCAGGTGATCTCAATCCGGCTTGCAAGCGCATGACCCGTGCGGCAGCAAAGCCAAAGGTTGGGACACGGATTGGTTCCAGAGACTCCTTGTTGAAAATGAGGTCGCAAAAAGTCCAGTCCAATGCAAGTGCTTCAGCCGCCACTTGCCCAACGGGCCAATACAAAGTGATGGACTTTGGTGCATCGGGCGCGACCAGCACATGCTGCCCGGCTTCAAGCCGATCTTGTGCGGGCTGCGCTTCCTTTTCGGGGACTTCTTGCCAGAAATGTCAAGATGGATTTGTGATCCGCGATGGGGCATGCATGGCCTGTAGCAGTTCAAGCGGTTGGCTTAGCCTGACAGGCAGGTCTTGTTTCCAATTGGCTCAAAGCGAGTGCAATGATGAGAAGGTAAGGGGCCAGAGCAGCAACGAGGCTTGCTGTCAGTGTGGTGGAGGAGCAGTCACACCCACACCTTTTTCTTATCCCAACGTTCGATGGGCCTTGGATTCAGACATCAGCATCTTACCTGAACCGCGCACGGCTGACCGCTACACCATTGATGTGGCATGTGAATTAGCAGCGCATAACCTCACTATGGACAGCACAACGGGAACAATTTCATATATATCAGGCTGGTGCCAAGCAGCGAAGTATAGACCACCTATATGATTATATGAAGGTCATTTTTGGTATGATGCCTACACTTTTGCCTTTTAATTTTCTGATTCCTCTGGTTTGCTAATGTTCTGTCTTTTTTTGTTGATTCCCTTTCTTGTGTGATTCCCCTTTGTTGCTGATCAGCCATGCAGGCCGTGCGAAGCCCACCGAAGCCTTTTCGTTTGAGTGTGAAGTCACAGCCCATCAAACTGCAGCAGTCAGTACCACAGCTATCGTGGTAGTTGCAGCGGACCAGTTGACTTACAAATCTGGCACTCTCTTGTTCCACAACGGGGATGTTGAGCAGCCAGTCCTTACGGGCAGTGGCTGGTCCAAATTTGCATTGGGCTGTGCGCCAGAAATCAGCTGGCTCTCTATCAACTCGGAAAGTGGACATTTGACATATGCCAGTGACACTTCATCACAAGGTGCCTGGGGAGGGATGTCAAATCGCAAATGGTTTATCTTTACAAATCCAAAGGCGCACAGTGAAAATCCACATCAGATTGAAAAAGGTGTTTCACCGTTGGTCAGAAGTGATCACCATTCTTGAAACCGAAACTTGACCCGTTCATTTGAGCACCAGAGGCGGTTTGTCAGTGGCAGATGACAAGTTCTTCGGGCAAGATGGCGCAGTGTGTACCGTGACAGCCTGGAAGCAGGGCAAACAGTTGGAATCTTAGTTGGCTAAGCCGTCACTGTGTAAGGCATGATGCTAAGGAGAGAACGCTCTCCGGGCAGTGGTAAATTTGGTAAATCAGTAAATTGGTAAATTTCGCCGCTCTCCGGGCAATGGTAAATTCGGTAAATCGGTAAATTGGTAAATTTCGCCGCTCTTCGGGCCATGGTAAATTGGGTAAATCGGTAAAATGGTAAATTTCGATACGTCCGGACGAGGTAAATTCGGTAAATTCGGTAAATCGGTAAAATGCTGGGTCCACGACTTTACGAATTTACCGCCATCTGGCCAGATGAGAGATGAAAGATTGCACGCCGTTGTGGCGCGATTCACATTTCGAAGTCGAAATGTACAAAAAACAGATAGATAGATAGATAGATAGATGGATAGATAGATAGATAGATAGACAGATAGATAGATAGATAGATACATAGATAGGTAAATATGTAGAGATGTAGATAGGTAGATTTGTAGATAGGTAGATAGCTAGATACACACAGTTAGATAGACAGATAGATGGATAGATGATAGATAGATAGATAGATGGATAGATGGATAGATGGATAGATGGATAGATGGATAGATGGATAGATGGATAGATGGATAGATGGATAGATGGATAGATGGATAGATAGATAGATAGATAGAATAGATAGAATAGATAGAATGGATAGATAGAATGGATAGATAGAATGGATAGATGGAATGGATAGATAGACTAGATGGATAGATGGATAGATGGACAGATGGACAGATGGACAGATGGATAGATGGATAGATGGATAGATGGATAGATGGATAGATGGGTAGATGGGTAGATGGATAGATGGATAGATAGATAGATAGATAGATAGATGGTTAGATAGATAGATAGATAAATAGATAGATAGATAGATAGATAGTTAGATAGATAGTTAGATAGATAGATTGGATAGAATAGATAGAATAGAATAGAAAAGAATAGAATAGAATAGAATAGAATAGAAAGAATGGATAGATAGACTAGATGGATAGATGGATAGATGGATAGAATAGATGGATCGATGGATACATAGATAGACAGATGGATAGATAGACAGACAGATGGATGGATAGGCAGCTAGATAGATAGACAGATAGATAGATACATAGATAGGTAAATATGTAGAGATGTAGATAGGTAGATTTGTAGATAGGTAGATAGCTAGATACACACAGTTAGATAGACAGATAGATGGATAGATAGATAGATAGAATAGAAAGAATAGATAGAATCGATAGAATAGATAGAATGGATAGATGGATAGATGGATAGATGGATAGATGGATGATAGATAGATAGATAGACAGATGGATAGATAGATAGTTAGATAGACGGATGAGAGAGAGATAGATGGATTGGTAGATAGATAGATGGATTGGCGTTGCAGACTACTGAGAACAAATGTGCTGCACAAAACATGCGGCTGCAGCCATGTTGTGCAACCAAAAATGCACTTATCCCCTTAGCACACCAAATTTACCAATTTACGGTTTTACCGGTTTACGGTAAATTTTGTTTACGGTAAATTTTGGAAATTTACGGTTTTACCGTTTTACGGTAAATTTTGTTTACGGTAAATTTTGGAAATTTACCAAATTTATCGTTTTACGGGCGTTTCCCGGGAACAATGGAATTTACCGTCTTACGGTTTTACCGTTTTACGGCGCGCCTTGGCCAAAGACGTGCCTTAGACCCGCGCCTTACACACAGACACCACAGCTTTGGACAGTTGGACCATGCCCAGGAGATGATTTGAGGTGCAATGATGAAACATTGGGCAGTTTGGTTGAAAATCAGATGGTTAGTTTAGCGATTCGCTGGACTACAGACTCCAAGGTTCTTGGAGGCCATTGTTGAACATCAGACAAAATTGACAGATCTCTTGACGATATTTTTGTACTTCATTTTGTGCTGAAACTGATCCTATATAGTTGAAGATTTCTGCCAAGGCACAAGACCAGTTTTGCATCCATCCGGCCAAGACCATGGCCAAACTTGGAGTGTCAACCTAAGGGGATCACCTGTGGCATCCGTGGAAAATCATAGAAACATGGTCCAACATGGTTATACAGTTATACATTTGGTACACATGGTTGACCATTTTATACCAAGACCATACAAAACCATGGTTGTCCTTTGTGCCTCAGCGTTCCAGCTGTAGTTATTCTTTAGATTTTGAGATAAGGTCCAGTTGAACAGCATCGATGTGATTTGATATGCTGCAAGGGTCGTTCTCGTGATGGCAATGGTCATGGTGATGGTGGTGATGTTTATGGTCATCACACGCATAATTCTCACGACTCACGATCATGCCCAGGTACAGCTTGGGCCACGTCAAAGTAAGCCTGGGCGAAGAGGTGCTGCCTTTGACTGTGAAGATCCCTAGCGATCAGGGCTTGATGAAACCATGGTGCCTCAGCAGCAGATTTTTCTCGGACATGTTGCCAATGTTATTTGCTTGCTAGGCAGGTAGATCTACATCCCTCTCACTGTGTTTCTCTCTCTCTCTCTCGCTCTCATTCTTTTTGAATCTGTGTTTCAACCTCGTATCATACCGTCTATATGTCCCGCGGGCGCTGAACCGCTGGACCGCCACTAGGACCTACCGCATGGCATGCAGCGTTAGTGGCGCTTTGCCCAGCACCAAATTCACCTTCGATCCGGTTCTCAGCATGGGCCTCTCGGCCGAATGATGATCAGAGGTTGCAGGTTGAATCCAATTCAACATGCATTTGGAAATAAAAGCAGAGGTTTGCCTTTCTCTTTCTTGGTGATTGGAACCTTCTGCAATCCATCTATGATTTAATGATTGTAACAAGAATCTTCAGTCCATGATAGTTTCCTACAGTTCGTTTGAGTTTGGAGACAGTCCCGTGGATGCTCTCAAAAAGAGGTGTTTCGCCTACCTTTTAGGGATGTGTTTGTCAAGATCATTCAAGATTGGGAGGCCCCCAAATTCTGCCTTGAATGGGGTAATCAACAAACTTCGGTGGTCCTGGGCCTGGGGCCTGGGGGTCTTGAATTCCAACCACTGCCTCTTTCATCCCATCATTTTATCTCTTTTTTTAGGTAAGGACTGTAACCTTGTCCTCCTGACCAGGTTTCCTTGATGGCTATGAAATCCTGGAAATTGGCGAGGATGGGCAAGTCATTGTGGCGCCGGAAAGCGCCCTGAGTGCCTTGCATCTGACAGATTTCCCGAAGAATCGCGAGCTACTTCTTTTCGGGCAGAAGACACATAATCCATATTGCTGGGAATGCGCACTTTGAAAGCACTCTCTGCGATGAATCCTCCTCTAACACCTCAAATTGTAAAAGGCGCCTTCTGAACCGCTCTTGTTTGGGAATTTCCTGGGCCTGAGGCCCACCAGGTTTCCAACCACACATCTCATCACATATCTGTCATGTGGGTTTGTTTGGAAATGATTCCAGTGGGTTATATGACTATATGACTTTCAAAGGGTCATCAAAGTGGAGACCTCCCTCACCCTTCTGGACAAACCCATGCCCCCAGGTGCTGTCTTTGATGCTTTGGACGTCTCTGGCTCAACACGCAAGGCGGGTCAGTTTGCAATGGGATGCCAGTAGTGATGCGCATCTTGTGCTGCAACCTTGCCTTTACTAGAATATGTTTGAATGCAAAAAGCATCAGAAAACTTAAAATCCTAAATCCTACATTCTTGATGGTACTTTAGGACTTTCCCATCTTTCCCTTCTCTATCCCAGGGCGCAAAAACACTGGTTCTCTATCAATGGATTTTCGGTTCTCCACTGTCCATCAAATCCACCCCTAAAAGGACCCAAAAACTGCCAGGTCATTACTTGCAGCTGTCGGATTTTTGGCATCTTCCCTGATCCGATGATAGCACCAGCCGCTGGGCTGAAACGACATTGATTTCAATAGGCTACACAATGGCTACACCACTTTGAAGCTGCATCCAATCATAAAACGAAACTGGCAAGATCTTTTTTTGTTGGTAGGCAATACCAATACATTTTCTCTTAGCCTTTCTGGGCTGTGTGGCCGTTTCCAAGGTTGAAACAACTATGGTCATCGACGTGCAAGACGTCTACTGCTGGTCTCCACAGATTCTGAAAAAGGCTCGGTGTTATGGGATTGGTCGCGATATTTCTGGAATGAAGCCTTGTTTTGATAGGTCAATGGGTGACTTCTGTGATATCCAGGTGGACATATTCTGATCATATTCTTACATAATTTCTATTGATGCAGGGGGTAGCCATCACCAAGTTGGAAATACAGCATATAGGCTAACAAGCGACCAGACCTTGTGATTGAAATCCGCACACAGAATTAGCTAGAACAGATTTCCCGAGAAAAAAGTTGGACAAGAGTTCTGGCAGTTTGGGTTCCTATCATGTCCGGGTTTTCATAGAAAGATAATTCAACATGAGTTTCTTGCACATTTTATTCAAGAGTCTGGAATCCCATCTGGTGGTGCTTCCCAGAGCCGTTCTCTGTCAGAGCGTGGCGGTGGTGGATGCTGGGGCCAGCACCGAAGCAGAGTGCCGTGCGCGCTGCCGAGCAGATGCCAGCTGCGCTAATTACCGCTTTGCTGACCAGTGCTACAGGCGGTGACAGTTGGGCCCAGTTTTGACACTGAATTCTAGGGGGACAGGAAAAAGGAAGGGGGAACCAAGCAGGGAAAACCACAGATGCAGTTTTTCGCAGCTCTTGGGGTGCCTTTTTGGGTCTCAGCGATAAAAGTTCTCCATGAACGGCAGAACCGGAGAAACAGTTTGGAATGGGAAATGCCACCTTGGGTTTTTGCATGTGAATGAGGCCAACATCCACCACTTGTGATCAGGCCACCCCCCTCCAATGTGACCCAAGTAGACGGCAGCAAAATGATTTCAACTGTAGACATGTTTGCTCTTCAATGACCCTTTTTTGGGGTTCAGTCAGGTTGAGTCATTCCCATTTGGAGGGATTGACGCACCAGTGACTCTGCTTGTCCCTGCGGCAGGTATGATGCACAAAGTGATGCGGCCCCGATGCTGGGTTCAAGTCGTTGAGAAGGTTGCTGGGGTCACCGTCCAAGTAGTATGTAAGTGGTTGGCATATAAGTTATGATTAGAAGAAGGGAGCACTAACAAATCTTAGTCTCGCACATAATCACATGATTGATGATAATGATGATAACGATCATGATAAGAATATGTACTGATGGTGATGGTGATGTTGATGGTGGTGCTGGTGGTGCTGGTGGTGCTGGTGGTGCTGGTGGTGCTGGTGGTGCTGGTGGTGCTGGTGATGGTGATGATGACGACCACGACGACGACGATGATGAATATCAATATCAATTTAAATATCAATCATGAACCGGTTCGGAAGGAGGACAAAGCTGCTGACATGGATAGCAATATCGGGAATATCCAAGCGAGGAGAGTAAGGCCGGTATAAGACAAACTATGACAGAAGCAACCAAGGCTCCCGCAAATTGTCATTCTCCTCGTTGGCTGGGAGTTACGCAATGAAACATACTTTAGAGATCTTAAGAGAAAGGGTCTCACATGCTGCTGTGGCGCAGCAAGCATTGATTCAACCAGTTTGGACCTGAATTTCGGGGCTTGCCCACTGGCTACACCCTCGCGCGTTGCGCCTGAATGCGCAGAGATGCACAGAGCATCCATGGTCAAACTTGATAACTTCCATCTCATTTTAATTTTATGATGTTTCATGCCCTTTCTCCCATAAGGTGAAACTCCAGCCGGTTCTACTTATAAATTGATTTATGATAATCTGCGCTGCAGATGATATACCCAGGATCCATAAGCCCCAGCTAGCGTAAACACACACACACACTTTTACAAAGCAACTTATCCTCCAGTAAGCCAATATAGCTATGGAACACGATGAATTTGTGGCCTATTCAAAATGGTGATTTTTCAGCAAACTTTGAAACTTTTCGGTTGTTACCTACCTATTGGGCTGTCCCCAAAGCCGTGGATTTTCTGTGGGCTGAGGTCTCACTTTGAGGGTGTGGACGGTGGCCAGGGACGGTGTTGCCGCGGAGCCACATCGAGCGACAACTCAGCTGCCTACTACGCACTTTGTTGGCACAGAGCGGCTCCAAACTTTTACACAATCATTTTGACCTATACCCATGTCGATGGCGATTGTGTATATACATATATATATATATTTGAGAGAAGATGTTGTTGAAAATTGGATGCTTCTTGTCAACAATGATCAACCATCAAATCTTTTCGTTTCTGTGGTTTATGCGAGAACTGTCACCCATACCCACACATCCCCCAAGGTAGCAATATGCCGCGATGTTGGTTGGATTGTAGTTCTCAAACTCTTGGCACTTCAATATCTCTACGTATATATATGGTGATTATTATATATGGCACTTGACACACACACACACACATGTAACATGTATATATGTATATATACATATCACCATATATGGTATTTTTTAATTCTACATATGTATGTATATATATATATATATATCGATGACGGCGAGGTGGTGGCACCAGAAATATCGCAGTGATAGCTCATGTATCATTGATGGCAATTGGAAATGATGGGACAATTTTCGGACAATGATGGAGTTTTTTTGGGAACATTGGTGAAAACAAACGCTTGACTCCCTCAATGGTACCCATCTCGTTGCCCAGACCCTCACCTCGGTGTCCAGCCTGGATGATACTTGGCAGCCTGGGGACCCCAGGGTGCAACTGGGCAACTGCAGACTGCGAAAGGTCTCAGGTTCAACCAAAGTCAATGAACCATTCAATGAGCATGACTTCTGACTCCTACAGTTTGGGAAAAACACAGGAATGTGAGAGCAACTGCCGGAACGAGCCGAGATGCGTGGGCATCGAGTGCCCTTTTTCCAGAATTTTCAGAGTTCTGCATCAAGCTGGTCATAATGTGGATCTGCAGAAACACCGTGGATGATATTGAAGGGAACAAGTAAGAAGGCTTCCAATTTGCCCTTGAATTTCAAAGCTCAAGAAGGATCAGGATTGATCTCACAGATGTGCAGGTACACCGGTGGCACTCACTGTGAAGTCTGGACTAGACCAGCATCTTGGGCGTCATTGATGTATCAAGTTGAAATACCCAAGGGTTAATGCAGGCACGAAATGGGTGATTCTTTGGTGATGTTCATTGGATTCACTGCACATATACACCATGTCAGCATTCCGGATCATTTTATCCTATCATGAACAGGATTATTTTCCCCATGATTGGGGGTTGACCATCTAAGCCTCTAAGCTGTTTTGGTGTGCATAACACGATGGCAGGGTTTCGCCAGTGGTTCAGTGGTCATCACTGAGGGGGGGATCATGGCCTCCATTCCGGCTTCGGCTTGCAGCTGTTATCGCTATGGTCCCTTGACAGCTGCATGACATTGACAGCTGATGGAAATAGTATGTTACCCCCAAAATATTGCACTAAATCGGAAACATATGACTCTGAAATATTTGAAATCTTGGGCTGCAGTAAAACAACCCGTATTTCGGTTTTGGAAGGCAAAGGCCATTGCGTACGTTTAGACGTTCCTTTGAAGCCACTGAACTTGGAGCCTGAGAGTCAGGCGGCCTTTTTCAGCCGTATCTCAGGCCCAACTGTGACAGTGACAGCGAAAGTGACAAACTGCACCAACGAGGGCACTTGCTTGAAGGCCGGGATCCACCCGACCTTGCGAGACTCTGCAGAAAGCATGAACGTATGAGCATTTTACCAACACAATCTCAGTTTTTGAGTAGGTTTTAAATGACTATTTGCATCAGAAAAATCCGGATATTCAGAAGGTCCAGGTTCCTTCTGGATCCTTTTGGCAGGTTCCTGCCAGGTTCAGAAGAGATTCCCATTTCACTTCGCCAAGGTGACCAACTCCAAGGGGTGGCTCAGTGGAACCTACTGCCCGCTGGGTCGGGATTCTTCAAAAAACCGCATGGTCTACATGCGAGAGCACGTGACTGCGCAGGACGTGTTGTACATGCACCACTCTTCTACCTGGAAGGAGAAGGGGTTGGGCCATACAGGAAAATACTCAATATTAACTCAATATTCATATCCTCTTTTGGGCGATGAGATTTTGAAGTGTCACCTGGATGTGGTTGCTGATGATCTGCTGATGCTTAATCCCCATGGAAGGAGGGTTGCCCCTACAACAAGTTTATCTTGCGGTCCACTTCAGCACAAGACTTTGTGGATACGGCTACGGGTGTCTTTGAGCTTCGTGGCACGGTTGAAGGCTGTGTCGACACGCCTGACCTTGCGGTGCGAGGCTGTTCCACTAAAGCTTTGGCATGGATGGAGGAGGAGGAGACCGAAGAGGAAGGTCTACCTTCTTTGGTGCTTGACGACCCAAGCACTGCGGCAGCTGCAGATTTTTGGCTTCATCCTTGTGACTGTGCCCCTCCGGCTTGGGGAACCGGCTTGCCAGTGAACCCAGACAGCTTTGAGCATGTGCCGGTGGACAGCAACAACAACTTCATTCCAGCGCCCTTCACGATCGTCACCGGGCAGTTGGTATGCCCATCGCGGCAGCTGTTGCCAGGTGGTGTGGGAGTTCACTTCCAGTCAGAGGAAGAGATGTTGGAGCCTGCAGACTGTGAGGCTCGCTGCCGCAATCAGGATGACTGTGCCTGGGTTGGCTCAATTTTTTTTTGGATGACCGGTGATGCTGCGGACTTTAGAATGTGTTTTGGCCATGTTCCAGTTGCATGTGAAGAGTTGGAGGTGTTTAGTCGGTATGGTCAGATACTGATTGTAACTGATTGTAATCAAATTTAATTTGATTCACCAACTTTCTTTCCCAGCAGCACATGACTCGCCTGCAAGGTCATTTCTTTTGGCATGGATCCCAACACGGTGCCGCAACCTGTCGTTTGTTCAGTGGGTGTGAAAATTTGGTGAGAGAGTTCAGCCTGGAAGGCTCCCTGCAGGCCATGCCACGCAGTAGCAGCTGCACCGTGGCGGATGCTGAGAGATGTTGGGCCACCTCTCTCCGCAGAAGTTTCCTCACCAAGGCTTTCTCTGCATATAGTGGTGGATCTGCTGCCAGTGGCCCTGTCTTTACGCTACCAGCAAACCCAGGTGACCCCCCTGCACATGGCATGGTGGCATGGTTCAAGAGTGAAAATGCTGGGTCGGTGTGGCCGAGTTCAGTGGGCAACATCGAGGGATATTCGATCAAAAACACAGTGCACCGGGTAGTGGCAGCAGGCTATGGGGCAGACCGGCCCGTGACTTACATAAAGGGAAACCATCTGTCGTCCTTCAGGTTTGGGCAAGCAGGAGAGGTGTTGAAGCCGACTTTCACCATTTGCTCCGTCACACGCTACGCAGGAGGTCAGAGGAAGCGTATCCTGCAGGCAGACCAGGCAAATTGGTTGCATGGGCATTGGGGAGGTTCATCTGGAGTGGCCTTCTATCAGGCTTGGGTAACTCCATCGGGAAAAAATAATGACACTTATGATTGGGTGGTGTTGTGTGGCAGCAACGGTGCGTCTACAAAGCTGTATGAGTTGCAAGGCTCACCAGGAGAAGCAGTAAGCATCGCGATTGGATCTGGGTTAGAGCAACCTTCTGATTCAACACTCTATGTGAATGAAGGCTATCAGGAAAATGAACTCTCCGACTTTGCAGTCATGGAAGTCATTACATGGGACCGCGCACTCTCTGATGATGAAATGAAAGCCAGTGTGAACTACTTGAAGTGGAAATTGCGGGTGGGTTCAGCGCTGGAAGTTTCAGAGCATTTGGCAACAGAGATTCAAAAGAATTTTGATAGCTTCGCACACCCCCAGTTGGATGACATTGCTTCACAAACCTTTGATGTCCCCTTGGCCAATGGCTACAGGGCAGACTTGTCGGGCTGGAGCCACACTCGGCCGAGGGCAAGGGGCTTCTTGAAAAGCGGAGCTGGTACTGCCACTGCCGTAGTGAAGGGCTTGACGCCAGCTGCAAAGTATATCTACCAGGTGTACATGGTTCATGAAGTGTCCACTTGGGAAGGGGAGGCCAAAATTTCGGTCAACCACGGTCACAATGCCCATGTCGAACAGTCTGATCTGAATTGGCCCGTCCTACAGGGTGTTGCTGAAGCAACTTCTGCAGGTGAGATCACCTTTGAGTTTGAGCGCGGGACCACAGATGTCCACATCGATTTGTCCAGCATTGCCATTGCGAAGGTGGGACTTGCATTTGTGCCAAAGCCCGCTGACCCCCCTGCACATGGCATGGTGGCATGGTTCAAGAGTGAAAATGCTGGGTCGGTGTGGCCGAGTTCAGTGGGCAACATCGAGGGATATTCGATCAAAAACACAGTGCACCGGGTAGTGGCAGCAGGCTATGGGGCAGACCGGCCCGTGACTTACATAAAGGGAAACCATCTGTCGTCCTTCAGGTTTGGGCAAGCAGGAGAGGTGTTGAAGCCGACTTTCACCATTTGCTCCGTCACACGCTACGCAGGAGGTCAGAGGAAGCGTATCCTGCAAGCAGACCAGGCAAATTGGTTGCATGGGCATTGGGGAGGTTCATCTGGAGTGGCCTTCTATCAGGCTTGGGTAACTCCATCGGGAAAAAATCTTGCCACTTATGATTGGGTGGTGTTGTGTGGCAGCAACGGTGCGTCTACAAAGCTGTATGAGTTGCAAGGCTCACCAGGAGAAGCAGTAAGCATCGCGATTGGATCTGGGTTAGAGCAACCTTCTGATTCAACACTCTATGTGAATGAAGGCTATCAGGATAATGAACTCTCCGACTTTGCAGTCATGGAAGTCATTACATGGGACCGCGCACTCTCTGATGATGAAATGAAAGCCAGTGTGAACTACTTGAAGTGGAAATTGCGGGTGGGTTCAGCGCTGGAAGTTTCAGAGCATTTGGCAACAGAGATTCAAAAGAATTTTGATAGCTTCGCACACCCCCAGTTGGATGACATTGCTTCACAAACCTTTGATGTCCCCTTGGCCAATGGCTACAGGGCAGACTTGTCGGGCTGGAGCCACACTCGGCCGAGGGCAAGGGGCTTCTTGAAAAGCGGAGCTGGTACTGCCACTGCCGTAGTGAAGGGCTTGACGCCAGCTGCAAAGTATATCTACCAGGTGTACATGGTTCATGAAGTGTCCACTTGGGAAGGGGAGGCCAAAATTTCGGTCAACCACGGTCACAATGCCCATGTCGAACAGTCTGATCTGAATTGGCCCGTCCTACAGGGTGTTGCTGAAGCAACTTCTGCAGGTGAGATCACCTTTGAGTTTGAGCGCGGGACCACAGATGTCCACATCGATTTGTCCAGCATTGCCATTGCACAAGTTGCTGGGTCGCTGTCTGCCTTGCAAGAACTTGCAGGGGTTCAGCTGGGTTCAGCTGCGAGTTCCAACAGTGGTTGCCTGGATTTTATAGAATTTGAATGATTGGAAAACCCTGGGTTCTAGATGTGTGAGCTCCTGAACAAATAGAACAAAAATAATGGGCTCCAAAGTCTTGAAGCAAAACTATTTGCTGCTGTGCCCATACTTTTTCCAATCCTGCAACTCCTGGCTTAGGTTTGGTGGGGTCTGGTTTTCTGCATTTGCACCTCTACCAGCAGTGTGACTCTGTGCTTTTGCTTGGTGGCATGGGAGTCCAGCAATGTGGGCGGCCAGGGCACAGGAAGATTGATTCGCATGATTGGCAGCACAAGAGGCTTTCTGGATTGCAATTCCCTGTTGACCCCTTTTAGATCCTTTTAGTTTATCGTAGAGCCTGCGCATTCATGGGTGCTTCTCAAAATCGTGATGCATCAAAAAATCCAATGGTCCAATATGAATTTCCGCATTGCCCCTCTTCAAACACACCAATGATTAGGATGATCATTTGGGATCCCCATAAAAGAAACATCAAGAAATCCATAGTGCCAAGCTTGTAGCAGGACGATTCAGGACACTGGGCCAATAGTGATAATTGTGGTTATTACGAAAACCAGCTGTAGGCTAGGGCTGAAGTTTTCATCGCAAACATAGTGAACTCAATTGGAACAAAAACTTGTAAATAGGTGAAGTGGAGCGTGCCTAAAACGAGCAAGTTTTGAGGGTCATGTACCGATTCCCCCTGGTCCAGCTCTTGGGGCCACAAGGATTCAAGGAGATGAGACCTGCAGAGCATGTAGAGACACAAAAATGGAGATCTTAGGTATATTGAATATTCCGGCCTTCTGAGACCATGTAGATACCTAAAGAGGATGATGAGAACGCAGCTCTATTCAATATATATACTTGCCTTTTGAGACCATCGAGACGGATTGAGACGCCATAAAAACGGTGATGAGAACCCAGCTATATTCAATATATTTGCTTTTTGAGAGCATTGAGACGCCAAAAAAACGGTGATTAAAATTCAGCTACATCCAATATACTCAGTGTACCCGCTTCTTGAGAGCATTGAAAAGCAATTAACAATCCTGCCTTCTGGGACCATGCATAAAAATGATGATGGGATGGGCATTTTTTTTTGGTTTTGCTTCATGGCTCATCCCAAAAGCTGCAGGCCTTTACCCAGCGCCTTTGAATCTGGAGCCGTGTTGACAGCCTCCTGCTGGACGGAACGCTATCGACTTCTCAAAGGCTCCAGCATGGTGACATCTGAAAGGTGCGGACGGGGAAGAGGATGGGAGGAATTCAAAACCAACCTGGGTACCATTCCATTAATTTTCAAAAACACATGGACGCCCCACCATTTGAAGATGATTTGAATAGGGAAAGGATTGGTTTTCCAGGTCTATCTTAATTTACATGAGGGTAAGATGGCAATATGTTCAAACCAAGAATTACCACAAATTACCTTCTATGGGGAGATGAACAAAACATCTCCGAGAAAACGAGGAACAAGTATCGCCCTTGCCACCCAAACACAACAGAACAACTCGTGAAGCTATTGAAACCCCCTTCGTCAACAGTCAACAACGGGTGCGAAGATGGAGCTTTAGGTCCATCCCCGGACCCCCGGACCCCTTTGGATTTCATAGATATTCCGATATTCCATACATGGTAGAACTTTATTCATGCCATGGGCCATGCTGAAGTGAACGCTGCCAGGTTGCAGTGTGTCAACGGAGATTGGCGGAACTCCTTGGGTGAGACTTCCCTGAAAGGATTGGCCTGTGAGAGCTGCGTGCAGGTCGGAGCTACGGGCTATGCGGGTTTTGACCAACGCAACGAGCAGGACCCGCAAAGACAGGAAAACGTGCAAATTGGTCAGTTTTTTTTTGGATCCCAAAATTAACATTTGGATGTGCCATTTTCAAGAAATGCGTTTTAACATTGGTACACCATAGCAAAGCCGCGGCTTGCAGCCGTGCATTGGGGAAAGACTGTGGAGGAATTGTATTTCTTCAACCGTATGGCGCTCAGTGTCTACACCGAACTTGGCATGATCAAGGAATTGAGCACGGTGGCACAGCATCGCTACTGCTTGGGTAAAGCAGAGGGCCACAGCATGACCGTGATCGCCAGTACAGGCTGTCCAGCGGTGGTGGTGCCACTGGTCACTGCCAAGTCGAGCCCTGAGACCCGACAATTCAAGTTGATCCCCGACGACTTTGCCTTCTCCGATGCGGATGAGTGCTTCTCGGCTCGTTTGGGGATCAAGTGACTTGATATCGTTGATTTGAGATGTCTTCAGGAAAGTTTTCGAGCCGGCAGGGGTCTCATTTTGGTCCACAATCATCTTGACAAAAGGTTGCTCGTCAACAACATCCTCCGGAATCTTCAGATCCTGCAAGCAGTTTAGGGCTTGCAGGAATGTGGCTATATATGGCTATATTGGATGGTCATAGATGAGACATTTCGAGGCAAGACTCCAGTCACACTGCTTTTGCTGATATTGCCCATAGGCAAGGGGATGCAAATGGCACAAAAAGGGTGCAGCCGAACACAAGGGAAGAATTGGTTAAAGTACCTTCTGGAAGCCAACCATCGCGCTGGCTAAACCGAAAGAAAAAACATGAAAAAAAACTGAAAAAAACACCAAAACCATATATTTGCTTTTGGTTTGAGAGGCCATGCAATGTTTTCTATTTTCCAACCCCCATTTGGGTCGATTGATTGAATTCAGTTGTTTCCAGGTTCGGAATGTGGTGCCCATATTTCAGCTCAGGCCTGAAATCCCGCAAGCCGACTAACGAGACGGTGGCCGGTTTGCAGCACGTGACGCCCATCAGCAGCTGATTTTTTTTCCGTGCCCACACCTGGTGAGACTTTTCCACCGGGCTGAGTTCAAGTAACAATCGCAATTCTGTTGCACCCAAGCAGCCTCCCAGTTTGGAGATATCATTATGATGGTTTCAGACATCCTTGGAGCGTGATGGCTACTTTCTTTTTGCTTGCCTGAGGACATGCAACGTGTCGGCACCAAAGCAGCTCCTTCTGCCAGCCGAACTTCCAGTTGACATGTGCCTCTGGAACTGGTGGGACCCTGGGAACCTCGAACCCTAGTGAGCCACAGAGTTGTCTTCATCAGGTGTTGCCTCAGGGCATGGTCAGTTCACAATACATTCGATTTTCATGGAGTAATCTAGGTATTGTGGCAAGGCACTTTTGGTCTCTTCGAATTTGAGTATTGCTCAACTTTGAGAATTCCAATCAGACGGTACGAAGTACGAAGTGTTGTTATCCTGTTGCGATTTTTTCCAGCCCTCCCAGGTGAGACCTCCACATCGAAGCTGATGAGCGAACACAAGATTTGCATAAGGCAGCTATGGTAGCTATGCTCATGTCAGGGGCTGCATGGCTATGCTATGCATGGCTGGAGCTGTGCCACAGCCACGTTATTTCAGCGACCTAGCGACCTAGTAAACGTACAGCACTAGAGTCTTGTGCCATGTTTTACACTTCCGCTTTTGCCGGTGGGTCAGGAATCCTGTATATCTACTGTAGGTAAATTTAAAGTTCACTTCAAACCAAACCAACCAATCTCTTGAACAAACAGAAGAATATAAATTGACCAACCAATCAAGCAAAAATCACGATTGAAAGATACTGAAAGCTGACTAAGCCAAGCCAAGCAGCCGCAGTGCCGCAGGGCTACTCCTCCTACTGCGGCACCAGCGGTGCGTTGACCACCTTGGACTTCGGTCAGCTCTTCGTGGGCGAAGCCTCCGACGTGGCAAAGCCCCGGAGCCGCTGCAAGTTCGCGCCGCTCATCGAATTTGGCGAGTTCAAGGACCAGCGGCTGCGGCCATGGACTGTTTTGGAATTGGTGTGCCCAGCATGATGGAGAATGATTGAGAATGTAATATGTATATTAGTTATATTATGTTATATTATATAGTATATTATATATGTGCATAAGTAAATGTACAAAACTCATCGATTGATCAGTGAAAATGGATTCATTGATATTGCGGATGCTTGAATCTTGATACTTGATACCTGGTTACAGTACCTGATACGTTCTTCGATGGTCATCTCAGCCACCACCCAGCTCTAGGACACAGGCTTTACTCGGCAGAAGACCTCCAACAACTGGAACGGTTGGCATGATTTGCTGGCAGACAATCCCGTGGAATGTTTGGAGGGCGAAGCATTGACTGCGTTCAAGCTGGAGGCTGGGCTAAACAAGTACCTTGGTTGCATACCCAGGGGCGAAACGGTCATGCTGTTTTGGGGTGAGTGTACAACACACGTAGTCATTTTGGGCATCCATGACCTTCATCCATGGCAATGACTTCGACCTTCTCTGAGTGCTTGAACCAGTTTTTATGTTTTTCATTCCTTTATTCATCTTTATAGAATGGGCTAACGCCCGGGTGCCGCCGACCCCCTGATATGGGGGTTGGGTCTGGCAGGAACAATCATTTGGCAAAGGCACATGCCGGCTCTTAGCCCTTGTAACCCCGAGGGATGAGAAACTAACTCATTCCTAGCTGCGCGAGTTGGGAAGATGCGGGCGCTACAAATGATATGAAGTTCTAAGTGATATACTAGAACATATACCAGTAGTACCGCACAAGGCGGTGGCGGAAGTTTCAAAAATAGGAAGCCTATAGGAGAGATTGGTTGTTGTGACTCCGGGATGGCAGAGCGAATCCACTGATGGACCGAAAGGTGCTTGAGGTCTCCTCTCTTTCTCTCTCTTTCTCTCTCTTTCTCTGACTATCTACCTACCTATCTTCTATGTATCTAATCAATCAATCAATCAATCAATCTATCTATCTATCTCTCTCTCTCACTCTCTCTCTCTCTCTCTTTCATCTAATTACCTATCTATCTATCTATCTATCTATCTGTCTATCTATCTATCTCTCTCTCTCTTTCATCTGTCTGTCTGTCTAGCTGTCTACCTGTCTATCTGTCTATCTGTCTATCTATCTATCTGTCTGTCTGTCTACCTGTCTATCTGTGGTGCAGTGTCACTCAGTGTAATGTAGTGTAGTGTAATGTAGTATAGTGTAGTGGAGTGTAGTGGAATGTAGTGTAGTGTAGTGTAATGTAGTGTAGTGCAGTGTAATTCTTGTAGTGGAGTGTAGTTGAGGTGTAGTTGTAGTGTCGTGGAGTGTAGTGTAGTGTAATGTAGTGAAGTGTAGTGGAAGGTAGTGTAGTGTAGTGTAATGTAGTGTAGTGGAGTGTAGTGTAATGTAGTGTAGTGTAGTGGAGTGTAGTGGAGTGGAGTGGAGTGTAGTTCTGTAGTTGTAGTTGTGGTGTAGTGGAGTGTAGTGTAGTGTAATGTAGTGAAGTGTAGTGGAACGTAGTGTAGTGTAGTGTAAAGTAGTGTAGTGTAGTGTAGTGTAGTGCGGAGTGTAGTGTAGTGTAATGTAGTAGTGTATTGTAGTGAAGCAAAGCGAAGCGACATCTGAACCTCCAAAAGTGGTCCGAACTCCTGGTGTTTTTAACATTTTGGCTTCAAAATGTGCTTCGCGCCACAACTGCGTGCACTTTTTCGACATCTGAACTTCCAAAAGTGGTCCGAACCCCTAGTGCTTTGAACATTTTGACTTCGAAATGTGCTTCGCGCCACAACGGCGTGCACTTTTTTCCACATCGGACCCTCCAAAAGTCGTCCGACACTGAGGTGTTTTGTACATTTTGACTTCGAAATGTGCTTCGCGCCACAGCGGCGTGCACTTTTTCGACATCTCAACTTCGTAAGTGGTCCGAGACCCAGGTGTTTTGTACATTTTGACTTCGAAATGTACTTCGCACCACAATGGCGTGCACTTTTTCGACATCTCAACTTCCAAAAGTGGTCCGAACCTGGTGTGTTTTGTACATTTTGACTTGAAAATGTGCTTCGCGCCACAACGGCGTGCAATTTTTCATCTCTCATCTGGCCAGCTGGCTCCGCACCCGCCGCTTTAGCGAGCCTACTTTTCGACCCTCCGGAGCCCCAATCATTGGAAAACCACAGTGTTTCGCGACTTTCCTACCTTTTCGCGCATCTACATCTTCTTTCTTCTTACTCTTTCTCTTCTCTTCTTTCTTCTAATCTTTCTCTTCTCTCTGCCTCTTCCCTGCTCTGCTTTTCATCTGTCCATATTGTCGGAAGTTTGACTTCTAAACTTCCTTCGAATAGATTTACTTGTATGTACATATATGCATACATATATACAATATATATGCATATCCATGGATACATCTGGTATATGCATCACTGAAGCAACCATCCCGCCTGTCGCTACGCCACGATGCAGTTTCGGAGCGGTACAATAGAGGTGGTGCCGCGGAGCGTTTGCAGGGATGGCAAGCTGCAGCCTATATCAAGACCAGACGCGCTGCCGCGGAGCGTTTGGAGGGTTCGGTGGGCCCAGGGCGGGGTGTGGGTGTGTCCGGCAGTTTCGGAGCGGTACAATAGAGGTGGTGCCGCGGAGCGGTTGCAGGGAGCGGTTTAATAGAGGTGGCTGCTGCTGCTGCTCATCATCATCATCATCATCACCATCATCACCATCATAATCATAATCCCCACCATTCGCAGCATCCACATCATCATCATCGTCATCATCATCATCATCATCACCATCATCATCATCATCATCAGCATCAGCATCATAATCAACAACATCATCATCGTCATTATTATCCTTATCATCATCATACATGTGTTGCATTGTCTCGAACATCTTTATGCAGATTCGGGCTTCCATTTGGGGGTGTTTTTTTTTGATATTGCGTTTCTTTTGCTTACAACACTTTGCGAGAGACGATTATTGCATTGGGGGGTTTTCGCTTGCTGGACCCAATAGATTTTGCAACCATACAACAGCCCTGCTCATCATAATCACCATCCTCATTTTTATCTTCATTCTCATCCTCAGCATCCTCATCATCCTCATCATCCCCATCATCCTCATCATCCTCATCATCCTCATCATGGTCGTCATCAAGTCCTTCCTGTTACCATCACTTTCGTCATCATCAGTTTCCTTCATCGTTCTGGTCAGCAACCTCATCAACATCAAAAGATTGGCACTGTCTGTGACTTGCAGCAACTCCAAAAAACTGCGTGAGACCGTTGCCGCGTTCCGACTTCACCTTCCTAATCCCCCTTTACGATTGCCACCCTACCCCAGCCCTGCTAGCTTTCGTACCTCCCCCCTGGCCTCAAATTTCTTCTAAGTTTGTGTTCCACGAAAAGGGGGTGACTACAGGGTTGTACCTGTTTCAAGTTTTCCACCAAAGGTTACAATTACATACAAATACGTGTGTATCTGTGTATGTATGCAATTACAAAAGGATGCAAAATGAAGGTGTGCATACAGGTATATATATATAATATATATATATGCATATATGTTATTCATTGTATACCGACAGGTTACAATGACAGAACGTTGCGGAGGTCTGAAAAAAGGACCGTCAGACAGTTCAAAACATGGAGCCGTTTTGCTGGTGCCTGACCAGCATTTGTTCAGTGTGGAAACAGCTGCGCTGGCTAACTGTGCATGCCTGTTCAACGGCTCTGATTGAATTTGTAGAGACGAAAACCCTGCTGTTGCGCCAGTAGTGACCCCACTGTGACCTCCATAGGCTCCATGGCTGACGGCGCGCATGATTTGGCAGCTGCGACCTCTATGGGCTCTATGGCTGACGGTGCAGCTGTGACCTCCTCCGTGGCTGCGCCTGTGATCTCTACTACTATGACTGACGTGCTGGGCGACCTTAAGCGGAGAAGGCAGGAGTTGAAAGCTTCGCTGAAAGACGTCAGCAAAACGCTGAAAAGCGAAAGCAAAAAGCAGAAGAGACTCATCGCCAAAGCTGGGCGATTGAGCAAAGAGGACTTGTTTTTTTTGATGGCACGCCAAACTCAGGCGAGTGTGTAGTCTTTTCAACCTTGGCTACATTGTAGTTTCTTCACTGGGGCGCCAGTTAGTGCGCACCGCTGGGGAACAGCAAAGCTTTGGTTTTCTTCACCTTAGCGCCGGTTAGTGCGCATGACAAAAGGTGTTAATGACTTTCAAGGTTGCATCAATGAACAGCAGCATCTGTGTTTGAAGGCTCGATGTTCAACCTGTTGTATGACATAGTGTTTAGATGAGTAACTGACGTTCTGCAATGCGACGATGTTTAAGCTGCTTTTTTGCGAGGAACATCCCGCCCCATGAAGCGACCAGGATTCACTATCACAACGGAGGCCTGGCTTACTTCCTCCAGAAGCATTTCTAGTTTTGAGTGTTGTAAAGTTTTAGCGGGTCGGTAACGCTTGTCTGCTGTGCACGGACTCACTACTCTGATGTGGTCATTTGCTTGTCCTCGTTTCCCTTTATTTACTTATTTCCTCCTCTTCTCACGTGGAACAAAACAAAACATCATTGGAGATTGTGCAAATGATGATTTTTTATTTCGGGCAGTTTCGACCTTCATCTTTTGAGGGCTGAAGATGCCCTTGTGTGCCGGTGTCAATCAGATGCGCGGGCCAGCAGTGCAACTACTTTTGCAGCCACTTGGCAGGGAGATACCATTGAAGAGTGGCCCATTTTCACCGACATGTTGTCTTATTTGCCCGACGTTTGCATCAACGCTGAAATTGTGGTAGTAATGTGTGGGTGACATAACACAAAATGCTTCTTGTGACATGTCCATGTGCATTTTGACTGCGCAGGCTCGCACAAAATGCTTGCCTTGGAATACGGGTCCGGCATTTTCCCTGCAAATTTCCACACGAAATGCCTCTTATCACATGTCCATGTGCATTTCGCCTGCGCGGGCTCGCGCAAAACGCTGGGGGACGTTTGCAGTTGACTTGTCAATAGCGGTTTATAGATAGGTTAAGCGTTGCGCTTGACCATTTGGACTTTGGTTTGGAGACCCGGCAGGCTTTCTGAAACAGAGTGTGCCACCCTGTCTGATTTCCCGCTCTTTGTTGGGACCTAGCACGTGACGCTTAGATCGGCTTGAACACAGCGATCATCCATGAAGCTGGCGTGAAACTATCGCGTTTCCGTCTTGTATTTTAAATGTCAGATGTTCAGTTGGAGATGTTCCAACCTTGTGAGCTGATTCACAAACATGAATGCACCAACTGTCAGTTTAAACAAACGTGCAACGATCAATGAATGTTGCTTGTCATTTAACATGTGTAATGCAAACGGGGTCACTCATTTCTTTTTCTCAAGAAATGTTTGGATTCAAGTGGGTTTTGTGTCACCGTGCCAGTGTGATCCAGCTTGGAACAATTTAAGATTTTCCCCATGCTTTGACAGGAAAAAGAAAACTGAATGTGCAAGTGTGTTTCAGCTTCAACTTGTCGACGGCAGTTTTTCACATGTCCGCATGTCACATGTTATTTTTGGTTTTATTTTCACATGCGTTTTTTTCTGCGCGTAACTTGGAAGGATGACTTCTAGACTTGGCGTCTTAGCCGGTAACTTATATATATATATATAATATAGGTTTGTCTGAAAATGAGTAATTTACGTCATTTTCAACATGACATGAAATGTCACCACCGGATGAGCGGAATTCGTTTTTTTTGTTTCATGGCTTATTCACCACGAGAACAATTTTTTTCAAACCAACCAACTCAAAACAAATCAGTTTGAGTGAGTTCGTTTGTTTTGTTTGTAAGAAGCAGTCACAACATGTGACATCTTTGTTTTGCTTCAAGGGAAGCAACCATGTGATTTCGGTTTTGCTGGTTGTTTACGACGTTTTTGACGGGGAGACGTTGTAGTAAGGTGTAACTCGTTGTTTCGCGGTAAGTAGACTGCACGCACGCGAGCATAAAGATCCTTATTTGGGATTCTACATATTTGCAGCCTGCTACCGCAAAAACGTCAAAAATATCCAGTTTGCAGCTGTCACATTTTCACCTGGGAGCCTGCCACCGCAAAAAAAAAATCTAAAAAGGTTCAGTTTTCAACTGCCGCACTCACCTGGGAGCCTGCCACCGCAAAAACGTCAATAATATCGAGTTTGCAGCTGTCACATTTTCACCTGGGAGCCTGCCACCGGAAAAAAAATAACAGGAAAAATCAACTTGCAGCTGTCGCATTCTCACCTGGAAGTAAACCAACAAAAAATTCCCAGTTTCCTGAAATCTGGTAGATGAACTTTTGTCGAGGTGGGATAGAATAAGGTTTTTTTTAAATCATATCAATCTTCCTTTGTGTGAAAAAAAAGTTCTAATCTATCCCACCTTCTGTTTTGCAATCTGGATTTGACATTTTTTTGATGGCAGGCCCCCAGATGATACACTTGCAAGCTGCACATTTGTTCATTTTTTGTGGTGGCAGACTCCCAGATGACTGTGGTAGTTGAAAGTTGAAAGCTAACCTTCTTTACTTTTTTTTTGGGCGGTGGCAGGCCCCCAGGCGAAAATGTGACAGCTGCAAACTGGATATTCTTGACGTTTAGGCGGTGGCAGGTTCCCAGATGAGAATGCGACACTTGCAAGCTGCACATTTGTTCCCTTTTTCGGGTGGCAGGCGCCCAGATGAGCGTGACAGTTGCAAACTGAAATTTCTTGACCTTTTTTTTTTGCGGGGGCAGGCTCCCAAGTGAAAATGTGACAGCTGCAAGCTGGATATTCTTGATTTTTTTGCGGTGGCAGGCTCCCAGCTGAACCTTCTTGACCTTTCTTTTGCGGTGGCAGGCTCCCAAGCGAAAATGTGACAGCTGCAAGCTGGATACGCTTGACGTTTTTGCGGTGGCAGGCTCCCAGATGAGCGTGGCAGTTAAAAACTAAACCTTCTTTACCTTTTTTTGCGGTGGCAGGCTCCCAGGTGAAAATGTGACAGCTGCAAGCTGGATATTCTTGACGTTTTTGCGGTGGCAGGCTCCCAGATAAGTGTGGCGGTTGAAAGCTGAACCTTCTTTGCTCTTTTTTTTGGCGGTGGCAGGCTCCCAGGTGAAAATGTGACAGCTGCAAGCTGCCTATTCTTGACGTTTTTGCGGTGGCAGGCTCCCAGATGAGTGTGGCAGTTGAAAACTAAACCTTCTTTACTTTTTTTTTTCGGTGGCAGGCTCCCAGGGAAAATGTGACAGCTGCAAGCTGCCTATTCTTGACGGTTTTGCGGTGGCAGGCCCCTAGATGAGTGTGGCAGTTGAAAACAAAACCTTCTTTACCTTTTTTTTGCGGTGGCAGGCTCCCAGGTGAAAATGTGACAGCTGCAAGCTGGATATTCTTGACGTTTTTGCTTTTGCGGTGGCAGGCTCCCAGATGAAAATGCGACACTTGCAAGCTACACCTTCTGTGGTTTTTTGCGGTGGCAGGTTCCCAGATGAGTGCGTCAGTTGAAAGCTGAACCTTCTTAACCTTTTTTTTTTGCGGTGGCAGACTCCCAGGTGAAAATGTGCATTTTTGCGGTGGCAGGCCCCCAGATGAGTGCAGCAGTTGAAAGCTGGACCTTTTTTTTTTCCCCGGCGACAGGTTGTAACATTCGCTTCGGGGTCCTGGTATGAGGTTGTGGTATGAGGCCCTTGCGTAGCAACGTAGTGCGTATAGAGTTGTTTCTTCTACCAAAACAAGTTCCTGTTGCTGCAGCTGCGATAATGTCTAACCTGATCTGTTCTTGTTGTTTCTGGCAAGCAGAACTGGCGATGAGGGATGAATTTAACGTTGGGCTAAGGTGCTTAAACGTTCAAGATACCACAAAAGGTTTTGGTTCATTTTGACAGCAGAACGGTGGTCATGGAAGTCCAAAACATCTAAGGAGTGTGTAACAACTCACCTGCCGAATGGACGCAAGGGTTGCGATGCAGCTTTTGGCGTGAGCCTCAAATTTTTGTGGAAGAAGTGGGCCGTTTTTGGCAAGCAGAACTGGCGATGAGGGATGAATTTAACGTTGGGCTAAGGTGCTTAAACGTTCAAGATACCACAAAAGGTTTTGGTTCATTTTGACAGCAGAACGGTGGTCATGGAAGTCCAAAACATCTAAGGAGTGTGTAACAACTCACCTGCCGAATGGACGCAAGGGTTGCGATGCAGCTTTTGGCGTGAGCCTCAAATTTTTGTGGAAGAAGTGGGCCGTTTTTGGCAAGCAGAACTGGCGATGAGGGATGAATTTAACGTTGGGCTAAGGTGCTTAAACGTTCAAGATGCCACAACAGGTTTTTCTTCATTTTGACAGCAGAACGGTGGTCATGGAAGTCCAATACATCTAAGGAGCGTGTAACAACTCACCTGCCGAATGGACGCCAGGGTTGCGATGCAGCTTTTGGCGTGCGCCTGAGCGAACCAGTTTATACATCTGAGTTTGCATGTCTCTTCATGATTGCGTAGTACGACGCGCGTTTGTGGAAGGCCCAGTACTGTTTGTTGGCAGGTGCAGCTGCTTAGTTGAAAGAAAAGCCGCAGGGGATCCCCTTGAACCCCTGCAGTCAATGTTGACATGCCGCGGACTTTTCAGAATAAATGTTTGATGTCTATCGAGGAGACCTCCCAGAATGAAAGCCTTTCATGTCTATTGATGTCTGTTCGATCGGTATTCAAACATTGACAAATTTCAACATTGACCGCAGGGGTCGCAGGGGATTGGGTGTGGTCACATTTTTCTAGGGGTCTCTAGCAAACGAAATGAGAACGCAGAAATAGATAAGATGGGACGGAATTAATTACATTAGCAGAAAAAGCGACTAGAAGAATGTAGACGTAGCTGACACAGCATGCTGTGGTGAATTGTGGCCCCTGATACCGTCAGTGCGCACGATGCTTCAGTACAGATCTTACGTCGATTTCGTGCAGAGCACAGCTGCCCACACCACAAGATTAAAAGGCGTGCTGTGTGCCGTCATGCTTTTGGGTTCTCTGGCCCACCTTGCTTTTGTCACTTTAACGCTGACTGCAGGGGTTGCAGGGGACTTGGACTGGCCCAGATGTTATCATTGTACTGAGGAGCTGGAATGAAACATTTCGCCTGCAGCCATCCTGTGAAGGCTCCACCGACCTTTGCATGCTCTTCGAGAATATCCTTCACTATTTCCGATTGGCTACATTGTCTTTGCCGTGATGGGGCCATTTTTGGAATCGAAATATAGGCCCTATTTAGGGTTTCATGGTTTGTTCTGTGATAGTATCTTCAGCGGGGGTGTGCCACTCAGTGCATTGGAGGATCTTCTCAAGCGCGCAAAGCTGCGCCACACGGTTTGTTTGGTTCATTTTTTGCGGGGGTGCCTTTGCAGATGTAGGAAATAGGCTTTGGTGCCCCCGCCTTGTCAGGCGCCGTGCCTTTGGTGTCGGAGCGGCGCGGTGCTTTCAGGACTGTTTCAACAAAAATGCCACGGAACTTTTTTGGAACCATCCGGATTACTTGAGACTTGCATCCCTACTTGTGCTTTTTTGGCCATGTGCAGTTTTTGCCTCAAGAGCAGCATCCCTACTTGTGCTTTTCCATTTGGTGGCTTGGAGGCCTTGGATGAACATGCCGCGAATGCCAAATGGCATTCAACACACAGTTGGTTTTTCCAATGGCTTCGGCAGCGGCAAGAGAAAGCGGCAAAGCCGCAGACTTTTCCCCGTTGGGCTGACATTGCCATGGTTGGAGAAGGTCCGTGCGGCCTACTTGATGTCTGGCTGCGACCTTGCAATCACTTTGTTTGCCGCCCAAAAATTCAGTGGCTTACGCCCAGAGGACGCTGACTACCCCACGCTGGACTTAGTGGAGGAAATAGCGGTCTCTGTGCCTCTTGATGCGAGTATCCGCGCCCGAGTTCGCAAGGAGGTGGCTGAAGTTTTGTTGGTCAAAGAGATTGAAAAGCTTAATCTTCGAGGAGTGGTTCCAAGTTTGGCGGCTGTGTACGCCATGTACGAAGCATTTGAGCCGTCCAGTCGCTGCATTGGCTATCGTGGAAGAATTGCATGGGTGCAGCGCTTTCGCAAGCGCTGGGTTTATCTCGTCGAGCATGGTCGTGCCAACCTGAAATTGAAAAGGGCAAGGTGGGGCCCCAAATCTGGGGCCGCTGAGCGGCCCCAAAACTAGATCTTTTTTATGTAGGGGAACTAAAACTGGGGTCATTTTTGGGGGCCAGGAAGTGGGGTCGTTTTCGTTGTGCAGGTGGCAATTTTTGGCAATGGTTGCAACATTTGCAACGCAGAACTACACTGGACCGACCGCTTCTTTTGTTGAACTTAGACGAGACTTGCATGCGCTTTCCAGAGAAACCGCGCGTGGGACTGGTAGCGTCCAAAGCTCGTGGTTGGACTTCCCATGCAGGGGCAAAGCTTCTGAGACGCGGCAGCGCAACATTCGTTGCTGTGCTTTGTGAAAATGAAGCCGTGCAAAATTGCTTGCC
>CAMXCT020001424.1:531325-736130 GCA_947184155.2 Cladocopium goreaui | reverse complement strand
CTCATGCAGTACCAGGTCCACAACTTGTACCCACCATGCCTTCACCTTTGGCTCCTGAACCAACTATGGTACACACCGCTCCGTCGACTTTTCCATCTCATATGGCACCTACCGCTCCACCCGCGTGGCCTTCCACTTCGGCTCCATCCCCTACATCGACTACACCACCTACATCGACTATGACACCGACTCCTTTGCCCAGTTCTCCATACCCCCCTCACCACATTCAACATCCATTACAGATGGACGCATCGACGATCCCTCCAAATGAGCCTTCACCACGGCCCCCAGCAGTCAAAGCAGCTCCCAGGCATCGCTCTGACAAAAGACCGGATCGACCGCGCAGACCAGCTCCGAAAACCCCTCCTCACGCTACACCATCGACACCTCAGACAGCACCGACTTCATCCGTTCCACCTGAACTTGCATCCCTGGGTTCCACCGCACAACAACTGGCCGAATCTGTTCGACTTATCCAAGCTCAGCAACTATTACTCATGGATTCTCAACGGGCACAAGAACAACGTCAACTCCTTCTTCAACAAGATGAACATCCACCGAATCCTACACCACAGATACCGCCACCTACACCTACACCACCACTGATCGCCACGCCTCCACCTGCACCAAAGGCCAGACCCACCGAACCGGACGTTCAGGACCATCGCATTGTCCCAGCTCCAACCATCGCTCCTCCTCACCAACCACACGGTCCACCACCACCAACACGCCGACCACGATCCCGAACTCCAAGATCACGTTCCCATCGACCTTCTGTACATTCCTATCGCCTTCGCCATTCTCCTCCACGTACAGAGCGACCTCGTTCTCCTCTCCCTCGTCATCGATCATCTACGAAACCCGACAAGAGCCGCAGAACACCATCTCCATACAGACGACGCTCACCACCACGACGCCGCTCTCCTGTGGTCCCTCGATGTCACCGCTCCCATCCACGCCCACGCTCCGCGACACCACGTCACCGATCCCGAGGCCGTGAAGTCATACTTCGACCTGCTGCAAACCCATCCAATCCGAACTACATTCCTACTCCTGATGCTGATGACACCTGGGGTACATGGAACGAAAGCCACTACAACGACGCCTACGACCACCACACTGCTCGACCCAATTCTCCTACTGATCCACCACCATCGGAACCACAAGCCAACCCACCAACCCACACTTCAGCACCACTCGGCGCGGTGTCCTTCCGAGTTCCGGACGGCGACAGTGAAAATTCTGAGGTTGCTGATACCATTTCGCTCACCAAGTTTGACACGAATGACATCGACCTCGATGAAATGGTGGCGGCGGCCAATGACCCCCATAGAGTTCGATGCCTGACCGAGCTTGGCCCCGATCATGTTGTTCCTCTACGCCAATCATTGACCCCGGCTATCTTGCAGCTCTTCAACCAGTTTGTGGACGCGATGTTCGAACAGTTGGCTAAACCATACCGCACCATCAACAACCATCGTATTTGGATCAAAGCCAGCCAAGCCACCGTCAGGAATATTGCCAGGGCCTTTGCACAATCCGACTTACTGAACATCGAACTTGCAAAGCAAACACAAGCCTTCTATATTGAACCAGAGAACTTGCTGACCATCACGGTTCCCACAGGATTGAAGAAGAAACCAATCTACCGTGGCGAACACATGGGCACCTACCTGATCTACCACAAGACAAGTTGGGAATCAGTTGCCAAAATTCTTGCTGAAGACTGCATCCGCCCGGCAACTTGGACAAAAAACGAAGCCGGTATACCGACCCAATACCCGTGTTACGGGTTCTTCGGAATGTCCTCTGAGATCGCCGACACCGACAACCTACCCGGCTATGCTGTCAGGATTTGTACCTCTCAGCTTTACAAAATAGGCAAAGGACAAAACCCATCAGGCCTGCTGGCCATATGCCGCTCACCCAAATGCATCCGTGCCCTAGCTGGAGGAAATGACCAAATCCAACGCTTGTGCAACCTTGCGGGCATCGCCAAGGGCAAAGACAATGCAACGGCTATGAACTCAAGCGCTGCATCTATATGCTACGTCGCCTCCACTCACCAGGTTTTCCCGGGCTTGATCACACACCAGACTGCGGAGAACAATGCACCTTCGGAACCTCCTGATGATTCTGCACGTCCAGTACGACCTGACCCTTCTGCCGACGCCCCAGAACCTTCGGAGCCGGCCCCGGACGACTCTCACAATACACCGAGCCGCCGCGAGACTGCTACCTCTGGCTCCCGGGACTATGCTCGCCGATCTTGGCATGACAATGCTGCTTGGAACAATTCCACCTACAGCCGCCGAGATCGCCGATCCTCATATTATGACGACCATTCTCGCGACCAGCACCATGAAGGCCGACCTCGTTCTCGACATTCGACCCACCACTCCAAATCTCATTGGTGAATTCTTTACCCTTGAGGAGTACCAGAACAAGTATCGACTATTCTACGTCGGCGATCCAGTGAGCCTAGTGGCCCTGCCCGATTATTTTGGAGTAACAATGCTTCTCCCGACATTCGGTACTGCTGCCACTTCTTCCTCAAAAGGTTTGTGACTCGCTGCATGCTCATATTGTGGATCCTTGCGCAAGATTCGTTTTCACCTTATGTTTCACACACTGGAACCTCGTATTATGTTTCACTTTTTCACTCGCACACTATCCTTGTCTCACCCTGACATTTCTCGCAACTTTCATTCGGCAGTTCGAGCGCATTTTGACCTATTGTCTCGTGACCCTCTCTACCTCATGGCGTCCCAGGACCTGATCTCCCAATACAGCGCGGATATGAATGGAATTCCTCCTTCCCAGCCGGATCGCTCGCGCACACCACCTCGTCATCCACATGGTTGGCACCAAGCAGTACCGGCGTTCCGTGGCCCGATGCACTATGCCATGACGACCCATCGACCCTTTTGGACCCCATCCGGAATACCGCCTCCACCGCCTACGTCTCCATCGTTCCCAACACGCCCACCATGGACTTCGCCTACGGCACCTTTTCCGCCCACGCCGCCTCCGAGCTCACAGACACCCCCCAACAACGCCAGTTTTGCACCTCAACGTCACCCTTTTACACCGAGATCACCGAGACCTATGTCATCCCCAGGAGCAAGTTCTTCTGTCAACGAAGGATATACATGCAGACCAATTGAAATCCCACCAGTTGAGAATTGGAAACCTGATGTCGACTTCCACGACTCCAACAAGATCAATGGTTTGGACTTCCCTTCTAGAATCCGACAGAGCAGATTTTCAAGCTACAAGGACATTGAAGGGATGGATCCTTTACAAGTCCCACTCTGGAAGTTCTTGTACCAGGGCTTACACAATACTTGGCTTCGCCGAGTTGCATACGGAAGAGAAACCTTCGTCCTTCCTTTTGACAACATAGGCACTACAGTATTTGTGGCCGAATTGGTGTCACAACTACGCACTCGCAATGTAGACTTGGACAAACTCGCTACATTCCGAGCTCGTTCAGCAGGCCAATGTCTCAACCAAAAGGAGGCCACCCAAAACATGGCCAAAGATGTTGCTCAACTTCTCCAATCTTGGCTCCCGACTCAACCTTCTGCTGACGTGGCCAGCCAACAACGCATTCTTGAACTGGAGGCAGAACTGGCCAAGGTCGACACCGATTGGACGTGCACTTCAAGGACAACCTGCCGCGTCTACGACCTTTGAACCCTCAACTCTGCTTATTTCTCCGGGCTCCGTGAACACTTGGCTCGTTGACAACCAACCCACATCATTGTCGGACACTCAATACACCAAGTGGTTGAAAGCTTTGAAGCTACCACAGCCCAAACAGGACATCCTGGAGAAGAACTTGGAAAAGGTCAATGAATGGTGGCAAAACCAACCCGATGATGCTTCGAAAACTATCCAACGCGCAAGCGTGGCTATGGGTATCGACCCTTGCAAACACAAGGGGGCCTCCACGGATGAAGTAGTCCTCAAGGTCATGACGGTGGCGTTATTGATGCAATCCTGACTAGCAGCATATTTGAAAGCACCTGGCTCAAAAGCAGCCAACATTATGCGAACTTTGGCCGTGGCTCATTCCTGTATTCTTGTTCTCGCACTATTGACTCCTTTCACGTTGTCCCCTTCTGTTGATGTCTTTTTTGCTTTTCGGATGCTTCAAACAGTATTGATGGGCCAATATGTATTATTACATCCACGGGCCAATCCGAAACTCCAAGCCTTGCTAAAAGGCACTCCGATGCAGAGTATTTTCTTTTGCAGATCCTGGGATGACTTGTCTGTCGCTCTCCAATGTTTCAAGCATCCCCAGGCGGTGTATATTCGTTTCTGCCACATTGCGAATTTTCAACCTAAGTTTTACATTGGCTCCACGTCCTCATTTGTTTTAGACCGCGAACACTCTCGCTATCGGAAATTTCTGCAAGTGCAACAACATAAATTTGTGCTGGCCGAAGTAGCCTTACGGTTTTGGTGTAGATTTGACAATTTCTGGATGTGGTCTGTTTTCCCGATCTACACCAATAAATCCAACTTTTGGGCCTTGGAACAGGCCTTAATTCAACTGTGGCAACCTCGATTGAACACTCCGTTCATTTACCAGTTTTTCAACTGCCGAAAAGGACTCATTGCACGTACCAAATTTTCTGCCTCTCGGCAATTTGGAACATTCTCCTTGTGGCGGAAGCTTCGTTGGCGATCTACACCCCATCATGTTCGACACGCTCTTCACAGTCCTCTCTTTCATCGACGAGTACAACTCTGGGAGATTATCCAGGATTTGGGCAGTAACTCCGTTCGACGCTTCCACATGGAGAAGAGATTACGATCCAACGAAATTGGAGTTCAAGGCTGCTATTTTATTCGACGTCTTGCCAACAACCTCGGAGAACCCCAAAGGTCGTACGCCGTCAATGCCGTTGACCGAGCTTTGACCTTCTGGAAAGCCAAACGAGTCAGAAAACCGGTTCCTCTTCGTGCGCCTTGGCTACTATGCCCCAATTGGACTCGGGATCTTCGACGCCTACTCACCTCCCACGTTCATCAAACCCGACACTACAACACCACATTGCAGACTCCTTCCACGGCGATTGTCTTCACAAAGTTCCCCTCGGTGATGGATAGCTTGTGCAATCACAAAGAAGCCGCTACCAAATGGGCTGACGGCGAAACCCCAAAGTGTGCCTGTGATGCCTTGCGACCTCATGCTCTTCGTGGTCTCCCACCCGATCAACACCTGGTCCTCGACGGCGACAACCTACATTTTGATGATGGCCCACACACATCCATTGCGACTGGTTCGCTTCAAAACAAAATCTTCCCACCTTCCAAAGAAATCCAGACATCGCTTCGCCTGGCTTTGCGGACATGGACTACCCGACACTCACTCCCTTCCTTACAAAAGCCCCATATTGATGAGCTTTGGCATCGTTCTATTCAATCCCACTACCACACACTCAACAACCACATCACTCACAAAGACATCAGCCGTTTCAAACGTCTTTTTCCAGAAGCCGTCTTCCACAACGAGGACAAGCGAGCCACATCCCTACGAATCTACTGCCCCGTGCTCTACTTCCAGTGCCTCACTACCACCTTTGCCGACCCGTTGGTATTTCGCAAATTGGAGCAAAGCCCGAGCGACATCATCGAGCGGACCATCGCCGAGATCAATCGCCATTTTGGCAATTCATACCCATGGGCACTTGGTGCTGGACGAGATCTGCCGAACGCCTATGTTCTACCCAAAAGGAAAAAACAGTTCAAGGCGGGACGACCTATTGTCAGCTTCTTCACGGCACCTTTCCGACCTATGTTGAACTGCACCGCCAAGCTGATTTACAACCTTCTACCTCAAGCGTTTCCCCACAACCTGGCCAGGGGTGATGTATTCGATCTCATCAAGCTCCTCAAGGACACTGACTTTGATTCGCTCCCCACTCCACGAATACACAACCAAGATCTTGCGGGCTTTTTCACAAGCATTGACACGGACCGCTTCATCGCGAGCTGGCGACTGACCCTGCAGTTCCTCTCGCCCCTCATGAATACCGCCCCCGATGAGATCATCTCCGTGAAGGCAACTCCGGGCAACAACACAGGGGACGTAGTAAAAGGCCGCACATGCCGTACACTCAATGTGACCAGGAAGATCTTCATTCGGGACATTGAACGCATCATCCTTATGTCCTTGAAGATGACTCAATTCTCCATCGGCACTAGGGTTTTTGAACAAATCCGAGGATCCCCTATGGGCTCCCCACTGAGTCCAGCTTTGTGCATGATGGTTGTCGCACTGTCCGAAGAAATCTGGTACAAAACTTACCGTACCACCCTTAGCAACATGGATCTTACAGCTCGCCTCCTTCGCTATGTGGACAACAGATTGTGCTTGTCGGACCCCAGCTGGGACTACGAAATTTGCTTCGCCAATTTCCTCCACCCGGAGTTCTACGGCCATCCTATCATTTTGGAAACTGAACCGGACCAGGAGTTCTTGGGCTTTTGCATCGAGTTCGAGCCTTTTGCCCTCCGCTACAGCCCTCCACGCGACCTCAACCAGGTCATGGCGCCATTCTCCGCATCACCTTTGGCCGTCCAACTTTCAGGCTTTGTTTCACGATTATTTCTGGTCGCCAAATGTGCGCACCCCACACATGAACGGACACGAGGTTTTGCCGCATTGCATCGTTTGTACAGATCAGCCGGTTTCGCCGAGTCCGATCTCTTCGCTGCTGCCAAGCCGATTCGTCAATATTTACACGTTTCCTTATTGTGGTAAAATCCTGAACTGTCTTGCCGCTGACGCTTACGTTTCACTGCTCACACCTTGCTGAAAGTCTCACCCCTTTGGACCTTATTTGCATCTATTTGATCACGGAACAGTGCTTTTCCAGCAGGCTTACCCTCAAACTCGGCTCCATTTACCTGTTGGCCCATACTCGACGCATTGTCATGGCTTCCTCGTCTCCTACGACGTCAATTCCGATCCAAGAACCAGTGTTTCTTCAATTTCTTCATGATGTTCACCATGCTTACCTTCTACTACATCGAGCAATGGCGCTACTACCACCCACTCTCATTCCCAACATTGAACCTACTCCTCTTCCCAGTACAGACGTATGGAATCAACCTGATGGCCTACGACCACACTATTCGGACCAGACCAATGCCTTCATTGACAATGCCCCCATCCCATCGCCGGATCTGGAAGAAGAAGAGACACTTATGGATGACTGGAAGAGTGAAGCCTCTTCCCGAACCCGCCCATCTTCTGTTGCTGCTCCGCCTCCTGATGTTTTACCTGCACCTTCGAAGCTTTCTACTAGAACACCATCACCGCCAAGTCGCAAACAGAAAGCCAAATCTGCTCCAAAGGCTCCTGCCAAGCGTCGTCGCCGCCGTGACCAATCCCGATCCCGCTCCTCGAGCCCATTATCACTCTGGACCTCTGAAGACAAACAGAAACTACGCACTCTGAAGGTTGACGAAAAATCTCGATTTTCATGGAAGGTGATCTCGACCAAGATGGGCAAGTCTGAAGAAGATGTTCGCTCTATGTGGAATAAGATCAAAGACCAACTTGGCTGACCATTGACATATGCGAATCACAAGGAAAAGGTACGTTGCGGTACGGTATTACTGTTTCACCAACCCGTTGGCCTTCATTTTGGGAATTTTCTTCTTGTTTATCTTCAGAACCATGGACGCTGTTGTCCCATTGAATTCTGACACGTCGTATCACACAACCCGCCAGCCATTTATTATGTCTCTCCGCGTTCACCTGGACCGCTATTGCCAACAGCGAGCTATGTCCCACGAGAGGATCTCACCTACACGACGCTCACGCTCTCCAACCAGGACGTCATCTTCCGCTATGGGCTCTACGTCATTCCGGCACCCACCCAACCGGTCTTCGCCTCCGACACCTCACCGACCGGTTATTTTCCAGTTGGACCTGAAGCCGATGCAACAACTGGCCGTACGCAACCCTTATTACAACATCTTGACCCCCAATGTCGCGGGCAACCTTCCTACGGCCACCTATGACAGCTTGTTCCAGACGTTCAAGGTCATCTACCCGGACTATGCTCGCAGTCATTTCGTTTCAGACCTCAAAACCGTAGTCACCGACACACTGCTACAACGCTGGTCCATACACCTACCAGCGTCGGAGTTCTACATGATGATTGACACCGATCAAGGAGCTCAGATGCTTGACGACCTTCCTCATTCTCTTCTGGATGTTTTGAATTGGTTCTACCCGAGATGGAAAACTCATCAACATCTCGATGCCTTCACGACCCGCGAGTGTTCTCCGTTGCTGCTGACACCACATCCAGATGCACAAGACACTGGCTTTGCTGTACATGTTCAAGTGATTCCCCGTGGACATCCATTCGTCACGGCCACCCGATACACTAAAGCCGCTGAGTGATTAGCTGTCTTGATGGATCTTGACACGGCTCACGTCTATGAGGAAAAAGACCAACATTCGTTGTGATGTCCACCACCCCGGTTCTGATTTTCCCTTGTGTCATCCTTTTCTCGTTTTCCAGTGGGTGATATTCGTTATTTATTCCTTCATCATTGACCTTCCCCACGGCCTTTTGGCTTCAGTTTAGTATTTCCCGCTATCATATTCTTTTGATCGTACATGATGACCTCCAACACGGATGATCCTGCTCGATTGGTCTCGCACGGTTTACCACCTACATCCATACATGGCCTTGCCTCACACTTGCCACCGGATGATCCCACCTCGGCATCCTATATTCCTCGTGCAGCGAGAATGATTCCGACCTCTACCACTGTCCACTCCGTCTTCATCAAGAAGCTGAGCTATCCTTTGTCTAACCGTTCAGATGAACTTTGGATCGTGGAAAGGACACTTGATGGTCTTGAAACGTGGAAACCAGTGGAAACATTCCTGGAGAACATGCACCTCACCAACGACCAGGCAACCTTGCGCACTACAGCTAACCATTGGCGCAGATACTATGATGTACCAATTCAACCATCATCCTCCTCCCCTACGGCAACTACTGTTCCCGTTTTACCACACCCTGAACACTCCAACGTCCATGTCTCACAGCCGTACGAAGCGATACCGGACCACCTCCATATTTTACAGTCATGCTGGGGACGCTCCGCCCAACACCATTCTCAAGGAACCACTACCTCTTTATATTGGCCACCTTGGCGGTCTACACCACCGTCTTCCCCACCGGCAACACTACACCGTACTGTATATCTCACTCGCCCCGCTGTCCCTCCTCAACAAGTACATGGTCCGTTGGATGCGAACGATATTGACCCGATGGATATGTCGGATTCAAGTGTGTAATATACCACATTCTTTGTCGGCGGAAAAAAGACCTGTGATTCATCGTCTCTTTGTGTGACCATTTACTAGGTACACCGTTTCTCTTTTATTTCTAACACTTTGTGCTTGTTCCTGTGGCTATTCCAACCCATTTTGCAGCTTGGGCTTTGCGCTTTATCCTCGATACTTCACATTCGACGCAATGGCTCGTTCTTCTCGACCCAATCCATATCGCGCCACATCTACGATTGAGACACCGCTTGGTACACGAACCGTTGGGTGGATTGCTGGACATCGAGGCCTCCCTGGTGATGTGAACCCTCCTCCAAACAGACCTGTCCTTATCTTGGTTGACTTCTCTCCCTTACAGGCATTGACTCACCGAAGCGAACCTGACCGTGAACACTACATGGCTCTGGTGAACTCCAATTTTAGACATGTCAGTGGCTTTGAACTTGCAGCTTTGTTTACCTGGTCACGTCAGATGGAACCAGTTGAAGCCGGCCTCATCCCAATTGCCGAACTCCGCTTTTGTATCTCCAAAAGATTGAGGTCCCAATGGGACATCCAAATTGATCCCTCGAACCTGGAGTTTCGCTTTTGCGACTTGGACGGTGATACATTCCAAGTTTCCAATGATATGACGGTCTTGCAGCTTTTGGAGGCATACCGACCTGAGTGGCGACTTCGGCAGTACAATTCCCGCGAATCCTCTTTCCTCATCCCGGGTACCAGACAGCCTTTCGTACTACGCTTGAAATGCTACAAAATTAGCTCCGGTGTGATCCTGCCCTGATGCACTAGCCGGCCAAAAAAGACCATGCTACAGGGTTTTCAATTCCTCCTTGACACCCCACTAACACAAAGGATTTTTCGATTTCTATTTTATTTGACTTGGAGCTGTGGCTTCTCCGTCGCAACTGACCCACTTGATTGAGGACTGGATTTCACTTTTTTCATTTTTGTGAATATTATCAATTTCGGGATTGGCTTTCTTCTGCAATTCTTGATGCTTCAGCCGTTGTTGCACTATTTCTCGTATTTGTGACAGTTTCACCCATGGAACACAAACGAGACGCGACCGTGGCGGGCTTGTCTTGGCCTGCGAACTCTACTCGTGGACTCGCTCCTACCGACCCAGTTCAAGTACCAGACGCCTCGACTTCTGCACTATGTCACTCAGGAGCTCCCGACACTACGACCAACCCTACTCCGGCACCTTTGGTAACTGACAGTACGGCACCTGCTACGGGTACACTGGCCCATTCTGATACATATTCAGGACCAGCACCTCCTGGCGTTCCATTTCCGACAGACTCAAGTTCTACACACAACTACTTCCATCGTGCTCAGTTCTCTTCTCGCGTGGTTCACCAGATCCAATTCAAGGTCATTACCCACTCCAACAACACCAGGGAGCTATTCATTGAAGAAATTCCTTTGTTAGGGCATTCCCGATGTCGTGACCCTGAACACTATTTCTATGGTCTCTCCGGCAACTGGGAGTGGTCCCTGCGCACAGCGGACTATTGGCGACATCATTTTGAGATTCCCCTTGTACATGGACACCATCCTTTTCACAATGTGCCCATTGAGACGACATCTCCTGGAGATGAACCAAGGCTGACCACCCGGATCCATGAATTAGCCAAAGATCTATCTGACACCTTGAAGGCTGCTACGGCATCGGGGGAATTCGATCAGACTTGGGCGATGGTTGAACGCATGAGCTTCCACGATGCTATGGAAGTCCTTCTACAAGCTCCGAATTCCTCTTCTGACTGAAGTGACCGCCCTTTTGTACATTAGGTTATTACAGGTTCACTTTCACTGGTGTCTTGCCGATTCCGCCAGCGAAGTTCTTCCAAAAAACCGACCTCGCTACATGCGAGGTGTGTGTGTGTACCATCTGAACAGATGTAAAACTTCTGATTGGTTTTCACTAATTTGCAGGGGGGTGCAGAGCACAGTGGAGACTGCACCCAACGAAGCTATCCACTTGTGCTGGAAGCAGAGTCTGATCAACTCTGTGTACCTGCAAAATTTGGTTTCAACTGTTGATCAAGCTGTTACACTGCGTTGTTTCGAATCTACACGGTTGCCACAATCTGTATTGCATGCATCAGAACCTTCCTCAGATTTTCGCCGAAACCATATCGCCGACAGTATTATGTTTTTTGACTTATTTTCGCCGAGACCCTGTCGCCGACGAACTATGGGTTATTTTGGGAAACAATCGCCGAAACATTATTTTGGATTTCCACATGCTGGTCAAAACTCTATGGAATCTGGTTATGACTACGTTTGACCATTTCGGATGCCCTACATCGTTTGCGAGAAGTACCTCATGTGGCTCTTTTATTCATCTAATAATCTAGGCTGGTTTGCATGTTTCAGGATTCAGTTCCTGCCGGATCATATAATGATCCATTCTTGTCTAGTGTGTGTGTGTTTGTTTTGTTTTGTTCTGTTGTTGTTGTTTTGTTTGTTGTAGGAAGACAACAGCACTGTAGATATATCGATATCGACGCCATGGTTTATCCGAGGAACTGGATTTTGGAAACCGAGCTTAGTACTGGAAAGACTTTAGGAGTCTTTGGACTGAGTCTGGTATTCCAACATCTGGCTTTCGCGACAGAGAAGATTTTGAATTTGGAAGTTAATACATTATGCATGAATCGAACGAGATGAGTTTTGGATGATGCTCTATCATCTACCTTCCGTTTTGGGAGCACACGTGCTTCTGTGGACATCTTTTGATCATGGATATGATCTGGAACGTGAACATTTTTCTTCCAGGTATGGAAGTGAAGTGATGTGAGTGTATCTGGAAGCGAGTGAGTGGATGAGATGTCATGTCGAAAGGGGGTATGGAAATTTGACACCCTGTGTGGGACCACCCTTTGGGTAAGGGTGAAGCGACATGCCATTCATCATTGGTTGTATAGTTTATGCACAGAGGATATGTGGAAGGTTACTGCAAGAAGTCATGGCAGATTGGTAGAGAACACTCTACTTATTGCGGGAAGAATCTTGTATGTGACTATCCTGTGTCACAATATTCTATTAGTCTTCGGACTTGTCATTTCGGACATCAGGATGATGTCATTGATCAGTGTTGACCAGTGATTGTGGTATATTGATCAGTTCTACATCTTATTCTGGATTCGACTTGAGTCTGGTACAGCTTATTGCTTGAGCTGAAAATACCTACATTGGTTTGGCATTGGAACTGTTTATTACGTCTTCGACGTTGGGAAGGTCATTCTCTCCAAGTGATGAGAACACAGCTAGAAACTCTTGGAGAAGAGTTCAAGCTAGCTGGAAATATCTGATGGAGAGAACCTATTATGCCTTGAACTTGGACCTTGAGATGCATTGGCATTGTGAGGACAATGGCCATATTTGGGCATCTTATTTGTCTGAGAGTTTTGTGATGAGATGTTTCGGTATTGTGAGGACAATACCTACATCATCGTCATCGTGACCTATGGATCATGCACTTGATCTTATGGTTTGCCTTTTATCGTTCCTGAGATGACTTTGATTGTCTCTGTGAGGACGACATTGTTTTGACGCGACTTTGATCTACACTGTGGATTGGCTATTACAGTGGTCGAAAGACATCAGCGATACAACTGTATTTGGCTGACCTACATTGACAATGTCGAATAGAACACTTTATTCTCCATTGAGCTTGAAAACTGTGAGATGCTATCTCTATGTGGAAAACTGATTTGGAGAAAGAACTTTGTGTTCTGACTATACTTTGTATCCAGAAGAAGGTTGTACAGATACCTTGTGTGAATCACTTCGTTCTTGAGAAGTTAGTCACAAGTTTGACTAATGAGCTGGTTATTCACGTTTGGATGAGAACCAGTTTGATTTGAGAACTTTTGGAAGTGTTTCGATGATTTTGAATTCATCTAGTGAAATTGAGTTTTGTAGACTTCTAGCAGCTGGAATAGTTTCAACAAACCTTTATTTGAAGAACTTGAGGTTCGTTAACTGGAAACCTGAAATCGAGTTTACCAGTTGAGACATCGGCTCGAAGGACTGGTGTCAGAAGTTCATTTAATGAACAAGAGCTGCTGTGTCACATAACTTGACATAAGACAGACCGACAGAGGGAACATGAGCTTCTTTCTTCCCTTGTTTTGTTTGTTTGTTGTGTTTGTGTTTCTCTTCGACTGATCGTGCTGCGTCTGGAGCGAAAAGAAGGAGCTTGACGTCAGTATGTGGGAGTCGTGGAAGAAACATTCCTTTTGACACGGTATTGCTTTAGTTTAATTAGTTAGGGACTTACGCGCTGCGCTTGTGTTTGGTGTGCGTGGTTGACGTACGCGTCCGCCCGCGTAGTTCTGTAGGAATTTTGGAAGGAGCGTTGAATCTGATCGCAGATCTGTGCAAGGCGCTTTTTCTACACCTGTCCAGTGTCCGTAGACTTTGCCAAAACGCAGTCCGTGGACTGCAGGATCTGAGTCTTCAGTCCTTAGACTGGACTCGAAGACAACTGTCCGTAGACAGACCTTATTTAATAGAGTTAGTCCGTAGACTGACGTGCCGACAACTAAGGCTGAGCTGCGTCCGTAGACTGACAAAGGCAACGTTTCATTTCATAATGACGAGCAAGTAAGTGGCAAGGACATTGGCACGCAGCGAATGTTAAAGGAGTAAGCCCCGCAGTTGTGCAGGCGCAAGTCTGGCAATGGACTTGCTTGAAATGCCCGGAACCGGTCAGAGTCATTTGAGTCACCCCGCAGTGCACCTTCCCGGTGCGGAAAACTTGGACAAACGGAATATCACCCACCCATTTGATGGCAAATTCCTCGCCTCCCTTTGAAACGCTTTGCAAGCCATCTTGCAGTCCAGGCTCCGGCAAACTTTCATCCAATACAGTCTCAGCATCCATTGATTCCAGGAGTGATAATACTTCCCGCGTCAAGAAATAGACAAGAAAAACTAAAGCCCATGCTGCGAGAATGACAAGAAATTATGTGAATGGTGCAGCATAATGTGCGAAATATATTCGGCATGCCGGGACGCACTTTTTTCCCAGGCAGGACCTACGCGGAGACATCTTTAGGTCAGCTAGTTGCCCAGGACGCCGGGGGAGAAGGAGGACATTTTGCCACATGCAAAGGCATGCTCGCACTGGCTACTGGATCTTGCAGCTGGTTTGCCTTCTTCTTCTTCTTGGACACCTTTTCTTTGCGCCTGCGGTGGCAGATTTGCTTGTTTTTCCGGCCACCTCTTTCTTTGCACCAGATGTTTTCGTCTTACTGGCCTTTTTCTTTGCACGTGCGGTAGCAGATCTCTTCGTCTTTCTAGGCGTTTTCTCCTCGGTGGCCAGTTCGGTGTGGGTATCGCCCAGCCCGCACCTGCGCTTTGCTTCAGTGCGGCAACTTTCCCATGTCACATCGACCCAGTCATGGACGCTGGCGAATCGCCACACATCTTCCGTCAGCAAAGCCAATCTCACCTTCAGGCAGCACGAGTCCATAGACCCTTGCGCCATAACTACTTTCTGGCAGTCTCGACATTTTTGGTACTGGGCTCGCTCATCTATGGAAATTTGACACCCTGTGTGAGACCACCCTTTGGGTAAGGGTGAAGCGACATGCCATTCATCATTGGTTGTATAGTTTATGCACAGAGGATATGTGGAAGGTTACTGCAAGAAGTCATGGAAGAGGTAGAGAACACTCTACTTATTGAGAAAGAATCTTGGATGTGACCATCCTGTGTCACAATATTCTATTAGTCTTCGGACTTGTCATTTCGGACATCAGGATGATGTCATTGATCAGTGTTGACCAGTGATTGTGGTATATTGATCAGTTCTACATCTTATTCTGGATTCGACTTGAGTCTGGTATGGCTTATTGCCTGAGCTGAAAATACCTACATTGGTTTGGCATTGGAATTGTTTATTACGTCTTCGACGTTGGGAAGGTTATTTTCTCCAAGTGATGAGAACACAGCTATAAACTCTTGGAGAAGAGTTTAGGCTAGCTGGAAATATCTGATGGAGAGAATCTATTATGCTTTGAACTTGGACTTTGAGATGCATTGGCATTGTGAGGACAATGATCATATTTGGGCATCTTATTTGTCTGAGAGTTTTGTGATGAGATGTTTCGGTATTGTGAGGACAATACCTACATCATCGTCATCGTGGCCTATGGATCATGCACTTGATCTTATGGTTTGCCTTTTACCGTTCCTGAGATGACTTTGATTATCTCTGTGAGGACGATATTGTTTTGACACGACTTTGATCTACACTGTGGATTGGCTATTACAGTGGTCGAAAGACATCAGCGATACAACTGTATTTGGCTGACCTACATTGACAATGTCGAATAGAACATTCTATTCTCCATTGAGCTTGGAAACTGTGAGATGCTATCTCTATGTGGAAAACTGATTTGGAGAAAGAACTTTGTGTTCTGACTATGCTTTGTATTCAGGAGAAGGTTGTACAGATACCTTGTGTGAATCACTTCGTTCTTGAGAAGTTAGTCACAAGTTTGACGAATGAGCTGGTTATTCACGTTTGGATGAGAACCAGTTTGATTTGAGAACTTTTGGAAGTGTTTCGATGATTTTGAATTCATCTAGTGAAATTGAGTTTTGTAGACTCCTAGCAGCTGGAATAGTTTCAACAAACCTTTATTTGAAGAACTTGAGGTTTGGTAACTGGAAACCTGAAATCGAGTTTACCAGTTGAGACATCGGCTCGAAGGACTGGTGTCAGAAGTTCATTTAATGAACAGAAGCTGCTGTGTCACATAACTTGACATAAGACAGATCAGCAGAGGGAACATGAGCTTCTTTCTTCCCTTGTTTTGTTTTGTTTGTTTGTTGTGTTTGTGTTTCTCTTCGACTGATCGTGCTGCGTCTGGAGCGAAAAGAAGGAGCTTGACGTCAGTATGTGGGAGTCGTGGAAGAAACATTCCTTTTGACACGGTATTGCTTTAGTTTAATTAGTTAGGGACTTACGCGCTGCGCTTGTGTTTGGTGTGCGTGGTTGACGTACGCGTTCGCCCGCGTAGTTCTGTAGGAATTTTGGAAGAAGCGTTGGATCTGACCGTGGATCTGTGCAGGGCGCTTTTTCTACATGGTAGCGGAGCTCTACGGAGCTACCCACACCATTCTCCGCTGACCCTTGTTGCAGTGTACTAAGGACACCATCTAAGGTGAAGCTGAGATCGTTTGTATTGAGCTCCTGGATTTTCGCGAGATCTGTGTTGAGCTTGTACTAAGGTTCTGAAGTGATCACTAGGTTGGTACATTGCGGATGTAAAGTCAAGGGCATCGAAGAGCTTGAGTATTCTCGATTCAGATGAGACGTGTGTTTTTGTTTCACTTGTGTGGCATGTTGACTGTGAGGTCATTGGGTTAAGGTGACTTGTCAAGTGATTGCTAGAGATGACATGTTTTGAAATGCCTAGGATATCTCGACAGGCTGAGGTTGGGAGTAAGTCCTGGAGACACAAGTGAGGTGTTTGGACAGTGAAGACTCCGACAACTTGCCTGGAGATGAGCATTGAGAACGTCCGGATAGGCTGAGGTTGGGAGTAGATCCTGGAGACACAAGCGAGGTGTTTGGACAAGTAAGGACTCCGACAACTTGCCTAATGACGTTTGAGTGTGTAGAATGCTTGTAGAAATTGACCTGTTTGGAAAGTTTGAGACCACTGTACCCTATTTGGCTCAAGAAATTTGGGTATCAAGGAACTTCGCAATAATTTTGCCTAAGATGGATGCCAGAGATAGATCCAGAGATCGGAGGAGAGACAATGCTGTGTATGAGGCAGAGAATGAGCAACTCCTTGGCCGAATTATTGAGATAGAGAAGTTGCAAGGTGTCATAAGGTTGCTACAGACACAGATCGTACTCCTGGAATGGCTGATACCGCTATTGGAAGATCTGCGAATTAACCGAAGCAACTTGGATATCATCATGATGTTGAAGGACAATCTCATGGGCTTGGAAAGGGAGTTGCAGCATCGATCCTGTGAAGTGCGAGGACAGATACTTGCACGGTATCACAGAGCATTGGATAGGTGAAATATCATGGGCATAGGCGATGGAGTTCCTGGCAAAAGTGGTAAGCGAGAGTAAAATAAGTATCAGCGGCTGAGCTGCAACACACTGAGTTGCGTTGCATGTGAGATTTGTGATTTGGTTGTATAAGAGGTTTTGTGACTTTGGCTAGCAAGAGAGAGAGAGCCTGGAGAGTCACTAGGAAACTAGTAAGCTTGGTGATTTTGGCCGAGAGTGAGAGAAAGTGCCTGGAGAATCACTAGAGAGCATTGGAAGGAGTTAGAAGGAAACTGGGCTGTACGGCAGGGTGCTGCATAGGTCCATATTGAAAGTAAGAAAGAGTAACATCTCGACAGGTTGGTCAGGTTGTAGATGATTCAGGACGCACGGAGTGCACAGTGCGTGGTGCTACTGAGCCTGGCGTCATGCCTGGAGATGACAGTTTGAGTTGAGAAAACGTTGGCATGAGAACCACGGAGGGTTGGTGACCAGGTTTAGTTGCCACAGAATTGAGAAAGATCGGCATGAGAACCCGGAATGGTCAGTAGCCTTGGTTTAGTTGCCACAGAGTTGAGAAAGATTGGCATGAGAACCCGGAATGGTCAGTGACCAGGTTTAGTTGCCCAGAGTTGAGAGAGATCGGCATGAGAACCCGGAATGGTTGGTGACCAGGTTTAGTTGCCATAGATTGGAAAAACGTTGGCATGAGAACCACGGAGGGTCGAGTTTGCTTTGTCAGTGACCTTGGTTTAGTTGCCACATGTGTAATGTAATGCGTGAATAATTGAACACCTGAGGTTCAGTAGTGTGCAGGAGCAGTGGAGCTTGACGGATGTTTGCACTGACTGGTGACCTTGAGATTGAAGCCTGAAGCATTGTTGTTTGCCTGGCAGTGTAGGTACTAGAGTGCTGAGAGAGAGAGATAGGAACCGTCATGGCACTGGAGGCACAGTGGAACTTGGTGTTGCGACTGTGAGTTGACAACGGAGTGAGCTGTGTTTGCCTGTTTGGGAAAGTTGGTTTGATTTGTCAGATGCATCAGGTAACCTAGGACGTAGTTTGAACTGCAGTTGTGAGTGCGTTTGATTGTGACATGTAGTGAGTCATTGGAAACGACCTGAACTGTGTAGGTAGTGGAAACTGCTTGAGCTGTATTTGAAACGAAACAGGAAACTTTGTTGTGAGTTTGTTTTTCATGTTTTTGACAGGAATCTGAACAGTTTTGCAGTGTCGCAGGCAGGTCAGGTATGACTTACGTTGCTTGGATTGTTGCAGTCGGTCGTGAAACCTGGGACAGATGCAGAGAAGGTGCATTGAACCCTGAGACAGGTAGGTACTCTTGAGTTGTTGTCAGACTGACTGGACTTTGTGCGAAGACAACTTGAATGCAAGTATTCCCTTTTGGCTTAGAGCAATCATACCGTACCTCTCTAGATGGATGGACGAGCACGGAGGTTTCTGCAAGCCAAGTTTGGCTGTGAGACGAGCTCTATGGTCTTTATAGCAATGATTGCCAGTGTGGTTTGCCTACGATGGTTGTGGCATTTCCTTTGGTAGAGATGTAGTTTGAGAACAAGATGCTTGTGATGTTGGTCGACTCCGGAATGGTTTCCTTTGCGAACCTGGGTCATGTTGAGTGGACATCTTGTACTACCAGAAGGCTGGCATGGAGTTTTGCGAGATCTACAGCACTTGGGCTTTGCAGAGGATCCTGAGAGGAAGTAGAACGGTAGTATAGTTTGTGCGTTTGCGTGTTGCTCAGAGTGCAAAGCAAGAGAGGGAATCTGGGATTTGAGATTTGCAATTTTCTTTTGAGTTGAAGAGTTTTGACTTACAACCGAAAAGAAAAGAAATGGGCTGGATGGCAGAGGCGCTGCATAGGTCCATAGGGAACTGGACGGCAGGGGCGATTACGACTTGCATAGGTTCCAAAAGAAAAAGGAAAAGTTGTAGAAAGTCAAAACGTGGACCAGATTGCAAGACGTTGCAAGGTTCACACATGAGCTAGATTGCAGACGTGCATAGGCTCAGAGAACAGATTTAAGTAGAAGAGAAAGAGACGTAGGGAACTGGACGGCAGGGGCGATTACGACTTGCATAGGTTCCGAAACGTGAGACTGACTGAAATGAATGTAAATGTGCTGTCAGTTTGTAGCTCGACATACTGTCTAGGTGAGAGACGAAGTATGGAGCTGTCTATTATGCTGGACTTGACGTGACATTTTGTCTGGACTTCTCATGTTTGTATAGGTTTCATTCCACCGTTGCTGTTTTACTATAAGACAACTTTGGCTCAGTGTTTTTGCATTTCAGCTGTCCTCGGAATAGCTTTGAGATACCATGGCATCAACGGCAATGGAATCCATTCGTCTTTGGTTGGCATTGACTCCTAAGCAGTTTGAGGACTTGAACAATGGGAAGGAGGTTCAGCCTGACGAATATTCCAAAAGGTTTGGACTACGAAAAGACCCGGTTGCTGCCGTCGAGCGTGCTCAGTACTTCAATGATTGGACACCGGAAGGTCCAAAGGGTGAGTTTTGTGCCAAAGACTATGTCTTGGTCGAGGTCGAAGTGACCGCCATCGGCTATCTTCAGAAGGCCGAGTCGGGAGTTCTCTTGAAATATAAACCCAATGAGTACCGCTGGCAGGGAGCGATGCGATCCGAAGAGTATGACCAGTGCGGGAATCTGCTATACAGATTTTCTAAGGAGGCTCACCAAATCATTTGAGCACAAAAGAAATAGAGGACAATATATATCTCCTCTATGTACAGAATTTTAATGGTACCGAGTCGGGTGGTAATGCTAGACTTGGAAGCCGACGATAGCAGCGAGGCGAAAGGCAAAAGCTGTGGTGAAAGAGCTGTCAAGCTGAGATTGGAGTGAGATGACAATTTTGGGATGTCTTGGAATTTCAGAGTTTTGGACGATTTCGGACTGGACAGAACTTGGACTTGTGGAACTCAGTTTGTGTGATTTTTTTAAACTGTCACGAGTTTTGCATGAGTTTTCATTTTTGCTGCATGACATGTCTATGGGTTTCATACGCGTGGAAACCACTGTGATCTGTTTTGCAGTTTTGTGAAGAGTTGTGCATGCAGACAGTTGGATTTGGATTGAGTTTGCGGTTTGCCACAAGTTTTTTGTTTTTGGTCTGAGATATTGGAGTTTGATCGATCACATATTACCTGTCAAGATGTGCGGCACGCATCTTGGGGTAGTATTGAGTGTGATCTTTGTCGGAAGTGTAATTCATCTGTTAAGGTGTGAGTCACGCACCTTAGGATGAACAAGAGAGAGTTTGTGCCTGGCATGGCATGAAATGGCTGAGTTGTGGTCTGCATGGTCATTATAGGGATTGTCAAGTTGAATTGCAGATTATGCCCAAGCTGTATTTGGGTCCCGGCTTATCCCAGCGGGTGCATCAGGCCTTGCCTAGGAGACTTGAGCAATTCATGGCAGCGAACGTTGCCGGTTCCGCAACTCCAGCAGCCCCAGCAGTTCCAATGGCAGAGGGAGAGCTTCCCTTGTCTGAGAATCCACCGTTGACAGCACAGACAGGAGTGGCTGAGACGGATTCCGAGGAAGAGAAAGAGCAGGATACTATCCATGTGGATGGAGAAGACAAGGATGAAGGAGATGCTGGAAGAGATGACGACAGATCGAGATCTCCGAGGCTGAGAAGGCATCATGAGTCCTTTGATCCCAACGAGGCGGCCGACTTGTTGAGTTCTACCACAGGCTTGGCTGTGGGAATCACGTCTATGGTCGCGGCGTCGAAGGGATCGACGGACAAACTTGAGATCCTGATTAAGAGCACCCATACTCTGCAGTCTGACCTTTGCAGATCCCTGGAAGCTGTTGGAGAAGCCGTTACCAACATGGCACGTGCTTCTGAGTCCCTTGCTGCAGGGGTGAATCATAACACCAGCAGGGTTGGAGCAATGGTAGGTGAACTTACCAAGCTCAAGAAGCATGTTGAGTGGTCGCTCGACGCTTCGATGAAGGACACCCTCCGTGACAACAAGAAGGGTCGCCTGGAAAGGGATCAGTCGTTACAAGACATCATGTCGCAACTCCAGGAGAGCATGGATAAACTCCAGGAGAACCTCAAGCTAGTGGCAGAAAGAATCGAAAGGGCAACGCCACCGGCAGAAATCAGGGGAACGCCACCGGCAGAAATTCCCCCGGCGTATGACCCGCCATTGGCACCTATGGATCCGCCATTGGCTCCTATGACTCCAGCCATGGCACCAGCTGGACCCGGCACAAGTGTTCCACCGCCTCCGGCGATTCCGCCAAGGCCGGCAATTCCAGCACCACCAACATTGCAGACGGTGCGATTTGCAGGGTATAGCCCGGCGCGGATGGGCGAAGTTCCGATGAGCTATCCCCTGGGTTTGGAGGTTAAGGACATGAAGTCGCCACCTACTCAGGTGATCGAGGAGGTCACGGGACGTGTCAGAGCTGTTTCACCCACACCATGTCACGATCCTTTGACGGGGACTGCAGCGTTCTCCCCTCTGGGGTATATGCAGATTCAGGGGACGCGGGAATACCGCAGGGTGTACCCCTGATATCTATCCCTGAGCAGAGTGCCCAAGGCACTGGAATTCGCCTGGTTTAACGACAAGAGAATAGTTGATTTTATCAGCTCGAGGTTCACTTGTTGTTTTCAGAAATGACGGCATGGCTGAGCGCAGGCATCGGATTTGAGTTTAAAAGGGGGCGAGACACACCGAGTGACACAGTAGTCTGTATATTTTGGTTTTGGTTTGAAGTTCGTTTCGCTGTCATATGTCTCTCAATGACGATAGCGAGAGCAACGTTCTTGAAGGCATTCAGAACTTGGAGTTGCTAGCAGATCTGAGGGAGACATCATGAAGAAAAGTTGAAGTTGTTCTTGATATGATTGGCTTGATTGCGATATTTCTCATGTTTGAGTTGTTGTGTACATGACTTGAGTTTTGCTGCTTGAAACATGGAACTTGATGTTGTGAGTGTTTTCACAAACTTTTTTTTTGATTGTGTTGTCATGGCACATGATGAGAACCTGGGAAGAAACTCGGACGGAATCTGAGTTTAAGTAATCGGAAAATCTTCCAGGGGAGTCTGATGCCATGATTGCAGACACATTGCACTGTCATGTCATGATAAAGACTCAAACAAGACATACCACACCTCCGAGATCTTTAGGATGGATCAGACGTTGAAAGGGGGACGGCGATCTATGCGATGATGAAGCTGTTAGAGATGTTTGCAATACTTGAGTTGAAAACTCATGATGTTTTATGACATAGGTGTTGTGTATGAAAGTTCCCCTGGACTTTCTTCCAAACCAAAAACCTCTCTCTTCACCCTTCTTCAAGAGTCAGAATTTATGTCAGTGCGTGATGACATGTTCATCCTGTCAGAGTATATGTTAGTATGTCAGCCAACACTTACTCTGCGCTGTGCAAATCAAAGTGATTTGTGTGTTGCTGTCCGGTTTGTGGTCAACTCTGCAAAGTGCGTTTTTATTTCACAAAAGTTATTTAAAAAAAGAAGAAACTGTTGAACACAAGAATGGTCAAGAAACCTTCACGACATGTTGCATGATCATGTCTTACATGTTACAAGTCATAATTTCATGAGAAGTAATATTTTATGTCCATGGACATTTCACAAGTTCAAGTGGTGGGTGCGGTGGGTTAAGAAACCCTTTTCCCCAAAATTTTGTAGGGCGCTGATGGATTTGCGCAAGGTGGCAGAACTGCCAACTGATCAATTGATCGCCCTTGCGCTGGCAGTGTTGTGTGAATTTTCGAGACGCCTCTCGATACCTTTGACGGTGTCTGCGGACATCGGAGATACAAGTGCCACCAATGTGGACCCTGCCTCAACAGAGGCTGCGTCTTCAGGACATGCTGGTCCCACTGAAACTCCGGCCCCTACAACGCCTAGTGGTGCTTCTCGTCCAAACCAATGCAGTCATGGATGCGGCATTCCTCAATGCCCAGAATACTGCGACGAAGCTGGTTCACACGATCGGCACAGATGCGCCTATCACAGCTGGTACTGACCAGTTTTTGCTTACCCAATGTCCTTTGTCTTCATGCTGCTTCAAGCAGGGATGCAATGCGCTGGCGTTGGATGAAGTACATGATGAGTGTCTGGACTTCCATTATAATACAGCGTTGTGGCACCATCGAATGACTTTGCCTTCGTCGACATTTCATTGTCCAGTGCTGGCATTGTTGATAGCTCAGATGACTCCTGATCTGATGCACGATGTGGAAAAAGGGGATAAACGAAGTTTTGACACTGCAGTTCATGAACACATACAGTTCTGTGAGTGCAATATGAAGCGTGCTGCATATAAATATCCGTGGCAGATGTGCTTTTTTTTGGGGAGAACAACAGGGCATCATTCCCAATTGGCCCAATTGGCATGTCTCCTTTGTGCAGAGCTCCAGTTTTGCAAGACGCTGCAGACTTTACAGGGCTTGACCGACAGGAAAACGTTTTTGACGTGCATTGCAAAAAATTGCTTTGCAGACTTCAGAAGATTGAGTGGGATGCAATGCTGGATTCCCAGCGTAATGCTGCGCTGGCCAAACGGCATCGGATGGTCATGTCCGACCCCATGTTCTTTGTGGTCTGCATATGTTATTTCAACTTGGTCATTTCTGGTCTCAACAAAGGACGCTTGCAAGATGATCCCAAGAAAAAAATTGCAGGCAAGAGCACTTCGACTCTTCATAGTCGTGCAGATCCAATGATGAGGTTTTTGCACTACTGCCCCAACTTACAGCTCAAGGCCTTTCCAGTGTTTGAGGAAGTTGTGTACTCCTTTATGCAGCACGAGGAAGATAAGGTCAGGTTGCTTCTTGTGGCGGTGACTGCGAATGGAGTTTCAAGTGAGTTTTGGAGCCAAGCTTGGAAGAGCGTGTTGGCCGAAGCAGGGGTACAGGTTGGACATGGGAAACCTTTGCTGCCAGTCAGGACACCAGATGGATGGCATCCGCTTCATTGGACAGCTGAAGAAGTAACCAGTTGGTTGCGTATCCTTCGGCAGACTGGTGAGGTTCTCCAAGACTCCAGGATGCAACTGCTTGGAACCCATTCATGCAAGTCCACTTGCCTGTCGTGGTTGGCGAAATGGGGAGTCACTCCAGACATGCGCAGGCTGATGGGCTACTATGTGGCTGACAAGATGTCTACAATGTTGACTTATGGAAAGACAACACAAGTGCCGCTCTTCGTGAGATCGATGTTATTTTGGACGCCATCAGGGACGGAGAATTGCTCCAGATCCCAACCTGTCTCGGACCATACGCCTGCAGGAGGACCAATCTGGTCCCAAGTTCACATGTGGCAGATACACCACACGCATTGCATTGCACTTCCGAAGACGATTATGGCCTCAATTTCTCATGTGGCAGAGATATCACATGCTTTTACATTGCAATTCCGTCCAGACCTCGGACACGCCTGCCCATTTGCAAGCAGTGTTTCAACAAGTTAGAAGGAGCCCGTTTTGAAGTACTTGCTTGGTTTGCGATGTGACGGCTTTGAACGCGAATCGGGCATCTCATAGTGTCTGCAATGGTCTGGAGCTGCAGTCGTTCCGACCTCAATAGAGCGAGCTTCAATCAAACACTTGATGTGAAACCATGCATAGTCCAAAGAAACTTATAAGCTCAAACCGTGCGTTTTGAGCAAAAGAATTTGGAGTCGGCAGTTCGTTCTGGAGGAAGTAGGACTATGATTTGGTGGTGATCTTAGCATAAAAGGGTTGGAGTTCCTTTATATTTCATGTTTGCCCTTTTCACAAAGAAGTCCATGATGCCGGTGAGATTTTTCTGACTGTTTGCATGATTTCACGAAATGCTTAGCACGCATAGGTTTCAATTTGGTGTCTTGTGTTCATTGCATAAAAAACCGCGTCATGGCAGATGAACATCAAGGCTGCATCAATGTGCCGTTGAGGAATCACAGGTGTTTTTCGATGCGTTTGCATGGCGACCTGGTTCCAGAATCAAGTGAGTTCAGTGATTTGTAGGCTCCAGGAACGAGTCGAGACGTCGAGACTAGCTCGCGTGTACAAGCTGTCAACATTATGCATGCATTTTGATTCGTGTCATGCCAGTTGCGATGCATATTGGAATATTGCAATGAACCCCAGCTGACACTCCACTCATGACTTAGTTGATTTTCTTCTAATTCATTTTTATTTTTAACTTTCGACAAGTGCCAGCACTTCAGTCTCGTGTGATGGCGTTTGCAGACAGCAAACCTGTGTTCAAAGACCGAACGGTTGCGGCTGGAATTCAGAGCAAGTTTTGAGAAGCTCTCTGACGCAAGGCTGGACACTTTGTCGAAGTTTGCATTTGCAAGTTCGTATGTGCCTGGATCAGGAGACGATTCGGAATTTGTGAGAACCTTGAAGCCAGTTCTAGGTCGCGATACTGGCCTTTCTGGGCTTGCACCGTTTCGTAAGCTACTTCATGAAGCTTATTCCCTTGTTACTCAAGAAATGAAGCAGCAGCTCGAAAGGAGTGAGGATGTCCATACAAGGAAACTCACCCAACCTGAACGTGCAGATTTGTATGAGAGACAGGTGAAACGTATCACAGGTCTGATTTTAAAGGGACCTCTTGAGCCAAGTGATGCGTTGGTGGATGTCTTTTGTGCGATGTATGAAGCAAACAGGTTTCGAATTGTTGCTTGGGAAAAATACACGGCCAAGGAGGCTGAGTTGAATAAAAATGTAAGAACTGAGCACCTGTTTGCAGTTGACTCAAGTGGCAAATTGAAGGCCGAGGGCAAGAAGCAGGACCCCATAGCAGATACATCAACGGAAATCATGCTGCAGTACGCCTTGCAAAGGCGTGGCTTGAGCATGGACCAAGCTAACTTGTTGGATTTCAAGATTCATCAGCTGCGGGTGGATCGTTTGACTAAAGTAAGACTTCAAACACCACCACATGGATATGCAAAGACGTCTTTTCGTCAATTGCTCGAGGAAGATAAGAAGTTGTTTGAGGAACTCGCTGATGAGACCCGCCATGGTGTCCAAGTTACAACAAGCGGAAGGCCAATTGATTTGGTGTTCGAAAAGTGTATGAACAAGGCCGAGGTTATGCACCTTTTGCAGCCGCTCATGGGAAAGTCCTTTGAGCCAAAAGTAGATGAGAAGTCATCTTCCAGTCGTGTTGCACCATACAAGCAACACACCCCTTCGAAAGGAAAGGGCAAGAGCAAGAGCAAGAGCAAAACCTCTTCTCAGATGCCACATGTTTTGCTGAACCATGGTTGTTGTGCAACGACGAATTCTGGTGATGCGATATGTTATGGATTTAATCTTGGCACATGCTCCAACAAGGTGACAAATGGTCGATGTGACCGCGGATTTCACGTGTGTGCGCTCCCGAAGTGTGGCAAACACCATGCTTTCATCAACTGCCCTTCCAAGAACCAATCCGGTTGACTATCTCCCGAAGGTGAGAGCCCGGAGCTCGGTGAACTGCAAAGTGCAGAATCACCGCAAGTTGACAATCACCAACGTGATGAGACTGCATTCAAACCCAAAGTGGAGCTGAATGCAAAGCCTCTCAGGTACCTGGCCGAGGCGTCGCGTTTTGTTGAAGTTTGTTTTGTGAGCGCAATGCTCAGCATGTGCTTCGAGGGCAGGATTTGGTATTTGCTGACTGGCCTTTTTGTGCACGTTGTTAATTATATTCGGATTTGCGGAAGCAATCAACTTGGATTTTCTTGAACACTTGGTTCTGAAACAAGACGCTTCACTTCCATGCTGCGCCTCCTTGTGGCACGGCATCGAGAGCAAGAGGAATGCCACTCGCCGATGGAAATCATGCACCTCCACTCAAGTCTGAAGATGTTCATATGGGATTTCCATGGATTACTGGCGTGCTCGGGGACAAACTGCATCCCGTAAATGCTATTTACAATTCTCTTGCGGCGTTCTGTTTCTGGTTTAGCACTCCGGACACTGATGGAGCATTGAGATGACCATGAGCACCTCCCATGGTCACACACAATGAGGATGGCAAATTCGTTTTCGACACTAATAAAGTAGAAGCCGCGTATCCAAAGCTGTTATGAGAAAGGTTTGCAACTATTCTGGCAAATTGCGGTTTTCCTGATAGTCATTTTAATCAGGAATTCACTCCAATTCAGTTAACGTGGATGCAAGAATGGCAACCAACAAGCAAGCGGGTCGTCAATTACCACCGCTTTTGCCTGAATTGATACAGCGAAGACAGTACGATCTTCGCTCCAAGATAAACCTATCATGGTATTCACGTAAGAAACAAATTACTTTGATGGGCTAAAGCAAAAAGGGGACAAGCTGGTGAGGATGATGCTGTTCTTCGAATTTTGGAATATACAGATCAATCCCGCAGTGTACTCAACTGACAAGATGTATGAACACCCGTTGGACTTGTTTCGTGCACTCGTTTCGTGCCGTCCCTGATTATTTCCTGACAGCTGTTTGCAATGTGTTAAGTTGTCCATCTCTGGAAATTATGAAGAGACGATTTAAAAAAAAAGCTGGAGGAGCCTTGCAGATGAGCCGCTTGCAAGAACCAATAAACCTTTGGCAACATGAATCCGGTTTGTGCTAGCGTTTTGAAGGGTAAGCATTGGCCTTGCTGGAAAGATTTGCCGTACAGGTCGATTGGCCAGACAAGCACATTCACCAAGATGTTCGAGATGGATTCAAGTTTCAAGTTGATAGGATTACAACATCCTTTTGGAATCTTTGCTGCGGATGTCAAACCGGGATCACTTACAGAGGAAGATCCGGCGAAATAACTTAAGTTTTTGCAGCCTGTCCGTGGGGCAAAGTTCAATCCAGCCCCAAAGCGGAGTACGACTAAGACCTTTGTGATATGACCATGCAAGAGCTCACTGACAAAGGCTGGCTTGAGGTCCCATACTCTCGAGATGAGCTTGATGTTTTGTATGAACATCGGTGGCTGCGGGTTAGGCGTTTTGCAGTTTGGCAGAGGTCGAAGTGGAGAGCGTTAGATGACATTAAGGCCCTAATGAGATGGTTTGGATGGGTTGCTGTCTTTGAAAAAACTTGCAGCTCAGCCTTGGGAACGTTTTGATTTTACGCTGCTTTCTGGTTGAGATTACCCGGTCCAGTTGACAAAGCGCGGAGAGATGTCCCAACTGAACCAACACAGCCGTCGCCAAGACAATAGATCTGAAGGCGGCATATAAGCAGTTTTCTATTTTCTGGAGCACAGGAAATTCTCCGTTTTGGTTTTGCAGAGACCGAGAGATGGCATGGCAATGGGTCTGCGTCCAAAACACTTCACTTCGAAGTGTGGCATCTGTCCTTCATTTTAATCGCACTGAGCGGGCGTCCCACAGGATGAGTCTTGTGATGGACACTTCTTGGACGAATTATTACGGCGATTTTCCTGTGTTGGTTTAATGTTTTGTCGGAGCATACTGGAGAAGCTGCAAGAGCATTTGCATCCATGCTGGTGTTGAATGCTTGCTGTGCGAGGAGTTTCCTTTCGACAGGAGTGCGGAGATGTTGGGCGTCGTTTTTGGATTGAGTGAATCTACAAAAGGTGTTGTGAAGGTTCCCAACAAGCCCAGCAGGATGGTGGAGTTTAACGAGGTTTTCGCCTCGCATTGTTGAGTCTGGGAAAGCCCGTGGGAAAGGCCGACAGGTGTGATGTTACGTTGTCAAAAGTGCAGCTGGGTGCCATGCCGACGTTTTGGACGGGTATGAAAGAGGCATCCCTAGGTCCCTTAAGATGGAAAAGACTCAATTTCCATGTGTGGCCCTAACTGTTGCCGCATGAGAACCTGGCCTTGGCGACTAAGCTATGTGCACCGTTCATGGAGTTGTGTTCGACCCCAGTGATCGAGGTGTGATCGACGCGTTTGGTTCTCATGTTTCATACGGTGTTGATGAGTCTTGGAAAGATGCCTCAACATTTCATCCAGTTGCTCAAACAGAAATGTATGCAGAGTGAGTTGCAGGGCAGTTGTGGCGGAGTCGCCTGGATGGAAGAAGGTGTCTCTTTTCATAGTTAACCAACGTGAACTTGACGTCTTTGTCAAAGGATATAGCAATGAAGAGACTATAAAAGCCCTCTGGTGGTTTTCGAAAAATCGAAAAATTTGGATTCCAATGATCCATGTCTACCTTGGTACTGCATAGTACCCTATCCTTACAGTGTTGCTGACTGCCGTCGCGTGGAAAGTGGAAAGAATCACTTGCGTCGTTTCCTGAGTGCGGAGAAGTTACTGCGTTCTGTCCTTCAGTTCCAGCAAAGCTTGAAAAAAAAAATAAACGAAAACGAAAGAAGTGCATAGCTGAAGAAAAATGGGGTACGAGCGGAGAGAACTTGCGAAGCAAAGTGCTTCATCTGTTTGGAATGGAAATTTATTTGCGATACTTCGAAGAAGGAATCCAAAAGATCCAAAGGACGTCAAGAAGAGTCCGTTTTTATTTCATTCCGTTTGAAGTGATCCGAAATCCCCATGTTTCAGCTGTGCGCTGCAAAAGAGCTTCAGCCGTGTGATTCGTGTGCATTCGTTCAGTGATGTCCATATATATGCATATGTATATATATGTTTACTATCGCGAGCTATTCTTACCGTGGCGATAGCCTCGTGTTAGTTTCTAGATTTGTAAGTGCGTGAACGACCCGTCGCTATATGGCGTAAGTTTATGGTATTTTTGGTTTGGTTTCAACTCCGTGTCATAAGCAATACTTGAGTTGAAAACTCATGATGTTTTATGACATAGGTGTTGTGTATGAAAGTTCCCCTGGATTTTCTTCCAAACCAAAAACCTCTCTCTTCACCCTTCTTCAAGAGTCAGAATTTATGTCAGTGCGTGATGACATGTTCATCCTGTCAGAGTATATGTTAGTATGTCAGCCAACACTTACTCTGCGCTGTGCAAATCAAAGTGATTTGTGTGTTGCTGTCCGGTTTGTGGTCAACTCTGCAAAGTGCGTTTTTATTTCACAAAAGTTATTTAAAAAAAAGAAGAAACTGTTGAACACAAGAATGGTCAAGAAACCTTCACGACATGTTGCATGATCATGTCTTACATGTTACAAGTCATAATTTCATGAGAAGTAATATTTTATGTCCATGGACATTTCACAAGTTCAAGTGGTGGGTGCGGTGGGTTAAGAAACCCTTTTTCCCAAAATTTTGTGCCCACCCTCCCTTGTTCCCCAAAATTTTCGTCCTACGCGCAAAGTACGAAAGACGAAAACTTACGAAGCAACGTGCTTCCTTGTAGGCGGGGTACGAGCGGAGAGAACTTGCGAAGCAAAGTGCTTCATCTGTTTGGAATGGAAATTTATTTGCGATACTTCGAAGAAGGAATCCAAAAGATCCAAAGGACGTCAAGAAGAGTCCGTTTTTATTTCATTCCGTTTGAAGTGATCCGAAATCCCCATGTTTCAGCTGTGCGCTGCAAAAGAGCTTCAGCCGTGTGATTCGTGTGCATTCGTTCAGTGATGTCCATATATATGCATATGTATATATATGTTTACTATCGCGAGCTATTCTTACCGTGGCGATAGCCTCGTGTTAGTTTCTAGATTTGTAAGTGCGTGAACGACCCGTCGCTATATGGCGTAAGTTTATGGTGTTTTTGGTTTGGTTTCAACTCCGTGTCATAATGCTAAAATGTCCCTCACCGCTTCCTCATTCCGTGCCAATCTTAGCTAGTCCTGACCCTGACGGAGAGAGATTTTCATTCAGAACATTTTGAATTTGTTGTGCAGTGACTGTGAACTGTACTTCACTTGCTCTGAATTTGAGATGAGTTGCATGAGTGATATTACTTCACTTGCGTTTTCTTTTCATACGCCTACCTTCTTCACGAAGGTGCGGATTAGCTGAAACAGTTGGCCTTTGTTTTCGTGTTGACTCCGATCATGCGACGTTAGGTTTCGTCTTGGGTCTCGTGTGTGTGTGTGTTTGTTTTGTTTTGTTCTGTTGTTGTTGTTTTGTTTGTTGTAGGAAGACAACACCACCGTAGATACATCGGTATCGACGCCATGGTTTATCCGAGGAACTGGATTTTGGAAGACGAGCTTAGTACTGGAAAGACTTTAGGAGTCTTTGGACTGAGTCTGGTATTCCAACATCTGGCTTTCGCAACAGAGAAGATTTTGAATTTGAAAGCTACGACATTATGCATGAGTCGAACAAGATGAGTTTCGGATGATGCTTTATCATCTACCGTGAATTTTGGAAGTACACGTACTTCTGGTGCAACTTCTTTGGATATCTTCTGATCATGGATATGATCTGGAACGTGAACATTTTTCTTCCAGGTATGGAAGTGAAGTGATGTGAGTGTATCTGGAAGCGAGTGAGTGGATGAGATGTCATGTCGAAAGGGGGTATGGAAATTTGACACCCTGTGTGAGACCACCCTTTGGGTAAGGGTGAAGCGACATGCCATTCATCATTGGTTGTATAGTTTATGCACAGAGGATATGTGGAAGGTTACTGCAAGAAGTCATGTCAGATTGGTAGAGAACACTCTACTTATTGCGGAAAGAATCTTGGATGTGACCATCCTGTGTCACAATATTCTATTAGTCTTCGGACTTGTCATTTCGGACATCAGGATGATGTCATTGATCAGTGTTGACCAGTGATTGTGGTATATTGATCAGTTCTACATCTTATTCTGGATTCGACTTGAGTCTGGTATGGCTTATTGCCTGAGCTGAAAATACCTACATTGGTTTGGCATTGGAATTGTTTATTACGTCTTCGACGTTGGGAAGGTTATTCTCTCCAAGTGATGAGAACACAGCTATAAACTCTTGGAGAAGAGTTTAGGCTAGCTGGAAATATCTGATGGAGAGAATCTATTATGCTTTGAACTTGGACTTTGAGATGCATTGGCATTGTGAGGACAATGATCATATTTGGGCATCTTATTTGTCTGAGAGTTTTGTGATGAGATGTTTCGGTATTGTGAGGACAATACCTACATCATCGTCATCGTGGCCTATGGATCATGCACTTGATCTTATGGTTTGCCTTTTACCGTTCCTGAGATGACTTTGATTATCTCTGTGAGGACGATATTGTTTTGACACGACTTTGATCTACACTGTGGATTGGCTATTACAGTGGTCGAAAGACATCAGCGATACAACTGTATTTGGCTGACCTACATTGACAATGTCGAATAGAACATTCTATTCTCCATTGAGCTTGGAAACTGTGAGATGCTATCTCTATGTGGAAAACTGATTTGGAGAAAGAACTTTGTGTTCTGACTATGCTTTGTATTCAGGAGAAGGTTGTACAGATACCTTGTGTGAATCACTTCGTTCTTGAGAAGTTAGTCACAAGTTTGACTAATGAGCTGGTTATTCACGTTTGGATGAGAACCAGTTTGATTTGAGAACTTTTGGAAGTGTTTCGATGATTTTGAATTCATCTAGTGAAATTGAGTTTTGTAGACTCCTAGCAGCTGGAATAGTTTCAACAAACCTTTATTTGAAGAACTTGAGGTTTGTTAACTGGAAACCTGAAATCGAGTTTACCAGTTGAGACATCGGCTCGAAGGACTGGTGTCAGAAGTTCATTTAATGAACAGAAGCTGCTGTGTCACATAACTTGACATAAGACAGATCAGCAGAGGGAACATGAGCTTCTTTCTTCCCTTGTTTTGTTTTGTTTGTTTGTTGTGTTTGTGTTTCTCTTCGACTGATCGTGCTGCGTCTGGAGCGAAAAGAAGGAGCTTGACGTCAGTATGTGGGAGTCGTGGAAGAAACATTCCTTTTGACACGGTATTGTTTTAGTTTAATTAGTTAGGGACTTACGCGCTGCGCTTGTGTTTGGTGTGCGTGGTTGACGTACGCGTTCGCCCGCGTAGTTCTGTAGGAATTTTGGAAGAAGCGTTGGATCTGACCGTGGATCTGTGCAGGGCGCTTTTTCTACATCATCGAAACGAGCCAGGCGTTCCGAAACTGTGGAATTTTCACTGAACGACGATTCAGACTCAGGCGTCGGCGAGCGCAATGCCTCCCAGATCCTGCGAGCCGTCTCTCCTTTTCTTTTCTCGTTACCCCTCTTACCCATCAGAAGCGCGAGTGGTTGAGAACTAAGCCTTTTGCTTGAACCAAATCTTCAGAAATGAAACAATAAATAAACATAAGCTGCTTAAAGCCAAACCAAATTTTGCGTGACGTCATTCCACAAGCGGACATAAGCAGCCACGCCAACTTTCTCAGCATCACACGGTCCATGTCTACTATTTAAAAATCATGATATTCAGCTCCGTAGAGAAAGTCCGTGAACTTAGTCATCGCATGGCAAGTCACCTCCATAGAGGTTCAGTGCGAACCAGAGACGCTGGGAAGCAAAACGCTTCCAAAAATTCTCGGGACAACACGATACTGTGCTCCAACCATTTCATACATCTGATCCAATACAAAATCAGATGAAAACTCAGCTGGGGCAGCCATAGCTGTGCTCAAAGCGGTTTGCTGGTCCAGGAGAAGGCGTCGAAAAAGGCAGCGTCAGAAAAAGAGCTCCTATCATCACTGATATCATGGAAGTGCTTAGAGTCCTGGGACTCCATGTTCCAGATTTCTTTGGAGCCAAGCACTTCTGGAAACATGAAAGAATGAATGACAAGCTGATCGCACGCTGCCTGGCCAAAACTTCAAACTGAACATCAATGACAAGAAAAGGCCGCTGTCTTTTTCCAAGGCCATGCCCCATCTTGGCCGTCAAAACCTCTAAAACTATTCACAGCTGCTCTTCAGTCCGTCTGAGTCCCTTGGGACACAAGGACAGGCGTTGAATCGATCCTTTTGCAGATCTGAATCACCCGTTTTCGCATATTAACAGATTGCTTCCCACATAGCCTGATGCGCACAGCAGGCACCGTCACTTCTTCTTCTTTCTCTTTTACACGCTTCCTTTTCTCATTAAACGCAGTCCAATTTGACTTCCCAGGCTTCCCAGAGCGGTTCTTTTTTGCTGAGGCTTCGCATCCTGGCTCTGCTTTCACCTTTGGCAGCCCCACTGTGCTGTCAGCACTTGGCAACAGAGCAGGCCAAGAAAATCTAACAAACTCAGGAAGGAGTTCGTTTTGAAAGCAAACCTGGTCAACAAAATCGCTCTTCAATCAAACAAGGCAGCGTCATAGATGGAAATGGAAGGCCAACTTGAAAGAATGGTTTCTTCAAACCCTACAGTGGAAGCCTCAACCCCGGCGAGAAGCAGCACCTTTTGCGGCTTCACTGTGGGAAGCATGTCACCAGCCATTACCCCTGTCACAGGAGCCAAACTTGCGATTAACCACCTGCCTAGCCAACGCAAAAGCATGATTTCAATTGCTGGCGTTGTTGTTGTGGTTGTTGTGGTTCTGGCTGTGGTTGTGGTTGTGATTGTTTTTGTTCCCTCTTGTTTGTTGTTTCTTGTTTGTTGTTGCTGCTGCTGTTTCTTGTTTGTTGTTGCTGCTGCTGCTGCTGTTGTTGTTGTTGTTGCTCTTGCTGGTGTTGTTGCTGTTGCTTTTGCTGTCACTGTCTGCTGTTAGTTGTTGGTTGTTAGTAGGTATAGTAGGTATAGTAGGTATAGTAGGTATAGTAGGTATAGTAGGTATAGTAGGTATAGTCGGTATAGTCGGTATAGTAGGTATAGTAGGTATAGTAGGTATAGTAGGTATAGTAGGTATAGTAGGTATAGTAGGTATTATAGGTATAATAGGTATAATAGGTATAATAGGTATAGTAGGTAGTAGGTAGTAGGTTGTAGGTAGTAGGTAGTAGGTTGTAGGTTGTAGGTTGTAGGTTGTAGGTTGTAGGATGTAGGATGTAGTAGTAGTAGTAGTAGTAGTCGTAGTAGTAGTAGTAGTAGTCGTCGTAGTAGTAGTAGTAGCAGCAGTAGTAGTAGTAGTAGCAGCAGTAGTAGTAGTTGTTGTTGTTGCTGTTATTTTGGTTGTGGTTGTGGTTGTGGTTCTGGTGGTGGTGGTGGTGGTTTTTGTTGTTGACTTGGGTGAGCAACGCGGCTGCTGCGGCAAGAACAACAACACAACAATGACAAGAACAATAAAGTACAAAAACGAGAACAAACAACAACAACAACCAACCAACCAACCAACCAACCAACCAACCAAACAAACAAACAAACAAACAAACAACAACAACAGCGACAGCGACAGCGACAGCAGCAGCAACAACAACAACAACAGCAGCAACAACAACCAACAACCAACAAACAACAAACAACAAAGCACAAACAACAAACAACAAACAGCAAACAACAAACAATAAACAACCAACAAGAACAAGAACAAGAACAAGAACAAGAACAACAAGAACAAGAACAACAACAACAACAACAACAACAACAACAACAACAACAACAACAACAACAACAACAACAACACAACATTAACAACAACATTAACAACAACAACAACAACAACAACAACAACAACAACAACAACAACAACAACAACAACAACAACAACAACAACAACAACAACAAGAACAAGAACAAGAACAACAACAACAAAGAAGAAGAACAATGAGACAAAACAAACAACCCCAGAGCACAAAAAAGAAACCAAGCAACCGCTATACAACACCAAGGAGAGGGGCCGCGCCCCCTGCCGCAGGAGAGTCGGTAGGGCTAAAAAGTCCCGCGTTTTACGGTGTTTTGTACTCTTCCAATTTTTTCCCATTTTTCGGATCTTGTGGCTCAAGATGGGTCAACATGGGCCAACATAGGCCGCAAGATGGGCCAACATAGCCCCAAGATGGGCCAACATAGCGCCCAAGATGGGCCAAGATAGCCCCAAGATGGGCCATCATAGCCCCAAGATGGGCCAACATAGCCCCAACATGGGCCGACATAACCTCAAGCTGGGGCAACATAGCCCCCAAGATGTGCCAACATAGCCCCAAGATATGCCTACAGACCACCAACAACCGACCATCAACACCGACCCACCAACCCCAAACCTCAAAGCACAACCCAGCGCCGCAACCATCTCACTTCACAAACCATCACCACCCAACACTGACCTACCAACTCGAAAGCACAAACCCCAAACCCGATAGCACAAACCCCGACCGGCCAACCCCAACCCCGCTTGCACAAAGGACTCGAAAACGACTGCGATGGGACCTACCCCAACCAACCAATTCCATACCTGCAAGCACCAACCACGACCGACCAACCCCAAACCTTCCAGCACAAACCACGCCCAACCAACCCCAACCCACCAACCCCAAATCCTCAAGCGCAAACTGCGCCCGACCAACCCCAAACCACCAACCCCAATCCTAAAAGCCCAACGCAACACTGACTAACCCCAACAACAACAATAACAACAACAAGAAGGACGACAACGACAACAACAACAACAACAACAGCAGCAACAACAACAACAACCAGAACCAGAACCAGAACAAGAACAACACCTGTGTCACTTTAGCCCTTGGTTGCAGGCTCCGGGCTCTCGCCCCAGGGGTTCTCGCTACATTCCTTGCCTGGCCCGTCGCCTTTCTCGCCGTCCAACGAAAATAGTTGGTTGCGCTTGTGTCTGGCATCGGCCGTCTTCGGCGCCTTGGCAGCGGGTCCCCTTCTGTCCAATGTGCATATGCTCTCCGCCTGCCCGGCCCCTTAGTCGCGAGAACAGATGCAGAGAACATATATTTGTTGTGATGCCTTTTTTGTCCGGTATCGCTCCCCGACTCTTTCGACCCAGCCGTTGGCCTAGGCCATGGCCTCTGCATGGCTCGCACGCCAGGAAATCCTGCAGGTGGGTCTCCAGTGCGGTGCAAGGAAACATTGTCGGTGGGGGTCGATGCACCCACAGCAATGACAAAAAAACGAATGCCGAAACCAAAGGTGACATTATCCAGAAAATCTTTCTTCGGGTTGTGGTTCCTATGGCCCTGACACAGGTTTTGCCCCAGCCGGACCCGTGTCCTGCATCCAGCGTCCCACGAGGTCGTCTTGCGCCAGCGCCTGGCGTCAACGCGGCCGCGGCCGGGACTAGCGACGGGCGACGGAACCGGCTGCCGCGTCACCTGGTTGAGGCTGGGTCCGAACACGTTGTCCTCCACGGGCTGTGGCGTTACCTGGCGGGAACGCCGTATCCAACTACTAATGCTGGCTAACCTTGCATGCCTCCCCTACAGTTGTCATTTTATTGTTGAGTTAAGTATATGATAGGAAATGATTATCAATGAAATTCAAGGTCTGGCTAAACAGACTGCTGCATTTCAAGTGAGTTTGCCCTACCGTGGTGGCTGGGAAAATCATCCCCTTGCTACCGGCATGCCTGCTTTTTTTTTTCCCGAGCCGCGTGTCTTTGACGCTCGGAGTCTGGGTGTCGAAACCAAACTGCAGGTCGGGACAGCCGAGCCCTTGTTTTTAGCTAGGTTGGTTGCTATGCTGATGGGTCAAGACCTTTACGTGCTTTCAATGCAGGTCTACACAGGCAAGGTGCACGGTTCGAGATCTGCAAGTGCGACAAAATCAAACCGCGGCGTGAGCAACGCTCTCGCACTCCCCTGGGCAACGCCCTGGTTGCAGCCGGTTGTCTGAACTCTCTTTGAAGCACCCAACAAAACGCATGCCTATTTGGAAAATAACAGGTCTGTGAATGCTTTCGGGATAGGTGTCGAATCATCGCTGCCTTGAGGTTTTGCGGGACTATACAAAGAAATGTTCTGAACTGGCTTGGGATTGTCGTGGATTCTGAAAAAGGTGGCAGCAAAAATGGTTCCTCTCGGCCTGTTCGTCGTGGGACTATGCGTGGATATTGCAAGCAGTGGCTGACAAAATGGCTGATCTCTGTCGTTTGGTGAACCAATGGTTCATCGCTGCCTTGGGGTTTTGCGGGACTATACAAACACATATTCTGCACTGGCTTGTGGATTCTGAAAAAGGCGGCAGCAAAAATGGTTCCTCTCGGCCAATTCGTCGTGGGACTATGCCGGGCAAGATTATTGACTGGCTTGGGGTGGTCGTGGATTTTGCAAGCAATGGCTGACAAAATGGCTGATCTCTGTCATTTGGTGAACCAATGGTTCATCGCTGCCTTGGGGTTTGCGGGACTATACAAGGAAATGTTTTGCACTGGCTTGGGATTGTCGTGGATTCTGAAAAAGGTGGCAGCAAAAATGGTTTATCTCAGCCGAATGCTTGCGAGAAGTTGTTCTATCCTAGCGGCAGATGCACCGTGGGCTGCTCCTGGCAGACGTCTGCCGGCATGATCCTTCCCACGTTGGCACTGGATTGACAAAACCAAACCGCGGCGTAAGCAACGCTCTAGCACTCCCCTAGGCAACACCTTGGTTGCAGCCGGTTGTCTGCACTCTCTTGGACGCACCCAATAAAACGTAGATTCAATCGGATGCATCGGCACTGCCTCGAAAATAATGGACGGGAAAGCGATCCATCAGCTTGTTATTTTTATCCTCTATATTCGCATAGGTGCACGCTGGCTAGGACATTGCGTGGCTGGTACTGAATGAACTCCGTGTCCGCTTCTCCGGTGGCTCAATTAAAATGGCTGGGACTCTTCGAGGTGCATGGCTTCCGGGACGTCTGCCGGCAAGGAAAAACCCGGGCAGGCGCTGGACGCACGTCTCTTTTTCGGTTGGCCAAAAGAAACAGCTGCAGGTGAGGATGGACGGTCAGCTTCTGCAGGCGCTGAGCAACGCTCCGCGGGGGTGGGCGTGCTAAGTGATTGTCTTTTTTTGGGTTGGCCAAAGGACGCTGCCGGGCTAAGACGTTCTGTTCCGGTGGCTCCGCCGGCGGCGGCAGCGGTGGCAAGGCGTCTGCTTGGTCGTCCACTTGGATCTTACGTCGTTTGGCCGGTCCTTTTTGTGATAGCTGGCACGTCTGGCACGTCCACTCCGGCAGGAGTTTGGCATGGTATTTGGCAAGCTCTGTATCGGTGTTTTTCGGGTGCGGTCGACCACAGCCAGCTGCGCAGGGCGGAAAGGCACACCCGTTGCACCAGCCGTGGGAATGCCGGCGGCCGAGCATTGATTACTTACATACGGCGCACTTGGGACCACGCGCTGCGCACTGCGGACACGCGGCGTCGGGTCCGCCGCCCGCGTCTTGACCCAAGGGATTGGCTTGGCACCTCGGACAGCTTTCTAGGGCACACTGTGCGCATCGCCAAAAGGGGCGATGTTTGGCATGGTACGCGTGGTCTCCGCCGGGCCTGGCCACTTGCTGACAACCTGCGCACGGTGGATACGCACAGCTCTGACACCACGTACCTAGTTTCGACATCCCTTGCATTGGTTGGCCGCACTGTGGACAGACTTTACAGGCCGGGCATAGCCACACTGGTCTGTTTTTGGCGTGGTACGCGCCTCCAGTAGGCCGCTTCACTTTTTGGCAGCCTGCGCACGGTGGATAGGCGCAGCTCTGGCACCACGAGCCCGGCGCCGCCGCTGGTTTTAAAGGTGTGCTGCACTGTGGGCAGACCTTGGCGGTCGCTGCCTCCAAGTCGGTTGCCTGCCGCCAACATTTGCGACAAACTCCGTCGTTGGCTTTGGAGTCATACTGGCGTAAACGGGACACGCTGACGAGGTTCCGACACGTGCGGCACTGCCCGGCTTTGGCTTTAGACTTGTTGGGCTGATGCAGCTCGCACTTCATGCAGCGGGCTCGTCGCAGGTCGCGGGTTTTTGTGCGGCGTTGAATTTCCGCGGGGCTGAAGTCCGCCAAGGTCTTGGGTTTGAGTTTTCGACCCACGTCACAGCGGGCACAGGCCAATCTTGCTTCCGACAGGCATTTCTTGCAAAAACCGAGTTTCGGAAGTGGGGTCTTGTTGCAAAACGCACACTTGCTGGCGGCGTCGGCTTCGGCGCTGGTGGGGTTCCCGAACGGCTCTGGGTGGCGGCACTGACTGCACAAGCGTTCCATGCCGAGACACACGATCTCCAACCAAGCATCCGGCTGCCACAAATTGTTACTGGTGAAGTCGCGCAACGGCAGGAGGCTGTGCCCGCCTTTGGCTTTCGGGGTGCATCCGCGACAAAAGAAAAGAGTCTCCGGATTGCGCTTCCTTTGCACCTGCTCCTGCCCAAACTTGCTTTTGGCATCCGCCAGGGTCAGGGTCTGCCGATGCACTGCGAGGAACGTATCGGGGCCTATTAGTTCACCTTGGCTGAGAAGATTAGGGGAAAAGGGACGGGCTATGCAGAGGTCTTCTGCTTTTTTTACTCGGGACAGGCACATGTATGCACTGAGCTGTGCGTCCCGGTTTGCCGCGGTGTCCCAAAATCCTAAGTCCAAACTGCAGGCTGCTAATGTGGCCCCCATAAACGAATGCGCCGTGCCAGCATAATCGCAGGCCAGCGGAAAACCTCGTCTGGCGACCGTGGCGGTGCCGTGGGCTTCGAGTTTCCAATGTTGCACAACCGGCCGAATGCAAGCGATCCCCGGTGGAAGACCTGGGCGGTGCTGCCAGGTGGCACCGGGGATCCGGACAAAGAGGCACGCCGGCGTTTTTTGGAGCACCAGCCCCGGCTGCTGGCAGGCTGGAATTGCCGCGATGTCTTCCTCGGCCAGGCTCCACCCAAACAACTGTCCGCGGGTGTTCTTGAACAAGCCCCGGGGTTTTTATTCGGGCAAGGTCTGGGTGATGCGCACGGGCATGCCCGGCAAGAGTGGCAACAATCCCATAATCCCTGCTGTCGCCTGGTCATGTCGCTGAAGCCATTGTTCTTTTCGGTGCTGCAGCTCTTGGGCCTCCGTGTCAGGGTCTGTGTGGAAGAGCGGCGTGTCCTGCGCCACGACCCACTTAGTGGTCGGTTTTGGTTTACAGCACTTGCAAGTAACTTGTAACCTAGTTGTAAGGTAGTTATAACCCTAGTGTATCTAAGCTAAGTAAACTAAGTTTGTATCTTATTTTACGGTAGTTGTAAGTAGTTACCAAAGATAAACTAGATGGTAAGTTTTTTTTAAGTTATTTTGTTTTGAAGTAACAAAAAACAACTTAAATAACTTATAAGTAACTTAGGAAACTTAACTTTTTTTGGATTTTTAAAGCTATTATTTTTTGTGTTGGAATAAAAACATATAAAAAAACAAGGTTTGGGTTGGAAACGAATTAAAACCACATTTTTTATTTTTGATATTTTTGTCGGAAGGCGGCTCTATGAGAAGCCTATCGGGAAAAGTTTTGTGATTCTGAGTTTTTTTGTTGATATCTTGTCCTCTTCTCGTTTGGACAACAGGATGGATACGAAGTAAAAAGCGTCCGGGCCCTTGGAAAGATCATGAGGCCACAGCCCCTGTTTTGATCTTGACTGAGGCCTGAGAGAAAATGCGTATATGACAGCAAAGGCATATCATATTTTGCAAAAAACAGAAAATGCAAAACACATTTTTACACATTTTTTACACATTTTTACACATTTTTACACATTTTTACACATGTGTAAGTGGATTTTTTTTGGGTTTACACATGTGTAAGTGGATTTTTTTTGGGTTTACACATGTGTAAGTGGATTTTTTTTGGTTTACACATGTGTAAGTGGATTTTTTTTGACTTACACATTCTTACACATCCTTACACATCCATACACATTCAGGTATATTGTGGTCTTTTTGGTTCATGCTTTCGTACAATGACATCATATGATATGAAACCAAACCGAATTAGAATGACACGTCGCACGCCTTTGGTCATCCGTGGATGTTCTATCCTGCGGCCCTTTGGGCAGCAACTCTCTCATTTTTATTTTTTTCCAAATTAAGATTGTCCAACCCAAAGTTTAAAAACATCATCAAATTTTCAAGTGCAGCAAAGAAATTCGAAGAAAACTTACGAAACAAAGGTTTCTACAACACAAAAAATAAAAATGCAAAACGCAATGATGAAGAAAAAAATTGCTAAAAATACCTCTCCTTTCATGTTCAAAATAACTTAAAATAACTTAAAAAACTTGCAAGTTAATTATATTTAACTTATGTTACTTAGAGCTACAATTAAAAGTTAAGTTTCCTAAGTTAACTTGTAAGTTTGTGTAAGTAGGTCAAGTGCTATAAGTATTTACATGTATTCTATCTAAAAACCGACCACCAAGCAGAGCAAGAGATGCTGTTGCTCGGCCGCCACCCACCGGGCCCGCAGCAGTGCGGCGACGTACTTGGCAGCATTCAGTCCATGTACAAACGGCGCCTGCAAAAATTTGCTGTCTTTTGGATTGGGCCCAAAGTCGGATGCTCCGGCAACGATGCAGCGCCGCCGGCGTTCGGCCGCGCAGACATCGCATTCTGCTTGGCGCCGATCCTGCCAGGTTCGTGTCTTTTTTCGGATCCAACACTTCCTTGGTCCACTGCTTGGCCAAGGCATCGCAGGCCGGCTTTTTGCAAGAGCACTTGTTTGTGTGGGGGTCCCACGAGCCGGCATGCAAGGCCGGGAAGCCGTGCAGAAACGCCCACTGCTCTTGAGTTACAGCTCCATGTCGGGCGGCATGGAGAATTGCACTTAACCACGGATCGACACAACGATGCTCTTGGGTGAGTTCGAACAGGTGTTGGATGTTGGCTCTGTCATGCGTCCACAAGACTTTCTGCAGGTTTGCTACTTGAACACTTTGTCCGTGCTTGGGCCAGCAGAATGTTGATGCCGGCAAAGGGCCGGGGCGTGCCGGTGGTGCGGCATTTCCACGAATGCCTGGCACGGACCGCTTCTTGCAAGCGTTTTTCTAGCACGGCCAGTACTTCCAAGGCTGAGGTGCTGCATTCGTCGATGATAAGCCAGCGTAGATGTTGGTACTTGACGAAGTGATCTGGTCCAAAAGCCGTCTCCTTTTTCTGCTTCTTGCCTTGCACTCTGATATCCGCGAAGGAGTGAATGGTGATTCCATCTATCAGGGCCGCTTGCGTGTTCTGCGGGGCTACGAAGGCAAACTCGTGCAAGTGCTGCCAATCACACACCGTTTCGAAAAACGTGCGAAGCCAGTGCAAGGTTTGGGATTTCCCTGCGCCCGGCACCCCATGCAAGATTGCTCGAAATGGTTCTGATCGATTCTGCTTGTCAGCCCTTTCCTCGACAGCTTCGGCGTGGCACCTTTCCACAACGGCTGTAAGAACTTGCTTTTGTTGTGGGTTGGGGGCTGGCGTCATCCCGGGCCGGTTCAAAGCTTGCAACCACGTCCGGGCCGCGTCCAACCTTTTTTTTCCGTCCAACGCCGTATGGCTTTCGCCAGGTCGTTCAACATGTGTCCAATCATGTTGCATGTGAGATTAATTAATTAATTCACGCAGGGGCCAAGCTGTAGGGCCGCAAAAGGCAACTGGTAGAGGACCGATACATAGTCCTATTCCCTGGTCACGTTCAAAAGAACAAAACCGAAACACAAAGAACCAAAAGCAAAAACAACACAAAAAACAAACAAGCAAAAACAAACCACACAAAACACAAACAAGCAAAAAAACAGAAAACACACAACCACACGGAAGTGACGTGTCAGGTTCCAGTTATGGGTGAAAAAGATCTGTTGAGGCAAGAGGTGATAGCTTAGTATCATCTCAGCGCATGCAGATGACAACTTATGTGTCATGTTACGCAGGCCCATAATACAAGACAACAACGAAAAAACCACAAAAACACCATGGGCCACTTGAAGGGTGCAGGAAGCAACAAAGCTCAATGCGGAAACCAGGGATCCCCCCAGCCAGGATCCCCGAGATCACAAAGAGCAGCCTTCACGGCATGACATTCACCCTGACACTTTGAAGCAAACACCGACAACGCCGGGTCACAACAAAGTGGTGAGAAAAAACTACCGCAGTGAAACATGAGAGTGAAACATGATCTAAGGTGAAAAAGACGTCGAGGCTACGGCACTCAGGGCACACTCAGAGTCCGCTCAGATCTGCTTTTCCAATCATCATACTGCATCAAAATTGGTTCCGGTAGGCACCATTGTGCTAGTGCTCTTGCAACTCGTCTTCATGGTATGGGAGATTGTACTCGTCATCGGTGCGTGGTGATATCTGTGCATTGAGTTCTTCGGACGAGGTGCTGGCTCCCTTGGCTGTATGGTGAAGCTGTAGTAAGGCTTTCTGTGCCTGGGTTACTTCGTAACAGGCAGATATGGTACAGCTATCCAAGATACAGCCAATTTGACGGAGTTGGCGTATAGCCGCCTTAAGGTCATTCACCCTCTGGGATGGGATGTTTTGGATTCCTTGAAGCTTCTGTCGGGCCTTCTCTAGAAGTTTGGTGGCATCATCGACTTCACTGGTAGTGACCTGGCAGAGGGTCATTTGAGTGATGGACTGTGCAAGACGATGGACAGCGGCGTCTTTGATAGGAGTCGGTCGCTCCATTCCAACGGACAAAGTTGTCTACAGGTTTGTAGGTGGACGGGGCTTCAGGGTATTCAACAGGTGTTCACAGTATTGCCACCTTGGTCGAGAACGGGCATGTGGTGGTGTGGTGAAGATCATTGGCCGGTCGAAAGATTGGTTGATCGAAGGTCAAACGGCGACGGGCACCATGGCTAGATGTACTTTGACATCGCCCTACACTACCATGCAATAATTAAGGTAGATCAACCCGAACAAAAAACACCTTAAAAAACCCAGAAAAGGATTATTATAACCGCCCCCCACCGCCTCCCGTCCCATACTGGCGTCGGCATGCTAACAGCAAAGGTAGTCGCAGCGGGCAGTAATCAACCATGAGTACCCCATGGTGACAACGCCGCGCAACCTAGGTCAACTTACAGGCTGAATGCATGGATGGGACACTGGGGTATTCTGCGTCACCCATGTGGCTTACTGGAACTGCTCATGTGAGGTGGTGCGAGGGTCGCCACTGCTACTAGCACCACTGGCGGCAGCAGTGGCGGGGGGGGATCACTGCTCTCCGCTGGTTTCATCATTTGGGCGATGAGCGGGTGGGTTCGCTTGTCACGCAGGATCCGCGTCATTTCGCGAGTGAATGCCGCAGGGTCATCAACCAGCTCCTTCGCTTCCGCCAGTGGCCTGTCAAGGACAATGGCAATGAGCATTTCGCCGCCATCTTTGTGGATTATAGTTGGTCGCCCGGCTTGTATCTCGGCGAGGATTGCCACCGCCCTGTTTTCACACAAAGTGCATTCCCATTCCTCCAGAGCTCTTTGCGATAGGGTGTCAGTCTGTGGTGGGGCTTTCAGGGCAGCTGGGATCCCTAACGCTCGTAGGAAGGGGCTGTCGGGAGGAATGGGGGATGGGAAGCGCTGAATGGCCGCTACGGCACGTTGGACGTCATTTGCTTGCACATCATATGACGTGGTCGTTTTCTTACTTATGGCAGGCTCGGAGTCAGTCCATAGTTGCTCCAGTGTATATCCTGGTTTCGGTTCCATATACTTTCGGTTCCACACTGCATGATGGGACCATTGAGGCGCGTCATAGTTGATTTCCACTGAATCCCTTTTCATGTCATATTCTTTGAGCATATCATCTAATTCTTGCAAGCTAGCAGCTCTGTGAATACAACATTGTCTGACAGCGCCATCGATGTGGAGTGGCCATCCCACAGGCATGTGAGAGTCTTCCAGGAGTCCGTCACCATTTTGCTCTATGATTGTACCCAACATGGGGACATCAATAGTTGCTTTGAGGCTGACTTGAGCACGTTTGCACTTCCATGTGTCAGGTGCCAATAGGCCTCTGCCAGCCAAAAGCTCAAGCGACGAGAACTGGGGTTGGTCATTCGCTGGTAACACCTCTTCTCTGATGACTAACTTCAGCCCATGTAGTGGCTGGGGTTGCTCCTTTTGAGGGTCTTGAGGTGATTGAGATGTGGTGTCCTTGGGTGTTGTGTCTTCAAACCAGGTGGGACGGACTGACTGGACTCCTATGGGACTTGCAGAACTAGCGGTTTTAATGCTTTCTCTGCGCAGGCTATGGTAGACGGGCGGGATCATCCATGCCGGCACAAAGACTGTGATAAACTGCACGTTCCAAATGACCTGCAAATTTTGCGGCTTGACTTCAGGCGTGATACATCTTACCTGACCATCGATCACTCTGGTGTATGATTCAGCGCGGTCGAAGGATGCTGTGACTTTCAGGCCTAGGTACAGTTCCCTAAACCAGTATTCCTTGAGCATCATAAAGGAAAGGTGAGGTGCCCTCACTTCCAATACGTGCGAGGCTGGCATTAGAAGAGTGACCATCCATTCAGCTAAGAATTCAATCATTTTGGCTTCGAGTTTGGGGAGGATGGCTTGAACTGCTCGTAGTGCACCCACGATGTCCGGGACATGCCTACGTGAGGGCAATCCAACTGTTCGCTTGGCATACTCGTCAGCAAAGTAAAGTCTGCACAACTTTGAGACCCACTGGCTCGGTTTCTCCATGTCTATGGTGATCTTAGCCAGGGGCCATGGGTCTGGGAGCGTGGATAAACAGTGCAATAATTCGGAGGTTAGGTCTGCTGAGATGACTGGGAGAGCTTCTCCTTGCGGGCGATAGTCAACTGCAGGGCCTACCGTGCCTTTGCTTTTTTGCGTGTGGGTGCGGGCGGCACTATGCACTGCTTGGATGGTGGTCTCATATTGACTGACCATGGCTCTTAAGTACTTGCATGCGCGGACAGCTGCTCTTCTTGTGTTTGGCCCGTCTTCGGGCTGGTTCTTGGCAGCTACTGCAAGGATGTCTCTCGCCTCTTCTTCTGGCGACCGTTTGGGTTCCGTATCAGGTGCAGGTGCATTGAGAGCGGTACCTTGGACTGGCGCTTCTTTTGCGCGCGGCAAGTGGTCTGGGATTGGTAACTTCGGGTGTAATCGCCATCCATCAAAGAAGTATATGCCAGGCAGGGACAGGATCTCCTGTTCTGGGCCCGACTGTGCTACTATGTGCCCGGTGCGTGCTTTGTACAGCCCTGAGGGTAGGCACACGTAGGTGGGAGAGGGTGTGCGATCAGCAGCGTAGGCATATAGGACAACTTCAGAGAAAGGGAGATCTTGCTCGGGGAGCCACTTGTGTTGAGTTCGTAAACCTGCTTCAACTTCTTGGAGGCGCTCCCTGTTTAGCCATCGTAGGTCTGACCCTCGCACCAATATCAGACGATATCTCGCTCGCTTCACTTCGTCAGCTTGCTGGTCGTAGTATTGATTGGCGATTGCAAGGGGAGGGAACTCCCAGGTTGGTGCCGAATTCAGTGACCATCGGCTTAACTGTGCGAGATTCTCTTGAACCGGGTCAGGGTCAAAGTCTGGCCACCTCCACGTCGTTTCCCCTCTCCGGAGGCCCCGGATGCCGTATGCAATTGTGGCAATCACCTGCGCCATGCCCATGAGCCCCATCATGTCCAGCGGAGAGACTAGCACTGTTAAGGATTTGGACCGGGTGAGCCCCACAGTGATTCTGCCAAGGCAGTCTTCAGTATCTTCTGTAGGAGAGCCATTGGAGTAGTATTTAGTGTTGAGAAATCCAATACTGGGCTGAGCTACGATTGATACCTGTGCTGTTCCTCCTGCTGAATTGGCTATTGTTTCGACACGCAGGGTGCGAACATAATCCCTTTTGAGCACGGAGCGATTCAAGTTGTTCTTGTGATCAGTTGCGGTGGTCATAGTAAAAAGTCCGTCTGCAAATCCAGCATTGTGAGGGAAGGGGTGAGCACCTCTGACACAAGAGTCTCTAAATCTGTCGCTACCAACCCGTTAATCCTAGCATTCGTATCCCAAAGCACTAATTGGAACCCTGGTGGCTTGTCGGGAAGTCCTCCCGAGGCAAAGCTTCCCAGTTCCCATAGGCCATTGATCTGCCTGCAAAGATCGGGATATCTAACTGCAACCACTGCATGGTATGTCACAGGATTAACTCTGGAGCTGGAGGGAAGCATTAACCCCCAAGCATGGATGTCACTCACTCCGGCGGTTTGGGAATTTAAGACTGCTTGTATGTCACCAGCCATGGGTAGGAGGGTAGCGGCATGTTGCAAAATCCAGTACCCTCCAGCAGTTCTGAGTCCACAAATCGGGAGTGTCGTTGCATATTGGGCTGGGCGGCTTCAAATTGGGCTTTGAGGCCTGGAAGCACAGTGCTGGCTGCTCTGAGGTCTTCCTCATCCTGCGGCGAGAGGTGACTTGTCCATAGCTGACCTAACGTGGACTGTCCTCGTTTGAGGATTTGACTAAGAGCCGCTAAACCTTCATTTGCCGAACCGTCCAGCAGTCGGATCATTGCATCGGCAAGGTTGGCTGGCATGTAATAATTGCGGTCGCTTCGCAGTCCATGCTTTTTGGCTAGCAGTAGTTGTCGTGACCTTTTTGCGTTGCGAGCTGCCCGATCGATGCCGCCAGGTGTCTGCTCAGAGTCTCCTGTCCACAAGACCAGGGGTTGCTGTTTCAGCAGGCTGATAACTGCAATCTCGCGGTCAGTACCATACTGCTGGCCTTCATCAATGACCAGGAGGGAGAGCTCTTGCATAAAACCACCCATTGTGGACCATTGCATGGTAAGATCCTGGGCTACCGTTCCCCCGGTGGCTAAAATTAACTGACACTTGTTCAGCATTTGCCTTCTTTCTCTCGGGTGGATATCAAATTTCGTGTGGGAGTAACTGCTTTTGTTGCGCTCTTGGTCTCCCACCAGCCTACCTATGCGCCCAAACACCCCCGACGGGGGGTCGAGCCATAGGAGGAGGTCAGCAAAGGATCTAGTGCCGGAGTTCTCTTTACAAATGAACAGTATTTTGAGGCTGTCGGTATTGTCGATTTCAATCAAGGCCAGGATGAGGATTGCCATCGATTTCGACTTGCCTGCTCCGAAAAGCCCTTGGATACACAGATCTAGCCGATTGGTGAGCAACGCCATTGTCACTGCGCAGAGTGTGCCTAAAACATGTCCGTCAATCTCAGCGGCAAAGGATAGTGCCGTGGAGCGGGTCCAGGGGTGAAGCTCGCCTTCTACGTGACATGGAATTAGCACTAGACGTAGCAACTGGCCGCACAAATGCAAGAAATGTGATCTTTTGTTGCCCTCCATTCCTTCCACTGCCGTTTGTACATTATAGATACCTAATCCCAGGTGGTATCTGCACGGGGAGGTTTGCGCGACAGCGGTAAGCTCTCGGGTAGGCTTAGTACATCCGAACATCCACATTGTATGTAGGAAGAAGGTCTTTGGGACCGGGCTTTTCTGTCCCTGGACGGTCGCATCAATGGGGTCCAGGTGCTGGCCGGAGGCACTATACCAGTCTTGGAGGGCTTCGAGTTGTTCCTTTGCAAAAAATTCAATGGCTGGTCCTGAAAGGAAAGCAACTTCGATGAATTTGGGGTTGCACTGTCTATATATGCGTGAGGCAGCTAGCTCACTAGGACCAAGCCAAACAGGATTTGAAGGTCATCTCCGTCATCAGCTGGTGCTTCTGCTGTACCTACCATGGCAATAAGTCTACCCGTGCCAATGGGGCTGACTTTGTGATGGTGCGCATCGCTGGCTAGTAGGCTGAACACTTCAGTTTTACCCAGGCTTGGATGTCGGAACGCGAATGCATCTTGTCCGCCTTTGACTTTCCAGTGTCCAAACTCGCTACCTTTAAAGAGAAATTCAAGGGCGATGGGTTGCGATGGTTGCCGGACAGGTCCTGCACTTTGCATTGTTAACCCTGTTTCATTATAGCCTTCATTGGGGCTGAGCATGGGCAAATAATAATCTTTATCATATATTGGAACAAGTACTGTGCAGTTGTGAGGTATGGGAAATGGAGGCCAATAAGCGCACAGGCACAGACGTGTAGCGCAGCAAAACGAAAACCAAAACCACCGCTACCCCAAACATAAAAGACCCAGAGGCGTGGTAGCAAAAGTAAACGCAAACGTTGCCCTCGCATTCACAACTGAGCGTCATCACACTCAAACAAAAATTAAACGCCATCATGATTTGCTGCATCGACATGTCACGGACGTGAATGGTGGAAAAACTCAGACATCGAAATAGAAATCACAGCTGGAAGATGTAAACACAGAAACTCTCGAAACGGACATGCACATCTGAGACAAAAGGCGCAGCACCTTTTTTGTCGACAGAAAGATGGGGGATCGTCAGTCCCGCCCTTTTAGGGCTTAGGGTGTGGCTTGTTGCAGTGGTGGGTGGGTGGGTGCAACAAGCTACCCAAAGGTGAGTAACAAAACCCACCCACCCACCACTGTAGCCGAAATTCAGTGGACATCATAAAGTCATTGCAATCAATGACAGATATGAAATTTGGTTTCACTGCAACTGTATTCGAAACATGTCGAGACATGAGAAACGTGAAACCAAACATGACAGTGAAAAAGGCAAGACAAACATGAAACAGATTCCACAACAACTGGTACCAGTTGAAAAGTTTCAGTTTGGAAATAAAACATGGTGTTTGATGTTAATGCGCGGTGTGCAAGAACAACAGCGTGCGCAGGCAAGAGACCATTTCCCAATAACATAAAAAGAACCCACAGTACGCGTCGCAAGGAGCAAAGTGGCACATAGCCACAGATAAGAAGCGACTTTGTTCCTTTAAAGATAAAGCTGTATCTACTGCGTAGAAGAAAGCTTATCATATATTGGAACAAGTACTGTGCAGTTGTGAGGTATGGGAAATGGAGGCCAATAAGCGCACAGGCACAGACGTGTAGCGCAGCAAAACGAAAACCAAAACCACCGCTACCCCAAACATAAAAGACCCAGAGGCGTGGTAGCAAAAGTAAACGCAAACGTTGCCCTCGCATTCACAACTGAGCGTCATCACACTCAAACAAAAATTAAACGCCATCATGATTTGCTGCATCGACATGTCACGGACGTGAATGGTGGAAAAACTCAGACATCGAAATAGAAATCACAGCTGGAAGATGTAAACACAGAAACTCTCGAAACGGACATGCACATCTGAGACAAAAGGCGCAGCACCTTTTTTGTCGACAGAAAGATGGGGGATCGTCAGTCCCGCCCTTTTAGCCCCACTCGCATTCGAATGGGACCCACGATCCATTACCGTGGTGCATTAGATGTTCCAAGAGTTTCTTAGGGACCATCGTCCTTCTTCCACCAAATTTTTCGATCACTGAAAATCTTCCGCGTGACGGGGCGTCACCCAAGTTCGAATGTGTCGGCACTCTAGAGAAGTATGGGTGCACCGACAATTTGGCTTCCATGGTTGTACCAATGTGCAGCATGTGTTGGGCTGCTTTGGTCGAAGCAAAACCAACGATCCAAGCAGACCTCGCCCCTTCATTGTCAATGAATGCAAACAAACATTTTCCTTTCAAATAATTCCTCCAAAGAAACAAGCTAATCGCATAGGGCATGATCTCGGCCTCAAAGATGTACTGCTGTTGCTCATCCTTCCCCCAGTCACGCATCCATTCGGGAGGCAGGATTTCACCAAAGCACTCACGCACTGATCCGTCAGGAAAGACAAGAAGACCTCCTACGGAGGTTCCGCACCAAGAGTTCTCGACACTTGCATCCGTGCAAGCTCCATCCAAGAACAAGTAGTAAGTCTCTGAATCGAGATAGTCAATCCTCCGAGGTGGACCAGACAGCACGTGGTCTCTGAGCCACATCAAGCTGCCCTTGACAGAAGCTGACAAGGGCTTCATGTCACAAGATTCCAGGCCGACCCTCCCAATCTCATGGAGAGCAGCCTTTGCAAAGCGTCCAAAAATCTGGGCGTCTGCAAAAAGAAGCCTGGACCGAAGAGACGTGGCTTCGGCCACTTGCAAGGTGTCACTTTTGAGAATGCCATCGATTTTGCAGCAAAGTTCGGTCTTGCGACTTTCCGTATTGCCCACGGTGAAGAAGCCCTCTTGCATGTGCCGCAAGTCAAACTCAACACCAAGAGCCTGAAAGGTTTCGCTGAATGCATGGTCCTTTGCTTCGTCCGTCGAGAGCGGCCACCCAAGAGCTTCAAGGAACATGCGGATCATCCTGTCCACCTGGTCAGCAGCCGAAGCAGGGCATACGCACACGAAATCATCATAGAAAGAAGACCAAACCAATGCTGCTCTGGTGATCCCCAGACATTTCAGGGCCTGAGATAAACGCAAGAAGGCCCCTACCGAGGCCGTTGCGCCAAATGGCATCGACTCCATCCTGAAGAGACGAGGACCCTGGTCTGGCGGGCTCCAAACACTTATCCAAGCAAATTTGAGATGGTCCTCTGCAATGCCAATCTGGCGATACGCTTTCCGCAAGTCGTAGCTACGGCCCACAAGCTTCACATTCCCACCAGTGCGCTGAGCCCAAGCTTTGATCATTGCGCAAATCTCATCGATGGAGTCAACCTGCAACTTGTCGTGCAAGCCTGTCGCACTGTTGACGTGGGACGCTGAGAAGTTGTCAATAGGTCTCAACTTTGACTTCTGCAAAAGCCCAAAGCGAGGTGAAGCAATCGCTCCATTTGGGAGCTGGTCAACCATGAATGGCCCCGTCAAGAAACCTGAAGCTGCTTCATCAAGAGCCGCCTGCCACAGCAACTCATCAAGTTCAGGGTCATCCGACGGTTTCGTTGCACTCACCGTCCGAGCAGAGAAAGAGGCGCTCATCCTCATCAAGGTTTCGACATGAATGTCAGGTGCCCTCGGCTTTGGGGGAAAAACTCCCGAAGATGGCAGCCAACCGCACAAAGGAAAACCAAGCGCCATTTCGTCAGCAATCTTAGCATCTGGATAATCGCAATCAAGCAGCAGCTTTTTGAAAAGACCAAGGCGCTTGCCTTTCAGCACTCGTTGCAAGTGCACAGGAAGCTCGGCATGTCGTTTGGCTTCCTCATCTTTCATTTCACATGCCATACGCAAGAGAGCTTGTGAAAAACCACATTGGATGCGCCTGAACCCAAGCCCATCACCATCACTGTACGAGTCAATGGCATCCAACAACGGGCTACCAACCTGCATCGCTCGTAGCACCGGGTGCACCAGACTGCATGCACGCTGCACAAATTCCATTGGTTCACGTGGGATGCCAATCAGCGCATACTTGGGCAAATCAGAAAAATTGTCATCTGCATTGTCATTGTCAACACCAAAGCATTGTTGGGGTTTCGGTTCAATGGCACCCCCATTCTCATTTGAAAAACGCACCAACTTGGAGCCCTGTGGGAAAGCTGTTGTAGCATCAGGAATACGTTTTCCCACAGGTAACGTCTGAACAGCAAGGATTCCATCAATGTTGAAGAGTTGAGGTTCCAGCCAATCAGTAAGGAGTGGAGGGACTTTTCTTCCCCGAGGCAAGCAACCCAAAATAGTCTTGTTGATCTGATTGAGCTGGCCTTCGTGGCTGTCAGTTGCCGTCTGCAAGTCCTCCGGTGGAGGGGAAAATCCCTGTGAAATTGCAAAATCTGAAATGGCCTGGGCCCATGACGCGCACATGTGCTCATTGTAAGCGCACTCATCTGCAGTCGCAAAACCATTGTGAGTATCGGCACGTCCCCATTGCAAATGTTCATGCTGTCCATCGCATTTACGCTCCAAGTGAAGTTTCAGTTCATGGACGGATGTCCAAATTGCAGTATCTTTCTTCCGCTTCGCTTGAAACATACATGTATGAAAAGAAAAAGCAATCAGTTCAGGAATTGCTGACATCAGCTCCATGAATGGGTCTGTCAGCCACATAAGTGAGCTTGCCGGGTTTTCAACGCTCCAAGCAACCCCAGCATTGTGCAAACGCAAAATCATCTTTTTCGTCCAGGCATACAAAAAATTTGCTGACACCACTCGTCGCTTGTTCAGTCCTTTCAGATGCTTAAATCCCATAGGGAATGCAGTGGACCGGAGAGGAGGCGGTCCAGGTTTGATATGCCTGGCTGCTGAAGCTGTGCCACAAGGAGGGGCAAAATGGCAGTAAAGAACGCAATCCATAGACAAAATGTCTTCCAAAATCTTTCTGTCGGATCTTTTGCTAATGTCGATCCTCAAAACTGTTGTACCTTTGTGGACCTTGTGATCCACTGACAAAACCTGAAAATTGCGCTGCCTCAATTTCTTCGACAGCCTCCCTTTCCCGCAGAACACTTCAACGCAAATCGCAGAACCAAATGCTCTGCCGGAAGAAGCGCTCTGCCCTGGCTTTCAATTGCCACCTTTTCCGCACTCAGCCAATGGGTGCTGCTTGTAGCACTTGATGCACTGATGGACACCTTTGACACAACGCAAATACCCCTCCTTGGTGTGCGTGGAGTTTGAACACCCATGCGGCAGATTGTAATTGTAGCAAATCCTCATTTTCTTCTGGTTCATGCCGCTGAAGCCTTGCAAGGTCTTTGGCACCATCACTCTGTTCTTCCCTTTCTTGTCATGCGAATCTCCTTTTGGAGTATTCCTGTTTGGTGCTGGACGGTCGGCCTTAGGCTTCGTTGGCTTCTGCAATGACTTGGATCTGGACCTCTTCCTCGATGCGCCGCCAGGAGTTGGAAGTAGATGGAACACCACCTCTGGGCTCGTGTATAAACCAAGGAGTGCCTCATCGAGCGGATATCGACCACGTGCGTCCACTTTGAGGTCAGATTTGCATTGGTCAAAGGCCTTCATCCACAATTCTCTGTCAGCCCGAAGCACTGCCGACATGTCAGGAGCCCTGAATCCAGGAGGTGCATCTCTTGTCATGTGCTGCATGAAGGAGTGCCTAATGCGCTCATGAGTTTCGTACGTCAAAAGATTGGCCGTCTCACAAGCAAGTCCACGCCTGATGAAGGCGTTCTGCAGTTTCAGATCTGTGCTAAGATCTGCTGTGATGTCAGGAGCATTGCTTTTCACCTGAAGCTTCTGATCCTCCAAGACCACTATGCGCTTGTCAACGCGCTGGGACATGAGCTCCTGTTCACGGCTAACACACTTGCTCAGGGCCAGATATTTCGGAGCTGACTCCTCGATCATCGTCGTGAAGAAGTCGACCACACTGTGAGCAGGCTCGTAGTCACCAGTGATTGAAAAGCCAGTGATCTTCTCACTCAATCTGCGCATCCTTTCATCCCTCTCTTGAGGTGGAAGCCGTTTGACTTGACCCTCAATTGAAGGCTCAACCCTCTGTTTGATTGCTGCAACTGATATTGTAATTGCCTCATAGCTCAGCTGTCGCATCATGGACTCAACTCCAAGGAACACATTGTTGAAGGTGCTGTCAATCAATGTCCGAAAACGCGTGTCATCAATCTGGCCAGGCTGCCCGCAAACACTGAATGCCAACGTGTTGAACGTTCCAATGCTTTGATCTTTCAGCAAGTCAAATTGGTCTTCTGCTAGGCCGACTTCCAAACACCTGTGCTTGAAGCTGGCCTTTGATTCAGCATACGCAGACATTGTTCGCTGGCGAGTCGAGTTGTGAAGTCAAAAACACATGAACAAGTTCTTGTAAATAAGCTACGCAATGTTGCGGCTCTCACATTGATGTCAAGACGTCAGCAATGGAGATGAAACTCAACACATCATCAAAATCAAAATTTTTGTGCTTTCAAAAGGACTGCAAAACTGGTCACCAGTGGAAACAGGCGATTTGAAAAGCTCTCAAAAAACTGCATTCAGCTGTGTGCCAGGCATTCCTGGACTGGAGCCACGCAACGATCATGCACTGTCTTTCAGATCGGCCAGCCACATATGATGTTTGCCGATTGCACTCAACCAGCTCATCAGCTGACAATGGAAAACACAAATACCCCCTCAAAATGTACACGCTTGTCATTCAAGCAAAGTGGCATGTCCAAGTTCGCATTCAAACAAGTGTCAAAACGCTTGACAGTTCAATGTTTGTGGCATTGTGCACATGCAGTCATGTCATGAAATTAAAAATTGAAATGTGAAAACATTCGGGCGGAAAATGTTCAGCCTTTTTATCCGATGTCCAGCAAAGTCAGAGCCGTGCAGCATTCTGCGGTTGAACCATTGCACATGACGCCCCAACTGCAACTGAGCTGTAGCGCTCAGAGATGACTCTGCCGCAGACGAACCTGTTGCTTCCAGTTGCACGCAAGTGCATGACTTGTGATTGGGAGTGCATCAGGGTCTCAAGTCCCGGTCTGACTTGCACCAAGTTGGGTCTGTGCCTTGGCTCAACCAACTCCCAAAGCGTTGTAGTGTCCAGCACTTCGCCATCCGAATCGCCTCCAGCATCAGATGAAGCATCAGCTCGCTGAAAGGCATCTCGTATGACTCGCAGGAGTCCACCTCAGAGTCCAGCTCGGTGCCAGCTGTTGCAACTTGCTGCAACTCGCCCTTGAACCTCCCGCTCCTGGTGTTGTCTGGCTGGAAAGTTCCATCAGCAATGAGACGCACCACCCTGCACAACTCACGCAGTGGTGGTGCCATCGCATCTCTTGCATAGATGGTTGCACTCCGAGCCCCTGGATCCAAATGATGCCCAAGGCTGCGCCGGAGCGACAAACTGCTTCCAGCTTTTGCAAGCCAACTCAGAGGTGTCACCTTGAGGGAATGACTTCTCACCTCGTTGACTTTGGCGTGCTCCACCTTCAGGACGTTGCGAAGGTAACAGCCAATTTCCGATGCCTGCAACGCATCTTTCATTGGCATTCCATTCTCATCATATCTTCCCAAAATGGGGTATGCCAGTCCTCCACGGTGAGTGAAGCCCATCGCCTCTCTCGCTTGTAGGAAGGAATCCCACCAACGCCAACCTGACACTCCGATCATGGGTGCCACCAGCGGCAACAAGGTGCGCTTGTGAGCTCGGGACCTTGCGCCCTTCGTGTGCAAGGCACATGCCTCAATGAATCCTGCAACCTCTTTGTCTGCAAGTGCAACACCTCCATTGTCAACTCTGTCCACCACAAGCTTGACGACCCTCGACATGTCTGAAGCCCTTGCACAACTGTAGAGCATGACAAGCAGTCCGCCAATCAGCACTCTGTCCTGAATTGCATCGGTGTTGCAGCAAAGCTCTTCTAACTTCGATACCTGCTGCACAGTCAGCGGGACTGCTTGCCTGATGCAAGGAGCCCTGCTGGCCAAGAGCTCTGCTAGGCCCGATACACGTTGAGGGACCTTGTCCTTTTCCAGCCCATGCAAACCCAAAATTGCAGCACTGAATCGAATTGTCTCCAAAAAGGATCGTCCAGAACTTGCAGAAGATTTCACATTGCTATGCAACGCCGACATGTAGTCATACAAGCTCTTCTCTGAAAGGGGAAAAACTGTCAAGCCCCTGGCCTCGCAATGTGCTGCGTACTTGCTCATAGCACCCAGTCTCTTCCCTATTGTGCTGGTTGCCTTTGCAGCGAGGCATTCAGTCACACATCTCAATACGCTATCCCTGTCAGGTTCAGCAGAGTCCCTCAAAGCATCGTCAAAGGCACTGAATGCTCTGCAGTTGATCAAAATGAGAGTGACCCAACCATGCAAAAAGGATCTGCGTTTGCTTGACTCATTCTCACTGGATGCACGGCTGAATGAATTCAAGTAAATGGGCGTCACCGCACCTTTCCGAAGCGCCTTTGCAATCGGCACCTCATCCAACTTGTCGTCCACCAAATCGATGAAAGCTGTGGCAGGTCTCTTCAAGCTCACCGGGCTGAAAAGAGTGTCTACCACTGATGTTCCAGAGTTGAACACAGCACCAAGGAAACCAGTTTCCCACATAAACTTGGGAGCAGCAACTTGAAGGCTCTGGTTAACTGCATGTAGAGTGTCTGCATGATCAAGATTTGGACTCACCTCTTGAGCAGCATCGCAAACTGAGTTCCCTGCTTTGCCAACGTCGGCAGGCCCCGCACTTGGACTATAACCCGCATCAGAGCCCATTGCCCTTCTGAAGTCAAGTCTGTCAAGAGACTCAAAAATTCCATTCTCACAATGCAACCTGTTACTATCAGAAACGACTCCAGAAACACTGTCTTCGCCACGGAAAAGTTAACCAACATGTGTGGCATCTGCAGTCAAGGTTTCAAACTGAGAAATGGGCTCATGGTCAAGTGTCGGAAATTGAGAAATAGGTTCTGAGGCTGAGACTAACTGTGTATCAGCAACTGGCTCAGTCGGCTCGATTGGCTGTTCAGCAGGCCCATGAAAAACACGTCCAACCATCTGAAAACCATCGCCAGTCTCATCATGAAAATTTTGTCCAACAGTCAGTTGATCCTCACCCGTTTCTCCGAGCCTAACCCCCATTGAATTTGCAAAATCCAAAGGCCGGCACTCGTCTCTGTCAGGCTGACAACAAGAAATATAGGAAAATCACTGTGACAATCATGCACGCACCACAAATGACGCCAATGCAAAATGAAAATCCTGCAACCCACATAAATTTGTTGTCAAATTGTACTGAAGGTTCAGTTGCCTTTTTACCCTTCTGGAGGGCACCACCAGAGATCCAATAAGCGCCGCGCATGGGGCAATGCAACAAGCTACCCAAAGGTGAGTAACAAAACCCACCCACCCACCACTGTAGCCGAAATTCAGTGGACATCATAAAGTCATTGCAATCAATGACAGATATGAAATTTGGTTTCACTGCAACTGTATTCGAAACATGTCGAGACATGAGAAACGTGAAACCAAACATGACAGTGAAAAAGGCAAGACAAACATGAAACAGATTCCACAACAACTGGTACCAGTTGAAAAGTTTCAGTTTGGAAATAAAACATGGTGTTTGATGTTAATGCGCGGTGTGCAAGAACAACAGCGTGCGCAGGCAAGAGACCATTTCCCAATAACATAAAAAGAACCCACAGTACGCGTCGCAAGGAGCAAAGTGGCACATAGCCACAGATAAGAAGCGACTTTGTTCCTTTAAAGATAAAGCTGTATCTACTGCGTAGAAGAAAGCAACATGTAGACAGCCATGGGCAATTGCAAGGTGCCAAGGAAATGTTGTACCATGGTGGTATAGTTGAGCAACTTGGTCCTTGAGGAGATGGTGACTGTTGCCAACGTGGCTAAGTATTGGGTTGCCTCTTGCTCAGTTTTGACCTCCGAGTTATGGGCAGCAATGTGGGTGACAAGTGCCTGTGTCGTGGTTTCAGGTAGCTCGCACATCTCAGCTAATTCGCGCAGGAGTTTTCTGGCTGTTCTTGGGAGTTCAAAACTGCACCATGAGATGAGACGGAGGGGAGCCTGTGAGTACACTTCGAAGGGGAGCACTCCAGGGGTACCTTCTAACTGCTCCATATCTGGTCGTCCTTCAGGGAGGGCGACTCGTGTCCAATGCGAGTAGTTGTGTTGTGCAGTGCCAAGGTACGCTCTCCATCCTGTGATATGCGTAATTGCAAATCCCCGTTGCCTAAGCAATTTAATGTCATGGTTCGACGGGTTCCATACGCAAAGTCTGTCATCTGCATGGTGAATAAGGTGGACCTCTCTCATCTGAGATAAGTTGTATGCCGTCAGCAGCGATGGTGGCAGGGCAATGGCTGCTAGCACGGTTTTGCCTTCAATGTCTGGGAATTCCGAGAGGATAGTCTCCCATACCATTCCTGCATACGAGCCAGCGCTGTGCCCTCGGATGTAGATAGAGCCTACCATGTATCCTGTTAATCTCAGAAGGTCTACTGGGCGGATTTCAGGGGGCAGACATACTCCAACTAGCGGGTGTGCAACTAGTAACTTAGTGAAAAGCCGCAGGCCATGTATGTACCCGGGCCACGGCGGTTTCCTGTGTGCCGGGATGATAGGGCAGAAGCGCAACAGTTTCATGGCCCGACTGATGATTTGCGCCTGCAATTGGTTCGCACTGGGCATTCCTAAGACGCGGCACCAGAAGTGTGCACCTATGGGAAACATGGCAATGTGCAGTAGCAGGTATTCTTGTGTGTGGGCAGTGCCTGCTACTGTGCCAGCTCTTGCATTCCAATCGTCCTGTTTGCTAAGGGATGGCCCATACACATGCGCTTCCTTTTTGCAAGCTAGCAGTACGTCCCAATCTTCATCAAGTTCACCTCCACCCAACCCAGTGCACTGAACTTGCAGGGACCCTGGGTCAGCGTCATTGAGTTGCCAGGAGGTGTTATCCATGACAGTGATTTTCCAATCAGTGTATTTGGGGTCTGTATGGCTAGCAAGAACCTCATTGATGGCTAGTTCTGCGTTGCTAGGGTCAATTTCCAGTCGTCGTTGCAGCGCTTCCAGCAGAGGGAGGATTGGGGCAGTGGGAAGCTGGAGGCTCGCATGCTGACCGCAGAAGACAATGGCAGGCTCGCAAGCCTTGGGCCAAGGTGTATGGTTATTGCTGCTGTTGGGGGCGTCCACTGGTGTCCAAAGGCTCTGGAGAAGCAACACCTGCGTCTTAGTAAGGCTTCTGTTTTGCGGGACATGCGGCTTGGCGACTATTCTACTCCCTCGAACAAAATCGCAGCCTGTGGGGTGTGTCCATAACGGTGGTGCCTCGTCGACTCCTATGAGCGACACAGCAAGCGGTTGCAGCCCTTTGCTTAGCCACTGTTTGAGTTGGTGTCCTAGGCCTACTTTACTCCCATGGAAGGCGTGCACTATTGGCGGCAGGCTATACCCTATGGTTAACTCCTTGCTTTGGAACAACTTGTCTCCTGGAAGACAGAGTATGGGGAAGTCGGCTGGGGGGAGCGTGCACCTTGCTCGAAAATGGGGCGCGCCCAGGTAAGGAATGGCGGGGTCCGCTCGACAAAGTCCGGTCTAAGGTATCGGCCATCTCCATGACGTGGCCATTCTCCTTGCTCCGGGATGGGGAATGCAATGGCTCCCGCCCATTCGCCCAACATCGCCCATGCATGTGTCCAGTCAAGCGGGGTTCTAGCCTTACATCCTAGTAGGGGGGTGAGAAGCAGCCCGCCCCTCATTGCTTCCGCAGGGTCTTCTGGCACAGCGGTTGTAGCAAGGAAACTGGCTCGACTATCTTTAAGTGCGGTGACCCAGTCATCTGCTGATCGGCGGTTGGCAGGGTGAGCTATTCGTCTTGCCTTTGGGGCGGGTGCATCACTCGGACAGGAGCTTTGGGCAGTAGCCGGGGGCATGAATGCATCCGGGGTTTCTTGGTCCATTTCAACATCAGCTGCATTGGTCGGGATATGTCCTGTCACAATGATTAAGCCGGCATTGAGTTCAGCTTTGGCTTCTGTGGCGAGGAGTACTGCCGGAGGGCACTGGCTAGAGCTGGCCATTGTGTTGTGTTGCATTGCTTCGGCTCTGCTTGCCTTATCCGTCATAAGATTGATTAGTTCGGCTATCTCAAACAATGAGGTCGGCACACAGTCAGAGTCGATTAGTGCAAAATTTACCGTGGGGAACATTAAGCACAGCGCCTCCAGAGCTGCAGCACCAGCCCAGGTATAATGGACCTGATGCAAACCTGTGTCAGCATGAATGGGAAAATAAATGGCAGTCGTTTTCTCCCGGTAAGGGCCAGTTACTGTACATCGGCCCTTGATCCAGGGTGCAAAATGCGGCCAGTAGGCTGGAGGATCAGTGCCTGACAGTTTGCGGTTGTCCACATAAACATAAACGGTGGCATACTGTGGTAACCATGAGAGATTATCTATGATCCACTGGAAGAGCGTTTTATGATGGACCTGGCTGGCTGCGGGGCGTTGGACGCCGTTCCCTTCGTCCACCATGAGTGCGGGGTATGTCAGGGGTGACCGGGGCATTCGACAAGAGCCAACATCGTCCCATTTCCACCTTTGTTTGATATCGTCCATGCCGAGCGGGGTCTCAATCTCTTTTTGCGAGAGGAAAAGCTCATCAAGCTGATGGCTTAATTGAGTGACCTCCTGGACATTGAGGAAATCTATAGGTGCGGCAATTTCCCACCGTTCCCTTGGGGGAGGCTCGGCCCCTTGTTGGAAATACGGAGCGTCATCTTCTGCTTCGAGGGCGTCAAAGTATTCTGTATCACTGTCCATTGACACATCCTCGACTGTGTTATCTGGGGCGGTTGGTTCTGCTGGTTCGATGTCTGTATCTGAGTCATCAGGGTCAGGCGACGTCAATGCAATGAACCTGTTTGGTGTCATAAGCTGTTTGCAGCATGTTGACGCCGGCTTGACCCTGAACAGCCGGTACCCGGGTGTCAGGTGCCAAGTGACCAGGCGAAAATAGTGAATGCTATATGAGCAGTGAGTGCAAAATGTGTCAACAGGATTGGCTGGGCTAGGGGAACCCCGAACACCCGGCACCCGGGGTCAAGGTTCCCCGCTGCGGGGCCAATTCGTTGGAGGTGAAACAGGTAGGAAACAAAACAATCAGGGTTTGTCTTACACCTTGGTATGCGAATTGATGTCGGATGGCTGACCTAGCTATGAAAACTAGTGGAGCCACAAAAGCTGCAGTGCGGACAATTGAGCTACTGAAGGTTGATGCTTTGCCTCCGGGCCGCGTCCAACCTGAAGGTTCCGTAGTTCGTGGCCACCGGGCGTGGCGGGTGCGTTTGTTGGGCGAAGGGATCTGTGCCAGCTGCTCCGGTTGCTGGGTTGCTGGTGCTAGGTCGGGGTCTGGCAGGCCGGTCGAGAACTGCCGCGGCCCTTGGTTGCTCGTGCTTGTCTGCGGTGTTGTCCAGTCGTGTACAAGACTCTGGACGGTCTGGGCCGACCGTTTGGAGTATTGGAACCCTTCTCCGGCAGTCAGGCGTTGCACGGTCGTCATGTCAACCCAGCTTGTGTCAACTTCCCTGTCTGGCTTCCTGGCTTCGTCAACGGTTGCTTCCTCGACGTCGTCCGGCGAACACTCTGCAGCAGCCAAGAAATTTGCGATCGTGCGGGCGGCATTTGCAGACACGATGTGGTGGCGAATGTGATCTTTCCATGCCGTGTGGTTTCCCTCCAACGCCGTATGGCTTTCGCCAGGTCGTTCAACATGTGTCCAATCATGTTGCATGTGAGATTAATTGATTAAATTCACGCAGAAGCCAAGCTGTAGGGCCGCAAAAGGCAACTGGTAGAGGAATGGCACCCTACCGAAGTTTTCCCGACACACCGATGGGAAGGTTTCTTTTGGCGATCAGTGATGGGGATGTCTAAGGCCTGAATATGTGGCACATGCAACGTGGCGTCGTCACCGGCCAAAGTCCATGGGCGGAGATAGATGTTCAGCAGGCGCTCTTGCTGGTCTTTGCTCATTCCACTTTCGGTAAGAGGCAAGACGTTGGGTATGGCACCAGTGGCACCGCCCGACGGCAGAAATAATGGTCTGCATATGGTGTCGTGTTGGCCCAGCGGGGTACGGGCACAATATGCTCAGAGTTCTGGCCGAGAGGTGTCTCGTTATTTTTGGAGCGGCTGCAGACGTCGCACGTCCCAAAGTGCAGTGAATTCCCAAGGGCTTAGATATTTGAGCCGTGGATCAACCATAGAGCTCGCTGGCTCCCAGTTGGACCTGTCTGTGGTGACTTGGTTTGACCCGATGTCGCACTTCTGTGGTTTTGTCGTACTGGGCTACCCATGCACTGCCGACAAAGGGAACGACGGCAAAGGAGCGAATGCATTCGGCTTACGTGGGTTCGTCGCCGTCCCAAAAACTGGCCAACATGACTTCTTCCGTCAGGGGGCGGACGGAACAGCGAAATTCCAAGTTACCGCACACTCGATGCAACACTTTCCGGTAGTGCTTGGCTTCCGCGCCCTTCGCGGGGGTAATGTCGAGATATGACTGGTGCTTGGCGCTTGTTGCAGCTCTTTTCGACCCAATGGCTGGGGTTTTTGCAAATACTCTGTGAAGTATTGCGTCGCTCTTTTCGCGGCATGCTGCATCAGCCGTTGAGGCGCTGCAAGGTGGTAGTTTCCAAGCAGTTGCGCTCGCATGCCGGGTTGTCGGTTTCCGGCAAGAGTGGAATGCGGAAATTGATGCCGGTATGGCTGTTGCCCATACACCAGACAGACGCCATTCAATCCGGCAGCGCTGCCAGACCGCGCTGCAAGTGAAGCTGTCATACCAGCAGCACCACATGCACAGCTGGGATGCCAAGCACAACTGCCACGTGCCGCTGCCTGCTTGCCAAAAAAGACGCGCCAAACAAATGCAAGCATCGCTTTCCAAAAACCATTTGTGACGTAGCACGCGTCGTGTGCAGGGGTAATGCATGCAAATTTCGTCAGAGTACGGCTGGAAGACGTAATGCACCGGGCTGCGTCCTTAATCGACGTGACAACGGTAATGCATGCAAATTTCGTCAGAGTACGGCTGGAAGACGTAATGCACCGGGCTGCGTCCTTAATCGACGTGACAACCAATGGCTTTCAGGCACCATGCATGCATTTACTCTCATGTTTCTGACCTCTGCGATTCCGCGGCATGGACCGGCGATGAGCAACGCTCTACACGGAGCGGCCTGCTGTCGGCAGACTGGAGCAGCCACGGCGAAGGCATGGTGTCTGTGGCAACGAAGGCCGACCAAAGGCATAACTGGTCATGCTCCGTCCCAGGGAAGTTTTGCATCCATTTTTTTTCTAAGGCTGGAAAGAGAGCTCATGCTGCTCGAGGTTGAAGTGGCTTTCATTGTGCAGCCAGACTTGGTACCGAAACAATTCCTCCAAGGCAACGGCCTTAGCTTGTATTTTTTGGGCTAATTTTTTAGAGGCTGTTGCCATACATACAGTTGCGTTGAAAGCTTGCTGCTTAAACAAAACCCAACTTTGATTTATTTGCGTAATGTAAAGAGCTTCGTGTTTCGAGCAGGTCGCAAGGTTCCACACTGCCAAAAATGGGATTGCCACGCGCAACCGCTTTTCGCTTTGGACAGGGCCATTTCGAGGCTGTTTTCAATTTCTATTTTAATAGCAGGCGAGACCAAAAACGGGCGCGCCAAATCCACGAGTTGGAGCGTGTGGCAATCCTGTTTTTGGGGTTGCGACATGACGCTCGGAACGCACCCAGCTGCTTCAAAAGTTCGCCAGAAACCATGAAACCACAAAAGGCAGGAAGGATGACACAAACATCCACGTGCTGAACTGGGGAGGACCACTTCTTGGAGTCCAAAAAGCCAATGTGTTTACGGCCCCGAAAATGAGATTGCTGCAGTGACCTTTTTTTGCGAAAAATTGCGCAGCTTTAACAAAAAGCAATACTCTTGCAAGTGTAACGGAATGGCAGGATTCCGGGGAACACGGTTGCTGATTGAAGGTCTCTATACCCCGCCTGCATGTTGCCAATCTTTGCCAAAGCACCATGTTGTTTGGAATTGTTTGGGTGTTGTTGTCGCAGGCTTTCGCAACATGGCGTGGGTGAGGTGCTGATTCCGCTGCGACATTGCTGGCGGGATCCTTTTTTCTGTGTTTGCGTTGGCAGTGGATCGTTTTGTCACGATTGGGCGTCGCACTGCTCAGTTTTGTTTTGGTCTCTTGATGCGTTGTTTGTTTTTGGGCTCCCCCCCTTCGCCCCCCTAGACTCCTAACGCGGCAACTTTGCGGGTCGGGTTGTGTATGTCGCCCGGAGTTCAGTATCATCCGGTTAAAGAATAATAGTATATATATTTAAAACCGGATGAATCCTTTGTTTACATTGGGGGAAGAGTTTCGATTTCATGACTCCAGCAGATTCCGTAAGAAGGCTAGAGATGCAAAACTTCGGTTTTACCACAGTTTTGTGCCAGTTTTGATGTCTTTAGCTGCGGAGTCTTGCCGGAGTCGGGCGGAGTCGGTACACCTGCTGAAACCCTATTTACAATGGGAAAGCGTTGAAAGAGTTCCAACTTTGCGACTCCAGACGACTCCGCAAGAAACCGCAAGATGCGCAAGATGATGTCACTGAACTGTTCGATTTGTTTGATGCCCATTTTTGGGGTTGGAAAGGTATATAGAATTTGGACTCCCAAAGGCGGTCCTCCCCAGTTGCGTTGAAAGCTTGCTGCTTAAACAAAACCCAACTTTGATTTATTTGCGTAATGTAAAGAGCTTCGTGTTTCGAGCAGGTCGCAAGGTTCCACACTGCCAAAAATGGGATTGCCACGCGCAACCGCTTTTCGCTTTGGACAGGGCCATTTCGAGGCTGTTTTCAATTTCTATTTTAATAGCAGGCGAGACCAAAAACGGGCGCGCCAAATCCACGCGTTGGAGCGTGTGGCAATCCTGTTTTTGGGGTTGCGACATGACGCTCGGAACGCACCCAGCTGCTTCAAAAGTTCGCCAGAAACCATGAAACCACAAAAGGCAGGAAGGATGACACAAACATCCACGTGCTGAACTGGGGAGGACCACTTCTTGGAGTCCAAAAAGCCAATGTGTTTACGGCCCCGAAAATGAGATTGCTGCAGTGACCTTTTTTGCGAAAAATGGCGCAGCTTTAACAAAAAGCAATACTCTTGCAAGTGTAACGGAATGGCAGGATTCCGGGGAACACGGTTGCTGATTGAAGGTCTCTAGCCCCGCCTGCATGTTGCCAATCTTTGCCAAAGCACCATGTTGTTTGGAATTGTTTGGGTGTTGTTGTCGCAGGCTTTCGCAACATGGCGTGGGTGAGGTGCTGATTCCGCTGCGACATTGCTGGCGGGATCCTTTTTTCTGTGTTTGCGTTGGCAGTGGATCGTTTTGTCACGATTGGGCGTCGCACTGCTCAGTTTGTTTTGGTCTCTTGATGCGTTGTTTGTTTTTGGGCTCCCCCCCTTCGCCCCCCTAGACTCCTAACGCGGCAACTTTGCGGGTCGGGTTGTGTATGTCGCCCGGAGTTCAGTATCATCCGGTTAAAGAATAATAGTATATATTTAAAACCGGATGAATCCTTTGTTTACATTGGGGGAAGAGTTTCGATTTCATGACTCCAGCAGATTCCGTAAGAAGGCTAGAGATGCAAAACTTCGGTTTTACCACAGTTTTGTGCCAGTTTTGATGTCTTTAGCTGCGGAGTCTTGCCGGAGTCGGGCGGAGTCGGTACACCTGCTGAAACCCTATTTACAATGGGGAAAGCGTTGAAAGAGTTCCAACTTTGCGACTCCAGACGACTCCGCAAGAAACCGCAAGATGCGCAAGATGATGTCACTGAACTGTTCGATTTGTTTGATGCCCATTTTTGGGGTTGGAAAGGTATATAGAATTTGGACTCCCAAAGGCGGTCCTCCCCAGTTGCGTTGAAAGCTTGCTGCTTAAACAAAACCCAACTTTGATTTATTTGCGTAATGTAAAGAGCTTCGTGTTTCGAGCAGGTCGCAAGGTTCCACACTGCCAAAAATGGGATTGCCACGCGCAACCGCTTTTCGCTTTGGACAGGGCCATTTCGAGGCTGTTTTCAATTTCTATTTTAATAGCAGGCGAGACCAAAAACGGGCGCGCCAAATCCACGAGTTGGAGCGTGTGGCAATCCTGTTTTTGGGGTTGCGACATGACGCTCGGAACGCACCCAGCTGCTTCAAAAGTTCGCCAGAAACCATGAAACCACAAAAGGCAGGAAGGATGACACAAACATCCACGTGCTGAACTGGGGAGGACCACTTCTTGGAGTCCAAAAAGCCAATGTGTTTACGGCCCCGAAAATGAGATTGCTGCAGTGACCTTTTTTGCGAAAAATTGCGCAGCTTTAACAAAAAGCAATACTCTTGCAAGTGTAACGGAATGGCAGGATTCCGGGGAACACGGTTGCTGATTGAAGGTCTCTATACCCCCGCCTGCATGTTGCCAATCTTTGCCAAAGCACCATGTTGTTTGGAATTGTTTGGGTGTTGTTGTCGCAGGCTTTCGCAACATGGCGTGGGTGAGGTGCTGATTCCGCTGCGACATTGCTGGCGGGATCCTTTTTTCTGTGTTTGCGTTGGCAGTGGATCGTTTTGTCACGATTGGGCGTCGCACTGCTCAGTTTTGTTTTGGTCTCTTGATGCGTTGTTTGTTTTTGGGCTCCCCCCCTTCGCCCCCCTAGACTCCTAACGCGGCAACTTTGCGGGTCGGGTTATGTATGTCGCCCGGAGTTCAGTATCATCCGGTTAAAGAATAATAGTATATATTTAAAACCGGATGAATCCTTTGTTTACATTGGGGGAAGAGTTTCGATTTCATGACTCCAGCAGATTCCGTAAGAAGGCTAGAGATGCAAAACTTCGGTTTTACCACAGTTTTGTGCCAGTTTTGATGTCTTTAGCTGCGGAGTCTTGCCGGAGTCGGGCGGAGTCGGTACACCTGCTGAAACCCTATTTACAATGGGGAAAGCGTTGAAAGAGTTCCAACTTTGCGACTCCAGACGACTCCGCAAGAAACCGCAAGATGCGCAAGATGATGTCACTGAACTGTTCGATTTGTTTGATGCCCATTTTTGGGGTTGGAAAGGTATATAGAATTTGGACTCCCAAAGGCGGTCCTCCCCAGTTGCGTTGAAAGCTTGCTGCTTAAACAAAACCCAACTTTGATTTATTTGCGTAATGTAAAGAGCTTCGTGTTTCGAGCAGGTCGCAAGGTTCCACACTGCCAAAAATGGGATTGCCACGCGCAACCGCTTTTCGCTTTGGACAGGGCCATTTCGAGGCTGTTTTCAATTTCTATTTTAATAGCAGGCGAGACCAAAAACGGGCGCGCCAAATCCACGAGTTGGAGCGTGTGGCAATCCTGTTTTTGGGGTTGCGACATGACGCTCGGAACGCACCCAGCTGCTTCAAAAGTTCGCCAGAAACCATGAAACCACAAAAGGCAGGAAGGATGACACAAACATCCACGTGCTGAACTGGGGAGGACCACTTTTTGGAGTCCAAAAAGCCAATGTGTTTACGGCCCCGAAAATGAGATTGCTGCAGTGACCTTTTTTGCGAAAAATGGCGCAGCTTTACCAAAAAGCAATACTTTTGCAAGTGTAACGGAATGGCAGGATTCCGGGGAACACGTTTGCTGATTGAGGGTCTCTAGCCCCGCCTGCATGTCGCCAGTCTTTGCCAAAGCACCATGTTGTTTGGAATTGTTTGGGTGTTGTTGTCGCAGGCTTTCGCAACATGGCGTGGGTGAGGTGCTGATTCCGCTGCGCCATTGCTGGCGGGATCCTTTTTTCTGTGTTTGCGTTGGCAGTGGATCGTTTTGTCACGATTGGGCGTCGCACTGCTCAGTTTTGTTTTGGTCTCTTGATTTGTTGTTTGTTTTTGGGCTCCCCCCCTTCGCCCCCCTAGACTCCTAACGCGGCAACTTTGCGGGTCGGGTTATGTATGTCGCCCGGAGTTCAGTATCATCCGGTTAAAGAATAATAGTATATATTTAAAACCGGATGAATCCTTTGTTTACATTGGGGGAAGAGTTTCGATTTCATGACCCCAGCAGATTCCGTAAGAAGGCTAGAGATGCAAAACTTCGGTTTTACCACAGTTTTGTGCCAGTTTTGATGTCTTTAGCTGCGGAGTCTTGCCGGAGTCGGGCGGAGTCGGTACACCTGCTGAAACCCTATTTACAATGGGGAAAGCGTTGAAAGAGTTCCAACTAGCGTTGAAAGAGTTCCAACTTTGCGACTCCAGACGACTCCGCAAGAAACCGCAAGATGCGCAAGATGATGTCACTGAACTGTTCGATTTGTTTGATGCCTATTTTTGGGGTTGGAAAGGTATATAGAATTTGGACTCCCAAAGGCGGTCCTCCCCAGTACTTCGTTTGATTGCACGGAGCTCATATGGTCGGGTAACATTCAAGCAATGCAGGTACTGGATTGCCTGAGCAAGACAGCAACGGGCGCCATGGCTTGATGTACTTTGACATCAGACTAAACTCCCATGCAACAATTAAGGTAGCACAACATGAACACAAACAAATCAAAAACCCAGAACAGGATTAAGATATCCGCCCCCTACCGCCTCCCTTCCCCGATTGGCTCAGACATGCTGACAGTATAGGCAATTGTAGCAGGTGGCCATCAACCATGAGTACCCCATGGTGACAACCCCTCTCGACCTAAAGCAAGTTACGCCCTAAATGCACGGAGGATAAATTTAGGGTCTCTGCGTCACTTCATGTGGCTCACTGGAACTGCTCGTGTGATGCAACGCGAGGCTCTCTACTGCTACTAGCACCACTGGCTGCAGCAGCGGCAGAGGGTGGATCACTGCTTGCCGCTGGTTTCATCATTTGAGCGATAAGCGGGTGGGTTTGTTTGTCGCGCAGGATTCGCGTCATTTCGCGAGTGAATGCCGCAGGGTCATCCACTAATGCTTTCGCTTCCGCCAGTGGCCGATCAAGGACAATGGCAATAAGCATTTCGCCCCCATCTTTATGGATTATAGTCGGTCGGCCAGCTTGGATCTCGGCGAGGATTGCCACTGCCTTATTCTCACACACAGTGCGTTCCCATTCTTCTAGAGCTCTTTGCGCCAGGGTGTCCGTCTGCGGTGGGGCTTTTAGGGCCGCCGGTGTCCCTAGTGTTCTTATGAAGAGGCTATCAGGGGGAACGGGGGATGGGAAGTGCTGAATGGCCGCTACTGCACGTTGCACGTCACTTGTTTGTACATCATATGACGTGGTTGTTTTTTTGCTTATGGCAGGTTCGGAGTCGGCCCCTAGTTGCTCCAGTGTGTATCCTGGGTTTGGTTCCATATACTTTCGGTTCCATACTGCATGATGGGACCATTGGGGCGCGTCACGGTTGATTTCTACTGAATCCCTTTTCATGTCATATTCTTTGAGCATGTCATCTAATTCTTGTAAGCTCGCAGCTCTGTGAATACAGCATTGTCTGACAGCGCCATCAATGTGGAGTGGCCATCCCACAGGCATATGGGAATCTTCCAGGAGTCCGTCACCATTTTCCTCTATGATTGTACCCAACATTGGGACATCGATAGTTGCTTTAAGGCTGACCTGTGCACGTTTGCACTTCCATGTGTCAGGTGCTAAGAGGCCTCGGCCAGCCAGGAGCTCAAGTGACTGGAATTGTGGTTGGTCAGTCGCTGGTAGCACCTCTTCTTTGATGACTAACTTCAGTCCATGCAGTGGCTGGGGTTGCTCTTTCTGAGGGTCTTGAGGTTGCTGGGATGTCGTGTCTCTGGGTGTTGTGTCTTCAAACCAGGTGGGACGGACTGACTGGACTCCTATGGGACTTGCAGAACTGGTAGTTTTAATGCTTTCTCTGCGCAGGCTATGATAGACGGGCGGGATCATCCATGCCGGCACAAAGACTGTGATGAACTGCACATTCCAGATAACCTGTAGGTTCTGCGGCTTGACTTCAGGCGTGATACATCTTACTTGACCATCGATCACTCTAGTGTATGATTCAGAGCGATCAAAGGACGCCGTGACTTTCAGGCCTAGATAAAGTTCTCTGAGCCAGTATTCCTTAAGCATCATAAAGGAAAGGTGAGGTGCCCTCACTTCCAATACGTGCAACAACCTACCAAAGAAGTGTACCTGACCCCCCTTTGCATGAACAACAGTGGAACGAACCGCGTTCCAAACTCAGTGAGTCCACACTCAGGGCTACTCCACCACATTCAAGTCACCGAGAAGAGATAATGGAACCCCTACTCCGAGTCACCAAGGAGTGGATGGCGCTGTGGCCCGTCGACCACGCAGCACAGGTTGACACGTCCGAGTCCCCAAGGACAGCACCAACCTGCCGGCTAGGGAGTGTGACGTAACCATGTCCTTTCATGGTTCCAGGTCAAAGAGGTCAATGGGTAGATCTCTTTTACCCTCACTCAACAACCTTGGGACCCTCGCAGGTCCACGCTCCCTCTTGAAGGCATGGTATTGGGGACCCCATCCCCCTACCCACCTTCTTAGGGATCGCACTCCATTCACGGTTACTACCATAGTAATGGCAAGGGGCGGTTTGTCTTGTGAGTTAAACGGTGTATTGAGTCCCCACTCAAGGACCGCTTCTGCGTCCGATGGCACGTGCTTGGGCTCATGAAGACAAGTCTATCTTTAAGGGTGTAGTCGCTTGGTACCTTTGGGCTTCCAGTGAGGGCCACGCCAAAAAGACGAAATCCACGCAGAAGCATGGCCCCCCGCAAGCACCAGGCGCACCCTGGGGCAGTCGTTAGCGATCCCATGTATCCCAGGGGGATACACCTGTCTTGCGACAGGACCCTAACATTGTTAGAGAGGAACCGACGGTCTTGTATAAATATTGACCATTAGCCAACGGGTTGCTCCGTTGACTCCTCGAGATAAGTCCCCAAGTCTCTAAGAGGTTCACCGACCTCGCCTGTTCCCCCGTGTCATCATTAGGTGTTGCTACCCTGACACAAGGTAAGGTGAGACCCGTCGGTCCCGTACCACGTGTGTACCAATCGGTCCGGGAGAACCCCGAGATACCGCACGATCACCCAAGGATGTGCGCAAACACAAACGAGAGTGTGACATGAGGAGCAACCCTGTGAATTCACGGTTCGTTGGGAACGGGGGCCTTCAGTAACTCCCCTGCGCTATATCACTAGTTTAGCGTCCCCCCGGACCCTCACGGGTCCACCTCCCCCTGTTACGGGCATGGTATTGGGGACCTTATCCCCCTACCCACCCGTAGTGATAAACCGCAAGCGTCTGAGCCATACCGATCAGCCCAGCCATGTCGATGGGGGAAACAATTTATGTATGTTTAATGGCTCTAGTGAGTGCGACAGTAGCTCGCCCAAAACAGTCTTCTTTGTCTTCTAATGATGCTCCTCGACGGCCCCCGCTGAGGAAGCCACACCCTATCTGGACAACAACTGCTATCGCGGTGGTCCCTGCTGCAGACGAGGTTGTGGCGATTCGCAGGCCTCCAAACCAAGCTGCTTGAAAGCCATGCTGCAGGAGTTGTGTGTGCACTGCCGTGCGACTTACACATTACCAGGAGCTGCGCTGTCGCACCCTTCATTGAGGTCCCGATAGCACTTTTTGAAGGTAGTTGAGGAAAACTACAATATCCTCAATAGCAGTCAGGAGGTCTCTGGAGTCTCTGGGTACTTCCCATAGCACTGTGCGGAAACCTCCGTGCCCGACAGTGTGATCGTGGGGGAGAAAATGGCCTATTTGGATGGGATCCTGATCATGTTGCACCAATTCCGGGTACCTAACTGCGACGATGGCTTGTACGTCAACAGGGACACTCTGGAGCTGTTGGGCAGTATGATGCCCCATCTATGTGGACCATCTAATCCAGCTGCTTCCACCGTAGTTGTACACTCGGGATGCCAAATTCTTCTGGCGCAGTCGCGATAAAGACCGCTAATAAGGCAACTTTTGACATTCAAGTGGCTGAGCGTTTCCTCACCGAAAAGACGCGCCAGCGAAGTTGGTAGGTGCTGGGCAGTTGTTTCAATAGTCCAAATTCCTGTGTGTGGTGCTTGGCCAAGGTTGAGTAGCCAGCCACTTCAGAATCGTTATCCTGGCTTGCATCCAGCCAGAGGAGCGCAATTAACTTGGTGAGCCGGGCAGGAGGCAGATAATCACCAGATTCAAGGCTCGTCGCCCAAGGGGACGGTGAAGAAGCTTCTGCCTATTCGCTGCTGCAGCCCTTCCCTTGGATAGGCCTCCAGGTGTTTGCCTGTGGTCGCCCACAAAAACAATCAGTGCCGGTTGCTGGATTGCAGCTAGTGCAGCAATCTCATGGTAATTGCAGTACTGGCTTTCATCCACAAATGCAAGCCACACCTTGGAGAGCCAGAGACTGAATGATGAGTATTTCATGGCCATTTCCGCAGTAGCGGAGCCTCCAGTCGCAATCAAAATGCGTTTCTCAGCAATAACTCTATTGCGATCACTGCAGCGAACATCAATTTTTGTTGCATAAGCTTCACCCTTTCCTTCCTCAATGCGGCCCAGTAGCCGTCCAAAGGCTGTTTGCGTTGGTGGGGCAAGGTCACTGATTTGGTCAGCTATAGGGCTTTTGCAGCAACGTTTTCTTTGGTGTAAACGATCGCATAGAAGTCACTTAGTTCGCAGCTGAGGGCAATTAACAAGACTGCTAGGGAACGCGTCTTTCCTGCACCAAAAACGCCTGCGATACAAAGGTCAGAACGGCCAGTGAGAATTGCCAGGAGCAATGCTACTGCCACAGTAAGGACATGCCCATCCCCATGCCCTGCTAGAGAGAGTAGGCTGTCGCGCATATACTCATCGTGCGGACCTGGGAGAACAACTCCAATGGGTGTCAATAGGCGACAGAGCACTCGGACCAATGCATCTGTCAGTTTTGTCCTGCGTTCGCTCATCATTCTTCGCACTGGGATATTGGGCTGGAGAATGCCCATTGTCACTGGGAGTCGCGCCGGGTTGGCCTGTGCAAAGACCAGCAATTCACAACGACTTCGTGTGTCACCAAGGAATGCCATTTCTTCCATCAACACAGAGAAGTTTGCATGGAAAACAATAGGTTGCGGCCAGTCTCTCACTGGGTCAAAATATTCCACCTCAGCTGGCTGTTGCACTAGAAGGCGGCCACAAAAAGCAAATGCCACAGGCCTGGAGACTAGGACTAGTTCAAGTGACTTCGGGGCAATTCGACGGTATGCCCGGTAATCCGCGGATCGACTAGTACCTTGCATTACTTTTTCTTGGACCAGGAAAATGGCGCAGCGGCGCGGGCCATCAGGGAGCCGCCCAAACAGTGCCCTACCTGCCATCACATTGGCTTCCATGCTCCCTAAGTCGCCATTTGCACATAGACTCCATGGCGACACAGAAGGAACCGCCTTCGGGTCGCTGAAAAGCAAAAGGGGAATACCCTCTGTGAGCAACTGCACAACATGAAAACCAGCAAAGGCCTCATATCCATATCGGACCACAAGCTCGACTCCCGGTTAACCTCGCTCTTGTTGTTGCGCCAACTCAACGCTGGTCCAGGGCTGTAGATGCTGTAGCTGACGACCAGCATGGTAAGCGTCCAATTGAGGCAATACCATATCCAGCAGAAAAATCAATGTGCGCAAAGAGAAGCCACGGAGGAATTCAGCTAGCAGGCTCCTCATGAGTTCTCCCCCTTCCGCGTGCGCCTGCCCAGGGATTGGGATCATGTCAATCAAGACCTGTCGCAAATCCTGTTCCGTAGCAGGGGGGTCATCTCGTACATCTCTGCCATCACATGGAACCATATGTAGATCAGGGCATCCCTTGCCAGCAGCCTGGAGGAGCGAACTTAGGGTGCGTTTGCAATGATCAGGTAGATCAAAGCTAACCCATGAGAGCACTCGTAAGAGCCCTTCACATCGTATCCCATGCGGTATGACTTCCGGGGTCGTAATCTGGAGATAATCAATATGATGGGTGCCTTCTTCTATTGGTGTAAACAATAGGTGGCCATATGCATGTCGTGCTCGGCCACTCCAGGATGGCTGCCCGTCGATGAGGACGACATTATAGCTGAGGTCTGTGAGGGTGTTAGGATGCCACACGCAGAGTCGGTCCTCAAGACAATGCAGAAGCACCACTCTTCGTTCCCCAGTTGCTAGCCTCAGCATTTCGGGCGGAGAGGCAATTGCTGCTACCTTAGTGGTGCCTGGGAAGCAGTCAAATTCATTGAGCACTTTATGAATTGCCAACCCAGTGTACGATCCCGCCGAGAAGCCAAGGACATCGATGTCTCTAATTCCGTCTGGGATGGATGCTGTCACATAATGAGGAAAGCAGGATCGCAAAAACAGCAATTTGCCCTGTGGGTGATGGCACCTGAAGATTTGGCGAACTGCAGTGACCCATGTGGGATGGGGAGGCCTTGCATGTGCTGGCCGGATGGTCGCCGCAGTCAATAACCGTATGGCACGGGTGATCAAAAGCTTTCGATTGGCAAATTTATCCGGCAAAAATTCCCTCCATGCACTCCATCCCAGTGCAGTGGAGAAAAGCTGGTAAATTGCGTACTCATGCGTAGTTTTGGTCAACCCGTGTTGAGTGATGCGCTGCTCCCAATCATCTGTCATTGCCGGTGGGGGGCCATACACTTTCATTGGTGCATGATTCTGAAAGAAAATGTCATACTCATGGTCAGGGCTTAGCAGCCCACCACCCAATCCACTGCAGTGCACTGTGAGGGGTCGATCCGGCATGGGAGAGTCGTCTTGCCAGAGAACATTCATCGAAAAGACCCAGTGTGCCCATTTCTTCGGCCGATCAAACATAGCTTGCGAGGCTTGCGAAGTATTGGCTGCTTCCCCAGTATATATCCGCTGGGAACACTGCACGAGATCAAATACTTCTCCTTTCACTTCTATTGTCCAGTCCTCTGGTGCGCGAAACGCGGTTGGGAGGCCAAATGTGAGTTCAGCGGCCTGGGCAAGGGCCCGGCACTGAGTCCCAATTGCAGGTCTTCGTTCCCACAAGCCGAGCAGCGCCACTTGTTGCTGATACGAGAGCGGGGACGGTGGGATCTTTGCATGGACACGCAGGCCTATGACTGGGAGAAAGTTGTGGTGGAGCCACTGTGGCTGCCACTCTGCTGTCCCAAACAGGGCTGCTGCTAGCGGTAACCAGCCGAACTGCGCCAATTCCTCAAGTCGTGATGGCAGCCGTTGCTTGGCCCTTGTTCCAAACCCATGCAGTATGGCAGGCCTCATGAAACCCGGTTCAATTTCCATGGCCTGATAAATCTTGTCTCCTGGTAGAACTTTGATCACAACCTCGCCTGGGAGGAGGCTGAGTGTGGGCAGGGCACCTTGCTCATAGGCGGGCCGGGCCCACTTATGAAAATTGGGTTGTCTGCCTTGGAAGCCGTCAAGGATTCCTCGCAAGTGTCCATGCCGAGGCCACTGACCCGTTGCAGGTACAGGGAAGGTGACCAACCCTGACCATTGTCCCAAAAGGCTCCAGGCATGACACCAATCAGCTGTACATCGAGTGGCGGTGCCTAAAAGCGGTGATCCTAGCAAGCCACTGGACACGGCAGTTTCAGTATCACATGGCGGTTGTGTGGTCGATAGGTAGCTTTCGACATGGCCAAGGTAGGCCGTGCTGGCAATCGCGGCAAGTTCATCTGGGTCACGCTCAGGGTCCACAAGGTCAGACTCCAGAATTGGGCTGCGATGTCCAGATGCCAACACAATCACTAGTCCAGCATTGATTTCCGTGAAAGCTTCACTTACCAGGATGACGCCTTTGTTGGCCACAGGTTTTGGTGTTTCAGTGGTAGCTCGTTTGTCAGTCGATCCTGGACACGACTGGGCCGTGGGCGAGGAGTTTCTGCTCTTCTCTTCTTCATGCTCAGTTGGGCGTGGGCTTGAGGGTTCTGACCCACCAAAGTCAACCTCATCCTCGAAATTTCCTGTATGGTCAGGAGGTGGCGACCGTACAGCACTGGCCACAAGGTTTTCTACGCTCCGTGATTTAGGCAGCTTGATAGGGGGGCCAGGTTGCTGTTGCGTGGCTTGTCCCGTGTCAACTGATCTTGCTCTCTTCTGTGCAGGGGCAATCGGGCTGCTCGGGATTGCTTCAGGTTGTCGGCATTCTTCTTTTGGGGGGTCATGCTCTACGCATGACAACCACAGCTCCTGAATTTCGAAAAGTGTGACAGGCACACAGTCGCTGTCAATGAGAGCAAAGTTGATGTCTGGAAAGAGAAAAACACACGCATCCAAAATGTAGGTGCCAGCCCACGTGGGGTGCACCTTGTCCAGCCCCGTGTCTGCCGATATGGGTACAAATACAACTGTGGTACCTTGGCTGACAATCCATCGATAAAGGCTGTGCCACGTTGGTCCCGGTACAACCTCAAAACCATCCACGACCTTTATCTCATAGTCGTGCCTATCAGGTTCACCAGACTTTTTGTGGGGGTCCCCAAACCTCCACTGGTGATGTACAGACTGATTCAAGCCATACTCCGTTGAAATGTCCTTGTAGAGGCCTAAGGCTTCCAACAGGTCATCAAATTGCGCTAGGGGATCAGCTTCGAACCAAAGGTGTTCCGCTTGCTGCCTAGTAAGGAGGTCCATGACCAGAATTGGAAGGCAAAGCCCCTGGACAAGTCTACGGCCAGAGACAGTGCTCACTAATATTAGTTGGGGGAGGCCAGCGTCGTGATACCCCTGACCAGTCTACGGCCAGAAGTACCACACTGGAGTATTTGCAGGGGAAGCACAGAGAGATAACCGATCCAAATGTAAAAGGCCGATCCTAACTAAAGGGGGAGGAGAGGGATGGCGCTGGAAATCCTGGACCAGTCTACGGCCAGAAAGACCAGGCACCGAACCCTAGGGAAAAGAAAGCAACCGAACCAAACCGCAAGGAAGGAAACTGGTGGGCAGGCAGAGCGAGCAAAACCAGATACTCCCACAGCGAAATAAGCAATCAAAGAAGACAACACCAGGAGTGGAAAGGGACCCGGGGAAAGAAAGGAAGGGGGGAGGGAGACGTACCACCCAACACTGAAGTCAAGAAAGAGATTGAGAAGAAGCAGATGAATTGGAGCACGATCCGCGAGAAATAAGAGAACCAAACAAAAAAGGGAGTGTGAAGCACTGACAGTCCTGAGCCAGTCTACGGCCAGAAAAGCCAGGTACCCACTGGTCACCAAGCAAGAGAGAAGGGAGAAGCCGAAGTTAAGGCAAGAGAGAGGAAAGATACGTTCTATGAAGCACCCACAGCACAACAATGAAGCTCCCCGGAATCAGACTGCAAGAGAAACAGGGACAGTTATAAGAGCACTGTACTAGGGTAAGCTCTGAGTTGGTGCGAGGAGACGCACCAATATTCACTGATTTGAGCCAAAAATGGCAACGATGCATAGGCATGAAGGAAAATATCCATGCTTAGGATGGCCAGGGATATCTCAACCTACGTTGCCTTGCCCAAATGAACGTGTCTGCTTAAGAGTTGACCTCTCCGATTCCCTCGCGGTAGATACACATCGTGAGAACAAAAGCAATTAGAGGAGAAAGTAGTAAATAGTTGTAACTTGTTGTTGGAAGGAATTAAGGATGCTAAAACATAATCACTCAGAATGTGCAGAAACAAGTCCGTCATGACAGCGAGACGATGGGTGTAGTCTTCCACGGGTCTGCCCGCGCATCCAGTAGCAGTTGTACATTTCCTCTATGTCGATGCAAAACGGCAGTCATCAGAGGCGGCACCACATCACCCTCAGGGTTCACCGTTGCTCCTTCGTCTAGGAGTAACTGGACAAGGTGCGAATTGCCAAGTTCGACTGCCAATTCCAACATAGTAGTCGGCTGCTGCTTTGGCGGGAGGATGTTGGGGTTAGCCAAAGATTGCAGAAGCAAGTACGTGAGGCTGACCCCAGGCCGGGGGAAGTGCAAGTCTCTGGAGGCCTGAAACTTGTATGTGTCACTGTCATTGTCTCGGAAGATTGCCAGTGTGAGCAACGAGCTGGTGTGTCCGCCATCTGGAACGTTCCACGTGAGATCAATCCCTTGGCCTAAGAGGCGGAGAAGTTCAATGACATCTTTTTCATATAGAGCAGTCATTAGCGTCTGATAGTGCTCGGCGGTTGGGTATTGCAACTTTTGCACCAGATAGCATACTTCCAAGTCCATGGATGTCATATGGGAACTGATGGCTCGTACCGGAGAGAGGATTGCCGCTGTGCTGTTCAGGTAGAGGACAATCTGAAACGGGGAATCTAAAGCAAGCCGCAAGGCTAACTGTTGCATGATGTCCCATCCGACTGTAACCCCAGCAACCACCTGTAAGGTCAGCTCTTCGTTCCCATTGATGCCATGGCGCACAGCTAGCCGCATTTGAATATATCTACTATGATAATGGTTGAGGAGGAGGTCTACATTAGGGGGCACCTAGACGGTCAGTCAGAAGTTGATCCGAGCCCAAAGATAAGGTGGGATGCACGGCGACTGCTGTAAAACAATCAGTGGTTTGAGCCCATAAACAAACATCAAAAGCTGCGGAGGCCAAGAATGTGATAGGGGAGAGCAGGGAAAGGAGTCAGTCTGAGTGTGCCTTATGGGGAACAGATAGAAAAAACATAAGAAGGCAACCAGGTCAGTTCTTCAAGGTATGAGGCCTGCGGCACCTTCAACTGTGACTAATCACTGACTCCCGATCGGACAGGCACGCCTTTTTCTTTCACCGTCAGAATGATGCATGTCGATAGTCTTCGCTACGATCATGTACATTGACGTACTGCACGCGTTCACGGATGTGAGTCCTGCTGCTGCTCTCCTGCTTCAACAGCTTGGTTCTCATCCTGTGATTGCTCTTGGGTCAACTCCTTGGTTGGGTTCGCCCCACCTCTGGCCGCACTTTCTATCTGAATTTGTTCCAGGTTCTTCACAACAGTGGCCATTTGATTCACTGCCTCTTGAAAGACGGTTAGCAGTGTTCTTGCATAGGCTAGTTGTGGGTCTTTCCTGTCAACTCCTTCTGCCATAGGTGCAAGCAGCGGCACTTGTCCGCATGTCCACTGCGCAGCCATTGCCTCTCCCTTGGCTTGTTCAGATGGTAAGGAGGTCGATTGGCCTGGATTGGCAAAGGTAGCATTTAGAGCTTGCATGTCTCGTGCGCTATAGGTACCTGTAGCATCGAAAGGTTTGGCACTGCCTTGCCCTGTGGGGCCTGGGTGTTTACGTTTCCCATAGGCCATTGCTCCTTTATGTGCTGCCTGTCGCACATCATACTTGTCTTCAAACCCTGTGGCAAAGGTCTCTTGATCGGCCCAACAAATCCTTGTGTCTTCATTGAGAGCAATGAGGCAGTCCTTCTTCTTGCTGCCATCGGTGTCCACTACATAGGTGCTCCAGCACTTCGCTCTGTTGGCTAGAATATGATGTTCATGCATTTTGTTCGAATAGAAGTGGTTCAGCTTTTCATTATTCGGATGGTTGGAAATGATGGCGAATCTGCGAGGACTAACCCAGATCCATAGGTCTTCCTGGAAGGACTCTGTGGTGTAGAAGGGCCATATGGTACGGCCTCCCATTTCTACGAAACTGAAGCTAGTGTATACATCATCGCTGCTTTCGGAATCAACATGGCAGAAGTCGTGTGTGAGCTTAGCGGAGCTGGAGCCTGGGAAGCTGCTTGGAACTTCCTTCATGTTCTCATCAATAATGATATTCCAACACTCCGAGTTGATAACCATTCGATATTCATAGAAAGCCCAAGAATAGATCTGTGGGCCGATATGCTGATAGCTGCCTTGGTGATGGTACACCTTGATGCCATCATATTCTTGGACAAAGGATTCTTTGTAGCCACAGCGGCGGAGTTCTGTGTTATTTTCCGTAGTGGCACCCTCAGCTGACTCATTGCTGTTCGTTGGGCCAAGCTGTGGGCCTGCCTTCAATCTCCACTTGTCCCCTATCCATTGCGTCATGGTGGCTCTGCTAACTATCGCCAGCTACTCCCGTTCTATTTGTGAGATTAGAAGAGATGGCACAAAAAGTGCCAGATAGACCAAGGGGGTTAGACAGGCGAGGTGGCACGGCAGAGGGTATTGGTACCGAGGATCAATACAAAGGGAGGACAGGAGGTGGCAACAAGGGAGTGGGACAGGCAGACAACAGAGAAGAGAAAGGGGAGGGCAGACAGAGGGCAGACAGAGAGGGAGAGACGGAGGGAGGATGGGTAAGGCGAGGGTACACCCCTGAGCCAGTCTACGGCCAGAAGTGTGAGAGCCCTCGCCTTTCCAATATGTCTGGGCAGGGGATAATTGAGCCGAGAGGCGGCAATATGCAGTGTATACTTGTACTATTCAATACAGCTAACATGCACTCATGCCACTCCCCAACAGACTGCTCGACATGCAAAAGTCAAGGCACACATATACTGAATAGCAACATGTATCAGAAGTGCACTGTCCCTCGCCCCCGCGCTGCACTTGTTTTATGGGGCGTCAGCTCGCCAAGTCATGTGACTTAGAAGAAGGAACGGAAACAGGCAAGCTCTGTATAACTTTGCTGGACGAAGACTGTTGCCACTCGAACCGAAGAGGCATCTGTGATGGTTATGCCCTCAGCGCCAAGCTGATCTATCAGTTGATCATCAATATAGCTGATGGCCTCGTCCGTGAGGGTGCACTCACATGGAGTGTATCAATCCGTTATAGAGCAAGATATATTCTTGGTACTGAGTACTACCAAGTCCAACCACTGCAGCTGTTGCTGTGCTGGCTGTCCATACTTCTGCGTCTGGTGATCGCAACTTGAGTATGACTAGTTCAAGGTTTTGTCCAATAGTGCCTGCAGCTGGCCGTTCTTCAGCTGGGACTGCTGCCAGCTCCCCGTCGATTACATCAAGGTGCTTCATGCCTAGATTCAAGAAGTAGCTCTAGACTCTCTTGACACACACTTATAGTATCGCCAGGATAGCCGTTGTCCAGACCCACACACAATAGGTACACCAGGAACACACGAGGAAAATCTCCCAAATAGATACACACAAGGTAGCAATCCTACAGATTAGACTTAAGTGAGTAACTGAAGGGGGAGAGGTGCTTTCATTGTTTTAGGAGCAGGGGCATGATATTAAGGCAATCATTCACAGCCTGACAGGTGCAACCCGACACGTCTACGGTCAGAGAAACACCGTGTTCAGGAAACATAAAAGAAATTAGGTTGGTGGCTAGATATAACCCCTCAACTTAACAGCCACAGTATCGAGAGAAAACACCATATTATCAACACGAGTGAGTGTGTATCTGTGTGCAAGTGCGAGCGTGTCAGCTATGTGGTAGGTACGTTTTATGTTGCTCAAAGGGTTTGAGGATGAAATGGCTGCGTCAGGACGACTGTTCATGTCCAACCGAAAGGATAATGATAAGGAGAGCTGTGACCTCCCGTGATGAGCTACCTTCTCTATTCACATCCTATATTGCTCTGCTTTTGCATGCCATTCTCATCAACTGTTGGTTTTTCACAGTAGTACTACCCTCGGAGATAGCAGCTCGCTGGTGGAGTCACTTACCACTGCAGTAGGCGGGTCCTGCATGAGGATCTGAATGCGCACAAACGGTTGGAGTTCTCTGACTATGTCTCTGAGCAGCGTATCTTGGGACACCGACACAACAATAGTATCAACGCCGTCAGCAACTTCAGTCCACGTCCTGATGTTCCAGGGTCTATTCACTCGTAGGAGGGCAAAGGTTAGTTCCACCAGGGATGAAACGGGGGCAGCAAGTGCCTCTGTATCGATGAAACCTCCCAAGCTGGCCGTGATCAGTACAGTCCTGACCACCAGTCTAAAAGGGTGAGCGTCGAGGGGGACTGGATATGTACCTGATCCGTCAGTTAATGACCCTGGTCCAGCGGGAATCAAGAAGAGTCGGTTAATCCAGACTCCTCTGTCCGCTGGGCTACTGAACGCCGCCAATTGTACGATGTCTTCACGTGTCTCTGCCATCGCAGTAAGAAGTTGGTGGGTAAGGAACTGACACGTGCGTTCCACTTGCATTAAGTCCCTGTCAAGTGTGCTATATAATAACTGTAATCCAGACGTTTCGTCTGGAAAGAGTATGACGAGACCACTCTGCAGCAGCTTAACCGTACGGCGGAGATCGCTTAAAGTACTGGTCAAATTTTGGGCCGCTTCCAGGCCATACACCAGCATTCTGAGCGAAGATGATACTTGATGGCTACCGTGTCTGAACCGCGCATAGGCCATGAGTCTTGCGATGAAATTGTACCACATATTTATGCCGTGTATGTCGAGGGGCTTACGGGGGGAGAGTGTACCCTTCAGGAACAGCTTGGGAACGTGATTCAGGGAGTACCCCATAAGAGGATAGCATAATCAGTGGTTGAAGAAGGAAGTTCCCCCGAGCTAGTGTTATGGTCAGTTGCGACAGTGTAAACACCGCCCTAGACTAATATCTCGTTTCATCAGCCAAAAGCTTCAGCAGTCACGTGCGAAAGGTCATGTAGACAAATCACATCTTGGCTAGTTTTGTTAAAACTAAATGCTGTAACGCACTAACCTGAACATCCTGGTAGTGACCTTTCGTTGCCCTGCTTTTTCACGAGAGCAATCTATCGTCTCAAAATGAGTATTGAGGCAATGCCAATGACTGTGGTGATACAGATTAACCAGCAAAAAGTGCCGCATAGGCTTCACTGAGCATCTGCCAACTCTGCTGTACTTGATAAATAGCTCGGTTTGCTTCATGGATTAAGTCATTATGCTGTTTTTGCAATAGTCGGATCCTTTCGCCTAGGTGGAAAATTCTTTCCTCCTCACTGGCACTTTGGGGGAATTTCCCAGCGATTGCATCACGGCAAACTTGGGATTGCCGAAAGTCAAAGCAGGACCGATCATCTTCGTGGATCGCTCTATTGATCCTAGTACGGTCCGTGAGAGCAATCCCATCTGCCTGGGGGGCGTATACTTCGATGCGGTTTCCCAGCAGGTTGTAAGCATGCATGACCTCCGCAATAATAGTGCATTGTTGGGTACTTCGCGCTACAATGGCAAAGCGGCGTGAATTCGCCCAGCAGGCATAGCCATAGTTTCGTATCTCGGCTGCAAAGGGGTAGAAACCCCTGCCTGCTACTTCCACCCACTCCTGAAGGTAATCCTCGTCAGTGTCATGGGTAATGACCTTATGGAATCCGTGAGGTAGGCGCTCCCGTGCTACCACATTCACATCCGGTGGGAGCCACGCCTCATCATCCGCCCATAGGATGTTCCACTTTTCCATATGGATCCATACCCATGCCTCTAGAAGATTGAAAGGCACACACCCTATTTCCATATTTTTGCAATGTCGGTGCATTGGAAAATTTCCTCTATGCAGACACACCATCGTATTGGAGTTGTTAACAATGGGATCGACCGTGTAGCCCTTCCAGTGGTAGTTCTCCAGGAATGTAAGTGACGGCGATGCCATGGCTAGCACAGAGTTTTGTGTTATCAGTATTATACAACTGCATGTAAAATGTCACCTTCTTTAATTTCATACGAAGGGGACGACTTCTTCCCAATGGCTGGCTCGGAATCAGCCCATAGTTGCTGCAGCGTGTATCCTGTCTTCGGCTCCATATACTTTCTGTTCCATACTGCATTGTGAGACGATTGGGGTGCGTCATGGTTTATTTTCAACTGAATCTCTTTTCATGTCATATTCTTTGAGCATGTCATCCAGTTCTTGCTAGCTCGCAGATCGATGAATACAACATTGTCTGACGGCACCGTCGATGTGCAGTGGCCATCCTACTGGCATGTGGGAGTCTTCAAGGAGTCCATCACCATTTTGCTCGATGATTGTGCCTAGCATAGGGACATCAATTGTTGCCTTCAGGCTAACCTGCGCACGTTTGCACTTCCACGTATCAGGTGCGAGTAAGCCACGTGCGGCCAGTAATGCAAGTGATGGGAATTCCGGTTGGTCTTTCATCGGCAGCACCTCTTCCTTGATGACTAACTTAAGCCCGTGCAGCGGCTGGGGCTGCTGCCATTGGGGACCTTGGTTGGGTTGAGGCGTGGTCTCTTTGGGTGCTGCAATGTCTTCGAACCAGGTGGGGCGGACCGACTGGACACCTATTGCACTGGCGGAACTTGCGTTTTTGATGCTTTCCCTGCGCAGGCTGTGGTATACTGGGGGGATCATCCATGCCGACACAAACACAGTGATAAACTGTACGTTCCAGATGACCTGCAGGTTCTGTGGCTTGATTTCAGGAGTGATGCATCTCACCTGACCATCTATCACTCGCGTGTATGATTCGGAGCGGTCAAACAATGCTGTGACTTTCAAGCCGAGGTGTAGTTCTCTAAACCAGTATTCCTTGAGCAACATAAAGGAAAGATGAGGTGCCCTCACTTCCAATACGTGCGTTGCTGGTATCAGAAAGGTGACTAACCATTCGGCCAAAAATTCGATCATCCTTGCTTCAAGCTTTGGGAGGATTGTCTGGACCGCTTGGAGCGCTGCCTCAATGTCTGGGACATGTGTAGAGAGACCAAAACAAAACTGAGCAGGGTGACGCCCAATCGTGACAAAACAATCCGCTGGCCAAGGTAGACGCAGAAAAAGACATCCCACCAGCAATGCCTCAACAAGAACAACACCCTAACAATTCCAAACAACATGGAGTTTTGGCAGGAAAGGTCACTGCAGCAATCTCATTTCCGGGGCCTTGGGCACATTCGCTTTTTGGAACCCAACTTTGATCCACTTGCATTATGCGAAGAGCTTCGTGTCTCGAGCAACTCGCAAGGTTCCACACTGCCAAAAATGAGATTGCCAGGGACTACCGCTTTTCGCTTTGGAAAGAGCCTACCCAAGACTGTTTTCAATCTCTATTTTAACAGCAGGCGATACCAAAAACGAGCGCCAAATCCACACGTTGGAGCGTGTGGCAACCCTGTTTTTTGGGTTGCGACATGACGCTTGGAACGCTCCTACAAGCAGTTGCAATGCAGAAGAGCTATCACATTCTAGGAAGATCTTTGACACACTCCTCGGTTACATCTCTCCGAAACTAACATAGACCCTTTTGACAGAACTGGCTTCTTTTCTTGGAAGACAGCTGAGGTCCATTTTTGCGTCTGCTTTTTCTTGCGTTTGCGAGGCCTGCCTTCCACTTCTTACTTCGTTTTGATTGAACTTCCATCAACCTCAAGCCAGTACGGCCTAAAACACAGTTGCCAACTCTTCAAGTTCAACCTTGCTAGAATTTGAACAATAAAAACTATTATGGTTTCGAGTCTCCGTGAGCCTCGCTTTGTCCTTGTGCCAATACGTTTTTGCCTCCGAGGCGTGGCCTGGTTCCTCGTATCGCTTCTCACTCGGCTTCTGCATTGTGCGTGGCCCCACGTCACCCCTATCGCCGCTGAGCATGTGTCCCCTTCTTGTTCTATGCTGCTTTGTTCCCCTCCGTCCTCCCACCTTGTTTTTGTGTTTTTTTGTTCTAGTTTTGCTTCTCACTGAGGTAAGTAATTTGGTACAAGGAGTGGCCTGCATTTTGGATATGGCTTCAGATTGGAAGATCGGCTTGCCTGTTTTTGCTTTGTTGTTTTTGGTTTGCTTTCTTGTCTGTTTTCTTGCTGGGACAGCCTCTGGACTGCGTACTGGTCCACTAGCACCACTTTTGTGGCTTTCGACAAGTTGACAGCCCTGCATGTAAATTACAATTCAACTGTTTGCCGCGATTGAATGTGTGTAACGACCTGGCGAAAGCCATGAAGGCGTTGGACGGAAAAAAAATCAGATTGGAAGATCGGCTTTTCTGTTTGTTCCTTTTTGTTTCTTGGTTTTTTGTGCTGGCTTCTCTGCTCTGGGGTGGTCGAAAGCCATGGACTGAACCTAGTGAGGGCATCGCAATCGTTTTTCTCCCTTGATTGGATGATGTTTTTCACTGCTGTGGCGTTTTTGGTCTGCCGCGCAGCTGTTCTGTGGCCGGTAGCTACCGGACACCTGTCTGGGCGCTCTCTGCCGTTCTCGAGACGGAGCGTCTGCAAACAGTGTCAGATGACGCTACTTCGATTTTTGGCGATTAGGCAATTCCTACGTCTTCAGGATATGATGACGGATACGATGATGGATGCTTGGAAAGCACATGTGAGAGGAAATCTGAGAAGCCTTCCTTCGTGTGCAGGTCACCAATGTAATATCATAATTTGCCACCCTCATGAATGGCAGTTGCGACGTTTCTTTTCACATTGCTTGTTTGGGCCATTGACAATAATCTTACAGTTTCAGTATGGGATTAATTTTCTATTGGGATGTTTTTTGAAATATGGCACAGTGGTAATCCATTGCTGTGTCCTATCTCTTCTGTGGTTGTTGCTTGCTGGGCTCTGGCCCCGTTGCTTGTCTGGTTTGCTGTGCAAATCTGGCTGGGGGATTTGCGGGTCGTCATGGTTGTGGTTTGGTTGTTTCTGTTTGATTTATTTATGATTTGCCTCGCTACATTGTTGAACTGGCCAGCCGTTCACTTTCCCATTCTGCTGGTGTCTCTCGTTTTGTAGCTTGTTGGTTTTTGGTTGTTCTTTTGTGTTTGGTTTGGTTTTTGTTTGCGTTTTCCTTGCTTCATTGGGATTGGGACGGCTCTTTGGACTACTTGGGAGGCCCTTTTGCGCGAAGCCGGTTTTGAGAAGGTTTTCCGGACCCAGAATTGGGTCCGTCGGAGCAAGCTGTTTTGTAGATGATTTTGTTTCTTGTTGGGGCAAGCGGGGGGCATATCGGTGGCTGCTTGAACCCAGTTGGAGGTAGCTTTTGATTATTTTCGTTTCGTCTGGTGGCTTGATCGTTTGCTGCTAAAAGAAGGCGCATCAGCCTTTTGCAGCCTTAGGTGATTGCTTGAAGTGTTTCTTGCTGTTGCGGAGTTTGTGGGTTTTTGCGCAGGTGGTCGGCTTCCATTTGAATGATTGGATTGAATACTTTACTGCCCCTTGTTGGCCCCCCTTGCCCCTCTAGACTCCTACCGAAGTTTTCAGCCCAGAAAGAGCATGAATTTTGATCTTTTCAGTCAATCCCGTTATTAATTAATAGTATTAATTTAAAACGGGATGGAGTAAGAATCTGCTTAGGGAAAGATGTGGGAAGGTGAAATATTGAAGGCTTTCTTATTCCGCCATCGTTTCGATATCGTGTCAATTACATTGGGTAATTGAATTAAAACGTTTCACGGAGTAGCGGAGTAGCGCGGAGTAGCGACGGATTGGTGAATGTTGCCTGGGTCTGGGTGGTGCTGCATTGCAATCGCCGCATTGGAGCCAGGGAACGGAGACAGCTGATACCACATGTGCGCTTTCAGGTTCCATTTCTGGGGCCGGAAAGTCCTTTGAAATCAGGCTTCGCATGTGCGGGCCTCCTCTGTTCCAACTCTATATGCTTGTTGCTTAAGTAAACGCAGTTGTCATTTTTTGTTTGTTGCACGGGTCGGCCTTTGCTGTTGATTTTGCGATTTTGCGGTCTAAAATGGGACCGTGAAATTGCTTTTCTTTTGTTCTTTTACTAAGCTGTGCATGCAGTCCCAAAAATGGGACCGCCAGGCGGTCCCATTTTTGGGACCGTGTTTAGGTTCATTTTTTGAAATTTTTTGTATCAAGGTTGCAGAAGTGCAATCTTTTGGTTTCAATGAAGCTTTGTGGCTTATGGCGACCGGAAGGGCAACTAGGGAGGCCCTTTTGCGCGAAGCCGGTTTTGAGAAGGTTTTCCGGACCCAGAATTGGGTCCGTCGGAGCAAGCTGTTTTGTAGATGATTTTGTTTCTTGTTGGGGCAAGCGGGGGGCATATCGGTTGCTGCTTGAACCCAGTTGGAGGTAGCTTTTGATTATTTTCGTTTCGTCTGGTGGCTTGATCGTTTGCTGCTAAAAGAAGGCGCATCAGCCTTTTGCAGCCTTAGGTGATTGCTTGAAGTGTTTCTTGCTGTTGCGGAGTTTGTGGGTTTTCGCGCAGGTGGTCGGCTTCCATTTGAATGATTGGATTGAATACTTTACTTCCACCTACCAAACTTTTTTTTTGTCCGAGCCCGTTGCCTTTCGGCGGGTCTACGGTCTTGAGTCCTACTCGCGGACCAGCGGGGAATCGAACCACCACCGTCAATCTGTCAGCGACACAAGAGTGCCGCGATACCAAATGCACCACGAGGACGACTGACTGATTCCACCTACCAAACATTTCAACTTGGCAGATTTGTGCTCAGGCATCCAATTCTTGTCCCTACCAGTGTGAAAACCGACCCAAATAGTGAGTGTTGTAGTACCGTCAATGTCAACCTTACTTCCATTGGCAGCACGAAATTGCTCATGTTTCATATCAGCTACCCATGCACCGCATGCATTCAGAGAAGAAGTTGCCATGAAAGTTGCAGATGCACCTGAATCAAGTAACCACGCTTCATAGGGCGCGCCCGTGAGTCTATACGGTGCTATGTGTTGGGTGGGAGGGTGGGACTTTTTTGGAATGGCTGTTGCCGCTTGTTGGCATGTCATTCGGGTTCGATACACTTGCGTGAGCGGTTCAAACAATTCAACAGGTTTTTCTGGTGCTGCTGTTTTCTTCATTTGGTTCAACGTTTTCTCCTGGAGTTTATTCAGGGTTGGAACTCTTGTGAATTGCTGGTTTTTACTGGAACGTATTTCTTTAGATCTGCAAGGCTTGGCCGATGTTTCGACTGGTTTTATACGTTCTTGCTGACTGAGATTTTGGTGGTACAGTTTTCACTGGTCACTATGGACAGTTTACTTGAAGGATCAGTCCTCTGAAAGCTTCTTCTCGAGAAGCGCTGGCTCTGAGAAATTTTAGATAGTGAGGGGCGCGTTGCATCCAACAAAGTTGGACGGTCGGGGCGCAGCATGCGATGGAGCTGGGTTGGCCACAGTTGGCTCCTGACAAGTTGATTTGTTTTCAGAGGTTCTTTCGGTCTCCATTGCAATTAGATGCTGCGTTTGACAATGACATTGAATCTCTTGAGCTCATTCAGTCAATTTTTCTTGACATGGTTTCTGAAGATGTCATGGATATTGTTGCTTTGCTGATGGTTTGGAAGGAGTCAAGTGACAGGACGTTTAAGAGGGCGCGGCGTCAGGTCGCCGATCAGGCCATGTTCTTGCCCCAGGGTGCATGTTCAGAGTCAGTGCAAGATGTTTACAGACGGCTTTCACAGACAAACGTTTTGACGTTGATTGAAACGCACACCAAGAAGCGCCAGAGGGTGCTACGGTTGGAAGCTGAGTCACGGGCGAAGCGTGCAGACGCTGATCGCAAAAAGTACAGTCTTTTGTTGGCACAGGTTAACATTGATGCAGATCTTCCTGTCGTTGCTCTGATCAGAACTTTAGATGACCAGCAACAGGGCTGGATACACTTGTTCGGAACTCGGAGGTGCAACACGCTGAAAAAAACAGGTTTAAGGCCTGGAGGCCGTTTGCAATCTGGTTGGAGCTGCAGCAGCTGCATTTTGGTAGGAAGTTTCCCATTCAACTGCGAGACATCATCGATTACTTGCAGCATTGAGTTGATGAAGGTTGTGGCAAAACCATTCCTGAATGTTTTCACATAGCACTCTGTCTGATTGAGCAGTTGGGACGCGTACCAGAAGGTGAACGTCTGTCAAGTGAGGAACTCTGGAGATCACATGTGAAGGCGTGGACAGCTGAGATAGCAGCAGATGCGCCTCCCACCAAGTCAGCGGAGATGTGCACGATTGCAATGTTGTTGGCATTGGAACTGGTTATTGGAGATGAGTCACAACAGATGTTTTCCAGGGCTTCGGCATGGGTTACATTGGTTATGATATGGGGCTCCATGAGATGCGATGATGTTCAGTGTGCTTTGCCTCACAGGACAACTCTCTCGAACTACGGGCTGCACATGGTGCTGGGGAAGTCAAAGACTTCTGGTCCCGACAAGGTGCAGAAGGAGGTATCAGTGCATGTGTTCAGAACATTGTCATTGACAGGTATTGATTGGTTGGGGATTGGCTATCGCTTGTGGGATGCTGACCCCTTTAATTTTCGCAGGGATTACTTTGTCATGGAACCTTCATCAGATTGGGGTTCTGCCAAGAGACGGTTTGTCACACCTTCAGGGTTGGCCTCTTTGATTGGCAAGCTTTTGAGCGATTTGCCGGTACCACGAAAAGTGGCTGGTGAATGGGTCCCCACTGCCAGACGGTCCCACTTCAGGACATTGCCCCAGGAATTTTCTTACTTCAGTGGCGGCTGCAATTGGATTTCACAGAGACCAACGGGCGTACTTGGGACGCTGGGCTATGGGTATGGTTGCCAGTGAAGAGTACGTTCGAACTTCAAGGCAAGTTGTAGTTACAATACAGCGTGCTGTCAATCGTTCAATTGTCACTGGGTTTGATCATGAGTATTTTGAGGATGAGGCCATTGGGCGCCTTTGCAAAGCTGCAGAGAATGCTGGGGCGAATCCCGACCGGATCAGGAAGAGACATGCCGTGACTTCCTCGCTGACTGGCAAGTCGTGTCTTGGGGGTACATACACCACCCTGGAAGTGACCCCGGAAGATTGGTTTGAGGTGGACGGGAACGAAGTGGATGAAGCAACTTTGGCAACCAGCATCATTGATCAGAAGTCGAAGCACGAGGCTGCCGAGAAGCAGCCGTCCAAGTTCTTTGTCACCATCTCACGGCGCACATCGTTCCGACGCCTCCACCTCACGGGTTGTTTTGTCAAGCCCTCAAACTGCACTGAAGTTCGGATGTTGGACAATGTTGACAATGATGATTTTGATTCAATTTGCAGGGCATGTAAGCGCAAGATGCTTCTTGAAAACGGTAAAGAGGAGAACCCTGAGTCTAGCTCAACGGCGTCTTCCTCTTCTACTGCCAGCGTGGAGGATTTGATTCCTTAGGTTGCTTGTTTCATTTGCTCGTTTCACTCAGGTTGGACTTTCAGGCAACTTCTCGAATTTGAGACGTTAGGGCAGCCTAAAAATTAGAGTGGTTTGGCTGTGGCATCCACAGTTCATCATGGGAGTTCAGTGCTCATTCAATTTGTCTGGTGTTTGAGTTGCCAGGCCGTTGTGATTTATTTGATGTGAAATTTTTCGGCTTCAGACCTCAGGGTTGTGATTCAGATCACAGGCAGTTGTGTTTAACAGTTCTTTGTTGGCTCAGACCTTAGGGTGCCAAATTTCGTTCACTTCTCAGATCGGTGTCGGTGTTGTTTCTTTCTGTCTTGGAGAGTTTCATTGTGGCCAAGACCTAAGGGTGCCATTCTTTTAGGGTTGCACTGCATTGAAAGTTTCTTCACTTCGAATTAGGGTTGGCTCACCGTCTTCCGTTTGAAGCGATGGCAGCAGACCCTGATGAAGCTGATAGGGATTTCATTGCACAGAACATGGACGCTGATTTACAGTTCATACTGAGTGAGACAGGCGTTTCTCTAAGGAGACAAGCTGCAATAGCCAGGCGTTATGGTACGCTGAGGAAATTCAATGCCATTGGTGACGACCGGGCTCAGATTCGTACAGCATGTTTGCAAGACTTTGCTGTTGGCCAGGACACACCTGAAAACAGGGCTGAGGTAGCAGCCATTGTGTCGGCTTGGGAAACGGCAAAGGAGTTTGTTGCAAAGGAGGTTGAATTACGTGCTGAAGCAAAGGTCTTGGGTCAGCCAAAGATTCTGCAGTCTCATGAAAGACAATCCATGATTCGTGCTGTTGAAAGGATTCATGGACATCTTGGAGAGGCTGAGACTCCAAGCGCGGATTGCTTAGCTTTGAAAGCGGAGGAGGTGGAAATGAACGAGCCTACGGCCTCACCCTTGGATGAAATTAGCAAAAGGGACACAGCGAATTCACAGATTCAGTCTTCAGTGGATTCTTCAGGTCATTTGAGGGTGACTAGAACTAAGTGCAAAGCCAAGATGCCGACCAATACAGAAGATTACAGGAAGATCATGCGTGTTGAGATGTTCTCTTGGCTGTGCATGTTGGCCAGGTACAGAGCGAAGAACTGGCTTCATGGGTTGGAGGCATCGGACTTCAACAAGTTTGTTGATTTTATTTTGGGAGAAAGAGTTTTGGGGATTCAGATTCCGACGTCGGATGGTTCCCAACAGAAAGTCAAACCTGACTGGGCGATTGTCCTCTCTTTCGAACATAAACTGAGAAAAGAGGCAATGCGTTTAGTGATGCACGAGGGATTTACCTTGGCGAATGCATTGCGGGCTGTTACAAGGGATGCAGACCTCAAGGAGGCATTTTTCACTACGCCAGTGGCGCTACGTGCAGCAGCCTCGGAACAGCCTCAAAACAAGTGGGCGAGATTTAACAACAAGGGTTCTGGTTCTTCTTTTGGGTCTTTTGGCAAGACTGGAAGTCAGAATCCCAAAGGGAAAGGCAAGACGGGCAAATCAAAGGGCAAAGATTCGCGCTTGGCAGGTTTACAATTGGCATGGCGCACACCTGATGGCCGTGACCTCTGCTTTGCGTACAACTCTGGGTCATGTGACAACAGCTGCAACAGGGTTCATCAATGCAGGGTGAAAGGTTGTTATGGAGACCACCCCGCAATCCAACACAGGGAAAAGGCAAAGGGTAGCAATTGACAGGTTGGGTGTGAGACTGAAAAACCTGGCGTTGGTTCACACCCAGATGCGGCACCACCTCCCGAAGTGAAGGTGATGTATTTGTTTGCTGGGAAAAGGCGACAATCTGACGTGGCTTCCTTTTTACAGCAGGCCCATGATGAGGGTCGCATCAAGTTGACTCTGAAGGAGTTCGATTTGCTTTCACCAGAACATGATCTAACTGACTTGTCCATTTGGGAAGACATATGGGCTACTCTTGCAGAGGGTGGTTGGACGTTGCTAGTTTCCCCTCCGTGCAATACTTTTTCACGGGCACGGTTTCACTTTCAAGATTGGCCAGGGCCTAGGCCTTTGAGAAACATCAATTGGCCTCGTGGTTTTCCATGGCTTTCACAACACCATCGTGAGGTGGTAGACGAAGCAAATTTATTTGTTGACAGGTGCATCAAGGCTTGTCTGGTGTGTCATTCTGCAGGTGGTAAATTCATCATGGAGCACCCTGAGGATTTAGGGCTGGTGAAGGACGAGAGGCCGGGCTCTATTTGGCAGTGGTCAGAAATTCTGGATCTGATTCCAACATGTGGTGCAATTACGTTTGCAATTCAGCAGTGCCATTTTGGCGCACTCACTCCAAAGCCAACGAGATTTTTGGGGACGTTGGCAACTGATGACAAGAGATGTCATGCTGGCTTACCGCGTTTTGACAAAATTGGGGCTTACAAAGGGCCATTGCCTAAGTCATGCGGACATGTCCATAAACATAAACTTTTGGGCAAAACTGCAAACAAGTGGAATACCAGCCCCAGCGCTTCCTATCCGCCTGGTTTATGCAAATTTCTGGCGGGGGTGGTTCTTAATGCTACGCATTCCTTCGGACGGGGGAGCAAGAACCAACTGGACAAGGGACAAACTTTTTCTGCAGTCAATTCAACAAGTGACACAAAGGGTACAACACCTGGAGGAAGTTCCTCAGTTGGAGGAAGTTCCTCATTGGCGCCTGCAAAGAACTCAGCATGTGGAGGAAGTTCATCCACAACTACACCAGGTTTGACAGCAGAAAAATCACCGACAGCAGATGTTGCAGTGGTGGTCGATTTGACGGTGAACGAAACTGAGGAGGCTGATGAGTTTGACATGGAAAGATGTTGCAACTATGGGAGTCCCATCAAAGTTGAATGGGATGGCAAGGTTCATGATTTTATTGATGGTTTTGGTTTGTGCTCTCCAACACGTTGGCACCCACGGGCGCGAGGCCATAAACGTAGCCTCGAGATGAAGCAGCTGGCTTCGCAGACTTTTCAAATTTTGCAAGATGGGGTTTCGGAGGCACTGCAAGATGTCAGGTTGGATGCCTTCAAACTGGTTGCTGGGAAGCTCCAATCCTCACCCTTTACAGAGGAGATTTTGATGAAGATGCGGAAACGCATTGCTGCGCTGTTGCGGGACCCAGAGGATGCCATTATTCAAGATACAGGGCAACCCTTTTACTTGAGGTTGCTTGCTCAGTGGTTGGAGGTTTACCAGGACCCAGATGTTGATTGCTTGGTGAGCAATTCTGATTCGTTTGCAACTGGAGTCAATGTTGGCGTGGAAGATCCCTTGCCGCGGTCCCCACAAATCTTTCCTCCCAAAGTTAAGCACCGCAGATTGGACGACACGGAGTTTAACCCGATCGCTGACAACTACGTTTCTGGTCAATTGTCAGCCAAAGAGTTGGAGGAGAAGTTCAGGGAGGAGGAGGCGTTGGGGCGAATGGAGCCCTCCAAGATGGCTGTGCTAAGGGCCAAGTTTGGGGACAAGTTGAGAGTTGCGGCGATGGCAGCGATTGTTAAACCGGACGGGGGGGTCAGACCCCTCCACGATGCCACACATTCAGTGATGGTTAATCATGCCATAACATATAGGGATCAACTACAATGTCCAGGCCCTGCTGAAGTTGCCACAGTGGTGCGTGAAGCAGTGGAATCACGTGAAGCACCGTTCTGTGTGTCAGCTGACATTCGAGCGGCTCATCGCCTGGTGAAAATACGGGAGGCTGACTGGCCTTATATTTGCTGCCGCTCCGATTCGAATTCTGAAACTGTTTGGATCAACAAGACAGGTACATTTGGTGTGTCTAGTGCGCCGTATTGGTGGTCGAAGCTTTTCGCTGCTGTGGGGCGTTTTGTTGGCCATGTTTTGCAGTCCTCAGTCTTTTGGCACATGGTCTATGTTGACGACCTCCATGGTGCATTCACTGGTATGCGGAAGTTTGCGTGTCTTTGGATTTGGTTGCTGGCATTCGAGGTCATTGGGACACCTTTTGGGTATCACAAGTTCAAGGGAGGATTTTCTTCTGACTTTGTTGGCTTTCATTTGAGATATGATCGTTGTGAAGTTGGTATCACGACAAAGAGGGGCACTTGGCTGGTTGACTGGATCAAGGCACTTGAAGGAAAGAAGTTTGTTGTCCCGGCACGGGAGTTCAGCGAGTTTTTGGGGCGCTTGAGTTTTGTGGCTCAACTTCTGACGTGGCTCAAGCCGCTCGGTGGCTTCTCCAGGTTTGGTCGGGCGCCTACCTGACACGGTCATTTTGACTTTGAAATACATTCTTGGGGAACTGTCTTCAGAGTCCTTTCTGGTGTCGGCCAAACGTCCTGTCTATTTTGAGACAGAACAGTTCAGGACGGATGCCAAATGTACAGACGATTGCATTGTTTTGGGTGGCTGGGAGTTGAAGTCTAAGCGATGGTTTTCTTTAAGGCTGACCAGGAAGGAAGTTCCTTACCTCTTCAAACCCTGTGGTGGTGGGTCCCAATGGGCATCAACCTCTGCTGAACTTCTAGCGTCTTTAGCGGCGCTGCATGCTTTCGGATGGTTGACAGTGGCTTCAACGAGACGCACCATGTCGCTCTCTTTATGTGGTGGTACGGACAATTTGGCAAATGACAGTCTCAGTACCAAAAGGTCCACGACTAAATGGCCTCTTATGTTGATCAACATGCAGCTATCGGCAGCTTTGTCCAAGGCCCGTTTGAACCTTAGGTTGCGTTGGAGACCCAGAGAGGAAAATGTCGAAGCTGATCTGCTTACCAATGAGATTTTCGAAGCTTTTTCTCCTAGCTTGAGGGTCCCACTTTCTTTTGGAGATTTCGATGTGCGTTTGGTTGAAGAGCTCTGGGAGACCAAGTTACAGTTTGATGCGGCACGTCAAGAATCTAAGGATTCCAAGAAGGGGGATGATGGTTCCAAGAAACGGAAGTTTGAAAAATCTGAGTGGTGAAATTTCTGCCTGCAAAAGGCGTCCCTAAAGGTGGGGTACAACAGACGACATTTGCAGACTTCACCCAATTGGGACTATTTCGATGTTGGGGCGCTCCGACATTTTGGTGCAGAGTTTCAAATGGCGCTCCAATGATACCTCCGAAGTTGAGAGGTCGTACTGCGCAGGAATTCGCCACTGCTTTGACAAAAAGATTGCGAGAGTTGTTTTCAGATTCCCATCTCGGGAGTGGCAGTTGTGAAGTTCACATGTTCAGTGATGGCACAGATTTGGTCACAGCAGTTTCATGTCCTCCCCGATTTCTCGTTTGAAACATGTTGTTCGATATTTGGGGTTGTTCCTTTTCAAGCGGTCTTGCGTCTCCCTTCCCTATCTGACACATAGCATAGTGTAGGCTTCATAGGGCGCGCCCGTGAGTCTATACGGTGCTATGTGTTGGGTGGGAGGGTGGGACTTTTTTGGAATGGCTGTTGCCGCTTGTTGGCATGTCATTCGGGTTCGATACACTTGCGTGAGCGGTTCAAACAATTCAACAGGTTTTTCTGGTGCTGCTGTTTTCTTCATTTGGTTCAACGTTTTCTCCTGGAGTTTATTCAGGGTTGGAACTCTTGTGAATTGCTGGTTTTTACTGGAACGTATTTCTTTAGATCTGCAGGCTTGGCCGATGTTTCGACTGGTTTTATACGTTCTTGCTGACTGAGATTTTGGTGGTACAGTTTTCACTGGTCACTATGGACAGTTTACTTGAAGGATCAGTCCTCTGAAAGCTTCTTCTCGAGAAGCGCTGGCTCTGAGAAATTTTAGATACCCGCCCACCCAGTCCCTAGTGGATTGGTGGGTGAATCCTGCTGGGGTACAACAGACGACATTTGCAGACTTCACCCAATTGGGACTATTTCGATGTTGGGGCGCTCCGACATTTTGGTGCAGAGTTTCAAATGGCGCTCCAATGATACCTCCGAAGTTGAGAGGTCGTACTGCGCAGGAATTCACCACTGCTTTGACAAAAAGATTGCGAGAGTTGTTTTCAGATTCCCATCTCGGGAGTGGCAGTTGTGAAGTTCACATGTTCAGTGATGGCACAGATTTGGTCACAGCAGTTTCATGTCCTCCCCGATTTCTCGTTTGAAACATGTTGTTCGATATTTGGGGTTGTTCCTTTTCAAGCGGTCTTGCGTCTCCCTTCCCTATCTGACACATAGCATAGTGTAGCAAAACTCTGACTCTCCATCATTCCAAAATTCTGACAAAAGAGGATCCAAAACTGGCATGTACCTTTCGGAGTTCATGCGAAGCTGAAACAGTATCATGCACATTCAAAAACGTTGAGGTGGCAGTTCTGTTTAAAACGAACCTGCTGTTGACATCAGAAACGAACCCTTGAGAAAACTCTGCAGCATTACCTGTGGAACCTTCACCTTGTAAACCCAAACACTTCGGTTCATGCAGATTCGGAGGTGTCGTGCAACTGGATTCTTGTTGAAGAAGTCCAAATTCCGCAACTCTCCAAAAACCAGTTTTCAGCAAACGTTGTTTTGCACAAAAGCATCCTCAACCGTCATTGATACTTAGTCAAGAATCCCAACATTGGTCAGCCCGAGAATCTAAAATTCAGTCACTGGTTTTAAGTTCCTTTTTGGGAATAATTTTTGAGAAAATTCCCAGTGGTTTTTTTTGCAGTCGGAAATGGGAGCTAGGAAGCAGCATCAGTCATAGCTCTTGTGGAGACAGTGTTTGCGTGTTTCTGCAAGTGGTTTGTCATGTCCTTTAGCCGTCGTTGTGCTAATGTGACAATTGTGAATTTCGAGATTGGCAATTAGGCAGAGCGATGGAGACATCAACAAATGTTGCAGAAGATGAGACATCTTTTTGAGAGTTTGCCACCGTTTTCAGAAATTCGCATGTGCATGCTCGACAACAAACTCCAAACCTTTTTCAATCTGGTTTTATTTCAACAACTTTATGGACGAGGACTTTGTGGAGATCACTGCATACTGCATGTGAGCAACTGGAAACTGCGTTGAATTGATAAGACAAGTCACCATGCAAATACAGTTTGAGAACCCACAGTCAAGCATGAGTTTTCGCATGGCCCTTGCGCGCAAGAGTTTCAGTTTGCATACCAGTGAGACAAGCTCCAGCACTGTTGTGACGGACACCATCCGGAAGATCGACTATGAGAATGCATGGCAAGCTCTTAGGCACTCTTACAAGTTCAATCGATGCCACTGGGCTGCAGAAGCAGACTTAGTTACAGTGAGGTTACTGCCTGAAGCTGTTGGAACATTTTGTCTGCAACATACCAGTGGGGAAACGTACCATCATTTTTTGGTTGCAGCGTTGAGATGGAAACAGCAACAAAGGTCTTTGCAGAATTCCAACCCAAGAAACAGTTGTACCAGCTGGGGAGTGAGTCTGGCTAGCGATGCTAATGGGGAGTGGAATTTAGATGCAGTAGGAAACTCAGGGCATAGGTGCACGAAATGCGGGAGTAGAAAGCATGGTGCAAAGCATGTGTGATGCTGATTTGACAAAAGTAAGATGTTTCAAGTGCCAGAAATTTGGTCACATCTTGGCCTACTGCCCAGACAAAAGCGGAAAGGGCAAGGGCGATGGGAAAGGAGTGATCAAAGGGAAAGGAAAGACAAAAAGAAAGAGCAGGGAGGCAAAAGGTAAAGGTTTTGGAAAGAAAAGAAACATGAATGAACTTGGTTATGCAGAGGAAACCGATGGAATGGACGAGTGGTATCAAGATGATGGAGCATGGTGGAGTGACCAGACATGGCTGCAAGCAGCTGAAGTCTGGAATGAAACCAGGAATGACTGGAATGAGGGTTGGGCAGCTGACTGGACTGACGGACAATGGACAGAGGATTGGATCTGGACTGGCGAAAACTTCATGCAGAATGCAAGCTCCCAGAAAACGTTGAAAACCAGACATCATACTCATCATACCTCATCCGTAGATGAGACTTGTCCAAAACAAATTTATTCATAAAGGCCGTCCATTTCCAAATGAATTCGTGGATGAACTCACCACCATTCCAACGCATCCATACGATGGCTTGGCACAAACCGGTGTACTTTCATACTTTATTCGTCAGAGCACAACGAAAAGATGAGGAAATATTTGAACTTCATCCTTGCCAAGTTTGGCGAGCAAGCATGACAAACGGCCAACATAGGCTGTGGATCTCGCTATGTACTTGCAAGCCATGAACTATCAGCCCAAGAAGGGGTATGAGCGAACTTTTGCCTCTTGAGAAGATCTACATTTTGTGACAGGTCATGGATGTCATCGGCTTGAGTTGCTCAGCATATTGCTTTGGAGATTAGAATTCGGTTGAAGAGCGACTGCATCATAGATGCCACGTCGAAAGGAGGTGTGAAACTGTGTTTAGTGGAGCGCCGTGTAATCTATAGTAGTTATTTCTGCCTATCCTGGGATGTATTTATTTCTGCATTTGAGACGCTTTCAGCTAGATTGAAGCAGTTTGGTAGCTGCACTGATCTTTTCTGGACAATTTGCTGCAGAATGGTACGTTCAAAGTTGAATTCGATGTAACAAACAACTGTTTTGGTCGAAGCATCTGGATATGCTGTCTACAGAACAGTATGTATTTGTGTGTGTTTGGTTTTTGGTTTTGTTTGCGTTTTGTTTGCTTTTGTTTCTGTTTTGTTTTCTGTTTTTTATTCGGCTCGTGATGGCCCCATTGGACCATGTAGGGGTCCTCCTACGCAGAATTTCCAACTGCTTTAATTAATGGGCAACATGCAGCATGCAATAGCGTGTTGATCGACCTGGCGAAAGCTAAGAGGCGATGGACGGAAAAAAATACAGAACAGTATGTATTTGTGGAGATTGCTTTGTCGTATCGCTCGACGTTGCCGTCATTCGCGACTTACCTATCAGCCTCAGAGGGTTTCTGAGCTGGCAAGTGAAGACAGTCAGCACTTGGAAATGCTGCCAGTCGTTGTACATACCATCGTCAGAGGTTTTCTGAGTTGGATGAATTTGTTTGAAACCGTTTGGAAACGTTGGAGATTGTTTCGAAAGGTTTTGAACTATGATTTTTGCATGTGACAGTTTGAACTTGTGCAGTTGTTCGTCGATAGGTCGTTAGGTTTGGACCCAAAATTTGTTGGGTTTTCTCCCAAGTGATGTCTGAAGCCATCACTTGACAAAAAGGTCCGTTGAGACTTGTGTTGAGAATTGAGATGGCGACTGATGGGAGGAAAACCGACCTTTAAGGGAGTTAATGACCTATCTCGCTGGACTAATTAATTTGTAGGGTTTGTAGATCTAGGGATTTGTGTACCTGAAACCAAACAGTTTGGACGTCACTTATTTTGTGACTTTTGTCCAAGAAATTTTTGTCGGCATGTAGTAGGTTTTGATTTACCTCAGGAATTGTTTAGACCAGGAATCGAGTTTCCACTGCCGATTTCGCTCTCAAGGAGTGTGAGTCAAACAAGAGATAAGTCAGTACAGCTACATGAACTGACATCTTGCTCTGTTGTCGTCGCGTGCAAAAGGGGGCTTGAAGCGTGCAGTGTTGCAGGTGTTGGTTCTTGAGATCATACTTTGGGTTGAAGGCTCTCGCAAGGCTTCGAGGGGGGACTTCAAGGGGGCTTAAGATGGGGCTTAAGGGGGGGCTTAAGGGGAGGTTTCAAGGGAGGCTTAAGGGGGGCTTAACGGGGGGCTTCAAGGGAAGCTTAAGGGGAGGCTTAAGGGGGATTTCAAGGAGGGGCTTAAGGGCAGCTTAAGGGGGGGTACTATTATTATTATTACTACTAGTAATTGTATTAGTATTATTAGTAGTAGTAGTAGTAGTAGTTAGTAGTAGTAGTAGTTAGTAGTAGTAGTTAGTAGTAGTAGTAGTAGTAGTAGTAGTGGTAGTAGTAGTAGTAGGAGTAGTAGGAGTAGTAGGAGTAGTAGTAGTAGTAGTAGTAGTAGTAGCCCCTTAAGGATCCCCTTGCCCTTAGGCACCCCTAAGGTATCCTTGAATCTCCCCCTTAAGCCGCCCCTTAAGCCGCCCCTTAAGCCACCCCTTAAGCTACCCCTTAAGCACCCCCTACAAGCCACCCCTTGAAGCCACCCCTTGAAGCCCGCCCGCCCTTAAGCCCCCCCTTAAGCCCCGCCTTAAGCATCCCCTTAAGCACCGCCTTAAGGGCTTCCACCCTTCCAAGGGGCAGAAGGGCGGGCACCCTTCATGACCCCTTAAGCCTCCAAGCTTCCCCTTAAGCCCCCCTTTAAGCATCCCCTTAAGCCCCCCCTTCAAGCCCCCCTGTGACGAAGGAAGGGGGTGGGCCCGCCCTCCTGATCGAAGCTGTTGCGAACATTTTGGCGGTTGGAAGGCTGGTCGAAGCTGCCGCGGAGCATTTTAGGCATTTGAAACCTGGCGAACGGCAGGCTTGAACGCCCTAACTGAACGCTCTAACAACAACAAATGCCTGTGGCCAAAGTGTCTGGTCGAAGCTGCCGCGAAGCATTTTTGGTCGGTTGGAAGGCTGGTCGAAGCTGCCGCGGAGCATTTTAGGCATTTGGCACTTGGCGAACGGCAGGCTTCAACTCCGTAACAACAGACGGCTATGCAGGCAAACGCTTTATGTCAGCTTGCTGATATTTGTTTATAGTCTAATGGACAGCGATGAAAGAGCGTCTCTTCAAAAAAAAATGGTGAAACCAAACACTATCAATGAAAACACAAACAATACGTTTGTATACATCTCATGAAACTCTTTTGACCTCACTCACAATGCATGTTACATTATGTGGTCAAAAAAAATGAAATGAAATCAATGAATGTTTCCGTGCAACGTTTGTCTATCAAGCACATGAGGTGGGTGGGCGGGAAGCTCACAAAATTGTGGGTGTAGAACTTTTGTTTTAAATGAGCCACGCCATCTGCTGTGAAGGGTTGTGACGCCCTCCGATTTGCCATTTTGAGCCCTGGTCAAGTTTGGACCTCAAATTTTTGGTGTTGGAGCATCTTGTGTTTCGGCATCGGATTTACAGCTTGCTTTGCGTGGTTATTGCATGGATCCCTCATTTGACTCTGTCATTCGTCATTGCGATTTGTGGCAACCTGTTCAAGTTCACCGCGAAGAGGACTTCAACAGGTGGGACGATTGGTCGGCCTGCCAATCCCTTCCAACTATTTGTTGGCAACTGGGCAGTCTGGAACGTAATCTGGTGGTTTACACATTCCTTGATTTGCATTCAGTTTCAAATTTGCGCGCTGCTTGTTTTGTGTGGGCCGTTGAACTTTGTGACAATCAGAGAGAGTACAGATTAGTGTGCACTGCCCGACGCAGAAACTTGCAGGTTTCCGCATTTTTGGACACTTTGGTTGGTGACCCACCAGTTCAGAATTGATGACTGCACCAAGTTTTGACAGGCTGAAGCAGAATGGGGGTTCAGACAGGTCTACAGCCACAGTGAGCTCTTCATGCTATGAACAACATGTCAGACACATTTGGACTGCCAATCACGTTTCAAATTTCAAAATGCCTTGGGACTTATCCATGAAGACGCCATGGGAAGTATGTAAAAGACTCAGGACCAACAGACTTGACTTGCATGGACCGTTGCCACCCGTGCCAGTCATTGCGGTTGCTGACAACTCAGAAGGGTCTTTTACTGAGTCCTTATCTTTCAAACAAATGGGAGTCAAGGCCATCAAAAGCGCTGATGACCGCTTGTGGTCAGAAAAACTGTCATGGGAACGAAAGTGTGCTTACAAGAAATGGGTAGGCATTATCCTGAGGCAAGTTGGCGCTTTTGACATTGCCAGGCAACAGGTGACCTGCCATGCCATGGAGTTTGCCCGTGGCGGCTTGCTTGAATCGGTGAAGGATTCACTAGGCACGAAAGCCTCTTCGACCTTGCATGCAAGAGCTGGGCCAATTTTGCAATACATCCAATTTTGTGAAGATAGAGGAATACAAGCATTCCCTTTGGTTGAGCCGGTCGTCTATGACTATGTCAAATCGTGTGAGTCAAAAGCTGCAACATATGCCAGATCCTTTTTGTTGGCTCTGAGCTTTGCCAATTTCCATTTTGGTCTTACAGGGACAACGTCCATCATGGGGTCTGGACGCATTCGAGGCCTTGTCAACACCTTGTATGCCAAGAAACGGAAACTGATGCAAAGGCCTCCATTGACAGTGACTCAAATTGTGCATTTGGAGGGCCTGGTGCTTGACAACAACAAGACCGAGTTTGACAGGATTGCATGTGGATTTTTCCTCTTCATTCTGATGGGCAGATTGAGATTCAGTGATGGCCAACAGGTATGTCAACTGAGGCTTGACCAACAACCTGATGGCTTTGGCTTTGTGGAAGCCGTGGCAGCCAAGACAAAAACCTCAGTGAGCCTTGAACGGAAAACGAGGCATTTACCGGTAGCAGTTCCGTTGTTGCCTTTTGGGGACAGACCTTGGTTGCCTACCTGGTTGGAGCTCAGAAAGAGGGCTTTTGGGGACTTGGCCAACAGCAAGGACGAGTTCATCCCTTTGCTCCCTTCACCCTCTGCCAATGGAGCCTGGTCCAAAGTGCCTTTGAATGTTACGTCAGGTGCCAACTGGCTGCGCAGCCTTTTGCAAGGCACCATGGAACAGCAAGGGACACCGATAGGGACCCACAGCCTGAAGGCCAGCTTGTTGTCGATGTGTTCAAAGTTTGGGATGCCCCACTCTCAGCGCAAGTTGCTGGGGTATCATGCTGGCAGCAAGGAACAGAGCATGCTGTGCTATTCCAGAGATAGCATGGCTGAACCACTGCGCCGGTTGTGTGAAATGATACATGCAGTGAGGGACAAAGTTTTCCTCCCGGATTGCTCCAGATCTGGCCGTTTTCCTCAACGAGAACCTGGGTTTGAAGTTGAAGAAGGAGAGGAACTCAGCGATTCATCCTCTTCAGGTTCAGAAAATGAAGAGGAACTTCATCCCGAGGGAGAAGAAGCAGCTTGTGAGAAGGTGCTTGGAAAGTGGCATCCTGTCACCAATGAGATTGAGGAGGAAGCCGTTTTTGTCAGACACAGGATTTCACGGTGCATCCACATATTAGCTGACGAAACTGGCTTAGAGTTTTTGTGCGGCAGAAAGATGTCCCAGTCATATGATGTGTTGGAGCCCAAGCCTGCGTTTTGCCACCCAGCTTGCCAATTGTGCTTCAAAGACCGAGCCACCTGAGTTATGCGAGCGGCCAAAAAGTAAAATGTGCATGGAGGTGTTCCGTGCCGCAAACAATGATCAAAGTGAAAGACATGTGCAAGTTGCAGTGTCAATGGCCAACGTGTGAGCACCCAGCAATGCGTTGGGTCGACATGTCAAGTGCAATCTCAATGTTTGACAATCTATTTTTTTTGCACACGTGAATCATGCTCAAGCTCGGCATGAATGATGTGGCCAGGTGGGATGGTTTTCATGAGCTCCACAACATAACCATTTTGAAAATGATAAGAACCTCTTTGATAATCCATGCAACATAACATAACCCCCCATGAAACCAAGTAATACCACCCTTCTCCTTGGCACTGTCGAGAAAATTTCAATGTTGTTTTGAGTACGTTTGGATAGCAGTCCAACCTTGCACCGTCGTCGCCATGAGTTACGGTGACAGCAAAGCCGTTTTTAAACGGCGATGTGAGGAGATCGGGTTTGAAACAGAAGTGACTGAAATGATTGTCAACCATGGACTGGACACCATGGCAAAATTTGCGTTTGCTTGCAATTTTTCTCCTGGAAGTGCAGATGAATCACCATTGGTCCAACTGACAAAAGAAGTGTTGAAACGCCCGGCAACAACTGTGGAGATGTCTTGTGTTCGTAGACTTTTCAGCGAGAGTTATGCAAACATAGCTGCAGATATCAAAAATGCTGTGGAAGCAACGGACGACATGCCAACACGAAAGTTGGCCCCAGCTGAGCGTGCTGACCGTTTGAGACTCCAACAGCAACGCTTGTCAGGCATCAACATTTCAGGACCTTACGAGCCAGGTGATGCATTGGTAGATCGATGCATAGCAATTTATGATGCAGACAGGATTCAATTCATACCATGGGACATTTGCACCAGTCGTGAACATGAGATTTTGCATGGATCGAAACGTGACCAGACTTTGACATTCGATTCGACAGGTACCCTCAAGTTGCACAAACAAGCCCGCGTTGAGCCTTGCAGCACGGCCTCAGAGATTCAAGTCAGATATTGTTTGACCCGCAGGGCACTTGCGATGGAGCAGGCTAACATTGTCAGCTTCAAGAACATGGAGGCCTGGACTGAGAAGATGATGCAGGCCAGATTGGATGAACCTCCACCAACATATGTCAAAACCACCATGAAGCAACTGGAATCAGCAGATCGAAAGCTCTTCCTTCTCGTCAGTGAAAAAACCAGAGAAGGAATCAAATGCAATGCACAGGGGCGACCTGTTGACAATGTTTTCAAAGAATGCATGGAAAGCTCGGAGGTGTTATCATTGCTGCAACCCCGTCCAGGAGGGGGTGCCACAGGTACCAGATCGGCAGACTCCCCGCCCGAAGGCGAGCGTCCCAACAAGAAGTTCAAGGGAGGTGGAAAGGCACGTGGAAAGGGTTTTGGGAAGCCTCAAGCCAATCAAGATTCGTTTGTGCGCATCCCCAAAGAGCTGCTGGCACTTGGTTCAGTTGCTGCAACACCCAAAGGGCATAGGCTGTGTTTTTCATACAACTTGAAAGCGTGTGGCAATCCAGTGGACAAACAGCGTTGCTCCAAGGGTCTTCATGCATGTGCAGTCAAAGGGTGTCATGGACAGCATCCAGCGGTCGAATGCACCCGTGCCAAGAGAGATTGACTACAAGGAGACGAAAGAAAGGAGGATGCTGGGGCTAGTCATAGACCCCCTAATTCAAATTTTTGCCAAAATGACATGCCAGTAGCGGATCCTCTGCCTGATTCAAGGTGCGAGCAGGGCGACGTTTTTGCTGGCTTACTGGATTCACTGCAGGTCCCAAAGGGAAATCAGACTCCTGTTTTTGTGGAATTATGTGCAGGCAGCGCAAAACTTTCAGACGCTGTCAAACAATTTGGATACGACATCATTGCGGTTGACCATGACAAAAGCCGCCATACCCCTCGATGCAAACTGGTACAACTGGATTTGTCACACAAACATGCATGGGACATGTTGGACTTCCTTTTGGAAAGAGTTGTGATTGCTGGCGTTCACATAGCGCCACCATGCGGCACATGCTCCAGAGCTAGGGGCATTCCAATGGCAGACGGGTCCAAAGGGCCTCAACCGTTGAGGACAACTGAACATCCTTTGGGCATTCCATTCCTCAACCAAAGGGACAAGCAACGCGTTTTTCTGGCAAATGAAATTTACAAATTTTGTGGTGAATATGTCAAGAAGCTTGATGCAGCCGGAATTCCCTGGACAATCGAAAACCCCACGAATTCACTGATGTGGGATCTGGAATACTTTACATGGGCTGTTTCCAATGGATATTTTGTCAACATGCATGCTTGTGCGTATGGATCAACGCGGAAGAAACTGACTTCCTTTTTGTGCAGCCATCGTGAATTTCAAAAGCTCGAGCTCTACTGCAATGGGCAACATGAGCATCAAGCCTGGGGCCTTGAAACTGATGGGACATTTAGCACGGCTATGGAGGCCGAATACCCCAGGGCTTTGTGTCTTCGTTATGCTGAAGTTTTTCACCAATTGTGCATACAGCGGAACATTTGTCCATGCCCACAAGTTGTTTTGGAAATGCAAAAGCTTTCCCCGTCGCAACAGCCCAAAGGACGGAAGTTACCCCAGTTAATTTCTGAATATGCCTGTACAAAGACAATACAGGTTCAACATTTGCCGGCCATGGACCACAAAGGATGCCTAACAAAAACACTGAAAGACATCCCCATGGGAAGTAAGCTCCTGCGAACTGAAGCAAAAAAGGGGAATATCCTATGCGTTTTTGGGATTTACAGGTCTTTTCAAGCTTTTACACAAATTGCCAAACAGTTGTGGCATCCATATGACGAGCTGAAGAATCTACCTGAAGATTTGGTGCGTGTCCTGTTTCAACACCTCAGCCGGCCACCTGATGTTATCACCAGAGAACGCATTGCAACTTTGACAAGCTGGGCAAGTCGTGCAAAAGCATTGAACAACTTGGAAAAGCAGCTGAAAGCAGACATGGAGCCCGACATAGCAAGAATCATGGCGCCCAAGCGCATTCTGCTTATGAGATCCATTGCCACTGACATGAACTGGCCTGATCTCGGCATTTTTGACGAGATGACGGAGGGCTTCAAAATTGTTGGACCGGTCACAGAGTCAGGGATTTTCAAACAAGGAATCACCCTGGCCGAGATGTCACAACAACAGCTGCGAGACAAGACCAAATTTCTCAAGCCGATGATCATTGGTAGGGCGAAACTGTGTGATGGCAACGAGTTGCAACAACAACTTTACGATACAACGTTGGAAGAAGCAAAAGAAAAGAACTGGCTGGAAGGCCCCTTCTCGCCGGAGCAAATCGAGGGGCGCATGGGCAGCGACTGGTTGCCTGTAAGGCGCTTTGCAGTTCTTCAACGAGACAAACTTCGCCCAATTGACGATTTCAAAGAAAACCAGGTGAACAAAACGTTTGCAAGCTCAGAGAAGTTGGAATTGAGGACGATGGACCACACTTTGTGGTCTCTCTTCACGGTCCTTAAATTTTTGTTGTTTGATGGAAGGTTGGACTTCATTTTAAATTCTGGTGAGCACCTTCAGGCTGAAGTTCACCAAACCTGGAAGAATGTTGAGCCCAACTTCAAGGCATCATGCATAGACCTCAAGGCTGCGTACAAACAGCTTCCTCTACATGAAGACAACCAAAGGGATGCGGTTGTAACACTTTGGAATCCTACTGAAAAGAATGTTGAATGTTTCATCATGAAAGTTTTACCTTTTGGAGCTGCAGCCAGCGTACACCACTTCCTGCGTGTGAGCAATTTTCTTCAAGCGGTAGGAAGGTACATGGGATTGATATGGTCAGCTTTCTTCGACGATTTCGTGGTACTCAGCCATGTGATGCACGAATCCAGTACGATGGCTACTGCGCTCTCACTTTTTGATTTGCTGGGATTTCAACATAGCAAGGACAAGCTGCAACCTTTCAGCGACAAAACTGAGATGCTTGGAGTTGAGCTGGATTTGACAGATGTTAGGAAAGGAAACATCAGAGTGAGGAACAAAGCTTCAAGGGCCCTTGAACTGTGCGAAGTGCTGCAGAAAATTCTGGAGACAAAGAAGGTCGTCGTCAAAGAACTTCCCTGGACTATTGGGAAACTTCAATTTGCAGAAGGACAACTGTGGGGAAGGTCAGGGCGACTTGCACTGTCTGAGTTGCGCCGGCATGAAAAGTCTGGAGACAAGGAAACGCTTCTTGACGACAGGAGTGTTGATGCGGCACGTCTTCTTTTTGAGAAACTCAAAGGCGGAAAACCGAGAACCATTCAAATCAGCCCTAAGGCAAAACCGTTCCTGCTCTTTACTGATGGCGCACTGGAATATGATGCAAGCGGCAAACCCATCGCTGGCATAGGAGCCGTACTGATGTGTCCTGATGGTTCAAACTTGGTCTTTGGGACGAAGGTTCCGGAACGAATATTGCAATCATGGCAGGTTGATGGAAAAACCCACGTTGTGGGACTGGTCGAACTTTATGCAGCAGTAACGGCTTACAAAACCTGGGCAGACATTCTCAGACACCAACGTGTCATTTGCTTCACTGACAGCTGGCCAGTGTTAGACGTTTTGGTCAAAGGAAATTCTCCAATCGCAGAGTGGCGAGACTTGCTTTTGATATTTGAAAGTTTGGATGAAGATGTCAACGCCTTGTTGTGGCTCGCTCGAGTGACATCCAAATCTAATCCAGCTGACGCACCTAGCAGATTTACTTTGAGTGAGCTGAACTTTTTGGATGAGCTTAAAATTTCTGAAGCCACATGTCTCATCACAAACGAAACACTTCAATCATGTGTGACGTGAAGCTGAAGCGGAAAGGGGGATAGCCCAAGGTTTGGGTCAACTACAATGGTGGGGTGTCCACCAAAAGGAACATCGATGGATGTTCTCCAACAAATGAAGCTTGAACATAAAATCATGTTCAACTGAACTCCCCGTTCTGCTTCGAGACAAAAAGATGTGAGCCATCAAACGCGCAGACATGTAAACAAACGAAACTCAGTGATGTCAGTGATGTTAAAAAAAAAGTGTCATTTCGATTTGGCGATTTCTCGGCGGCGTACGTATGAAAGAATATTCCTTATATGAATATATGATGTATGGTTTGATGTTTGCATTATATATATGTTGATATGTTTATTATAAATGTTCCCCCTACTTTGAAGAGATCCATGTATGACTATAAGCTTTATGTCAGCTTGCTGATATTTGTTTATAGTCTAATGGACAGCGATGAAAGAGCGTCTCTTCAAAAAAAAAATGGTGAAACCAAACACTATCAATGAAAACACAAACAATACGTTTGTATACATCTCATGAAACTCTTTTGACCTCACTCACAATGCATGTTACATTATGTGGTCAAAAAAAATGAAATGAAATCAATGAATGTTTCCGTGCAACGTTTGTCTATCAAGCACATGAGGTGGGTGGGCGGGAAGCTCACAAAATTGTGGGTGTAGAACTTTTGTTTTACCTTCCCAACTTCGTTTTCCCACCCCGTCCTACTCCCCAATTTTGTGGGGGGGATAGCCCAAGGTTTGGGTCAACTACAATGGTGGGGTGTCCACCAAAAGGAACATCGATGGATGTTCTCCAACAAATGAAGCTTGAACATAAAATCATGTTCAACTGAACTCCCCGTTCTGCTTCGAGACAAAAAGATGTGAGCCATCAAACGCGCAGACATGTAAACAAACGAAACTCAGTGATGTCAGTGATGTTAAAAAAAAATGTGTCATTTCGATTTGGCGATTTCTCGGCGGCGTACGTATGAAAGAATATTCCTTATATGAATATATGATGTATGGTTTGATGTTTGCATTATATATATGTTGATATGTTTATTATAAATGTTCCCCCTACTTTGAAGAGATCCATGTATGACTATAAAGCAGGCTTGAACGCTCTAAAAACAAATGCCTGTGGCCATAGTGCCTGGTCGAAGCTGCCGCGAAGCATTTTGGCGGTTGGAAGGCTGGTCTAAGCTGCCGCGGAGCATTTGAGGCATTTGACGCCTGGCAAACGGCAGGCTTGAACGCCCGAACAACAGACGGCTATGCAGGCAAACGGCAGGCTTGAACGCTCTAACAACAAATGCCCCTGGCCAAAGCGTCTGGTCGAAGCTGCCGCGAAGCATTTTTGGTCGGTTGGAAGGCTGGTCGAAGCTGCCGCGGAGCATTTTAGGCATTTGACGCCTGGCAAACGGCAGGCTTGAACGCCCTAAAACAGATGGTTATGCAGGCAAACGGCAGGCTTCCACACTCTCACAACAAATGCCTGTGAAGTGCCTGGTCGAAGCTCCCGCGAAGTATGTTGGCGGTTGGAAGGCTGGTCGAAGCTGCCGCGGAGCATTTTAAGCATTTGAAGCACGGCGAACGGCAGGCTTGAACGCCCTCACATCAGATGGCTATGCAGGCAAACGGCAGGCTTGAACGCCCCAACAGCAAATGCCTTTGTAAAAAAATATGACATCAGTTGTTTGTTGAAATTGCAATCATGTACTGACAATGGATGGACAGGTAGATACGGTAGAATGCAACAGTTCTTTTTCCAATAACAACTTGACGACGGCACAGTTTGCCTGTAAACATTGGTGCACGGTGCAGAACAAGGGCGACAGATGCTGCAAACTCATGTGCAACAACGATGCGCAAACGCACGCCACAAATCAAACCCAATTTGGCAACGTTTTGCAGTTCATGTTGGTTTCAATGTCTGTTGCGACAATTCCGTGTGGGTTTTTGTCTTGTTGTCTTGTTAGGAACATGAACAAACGTTTGGGTTGGCATGCAAATTTCAACAAACGTTGCGTTGTTTTGGAAAATATTTTTCATTTTCATTGTTTTGCTGTTGTAGCATGCCAATCCGCAGCTGTTTCAGTTTGATAGCAAGAGTTTCACTGCTGTTGATCGACCTGTGCCGTCAAACATGGTGGAGCCGTCATTTGCGACGGCAGCTGACCGGGCCGCTCAGGACCCATTTAGTGCAACTGGCCAGTTTTGATGTTTGTGATTTGTGAAACCAAGGGAATTGGCAGGATGATGATGTGATTTAACATTTTTCGGGGTGGAATGCATAGTGCCAAAGCAAAGGAAACTGACACGAATTGGCAACAAACAACGGAAACCAACAAGAACGATAAACATCATGTGGGACCGGAGACAGTACACACTGCTAAACATGTTTCGAAACAGTTTGTTCCACGCTCATTTTTGGCCAGATCCTTTTCCAGCACCAGAAAATTGCAACATGGTGCGGACCCCAGAAATTCCACCAATGTTTTTGAAACATGTTGCAAAAAACACACAATTTTTTGAGATGACAGCACCATATCTTCAGCGAGGCGCAGATCATTTTCTTGACCGGCATGTGGCCTGGCTGCAAATCATGACAGTTTTGTCCAAGTTTCTCCAGCTGAAACTCAGGTATGGCTACGTGCTGTTTCAGGTTGGAGAGAAATCTATTATATACCGATGTGGCCTCTGCACGTTGTTATTGTTTGCATTTTTGTATTTTCCCAGACTTTTGTGCAGCTGTAGGCATCAAATCTCATCAGCGACGGTAGCGAACTTTTACTGCTACTTGGCTCAATTTGGTTTGGTGCCTTTTCGGTTTATCAAATTATTTGTTCTACAAAACATGTGTCACATGTATCATTTGTTAACAAAATGACATCTTAGGTTGGTGCCAGCGGCAGCACCAGTGGTTGGGAGGTGGGGAAAAAATGTTTCAGCTCTCTACTTGCCGGTGGTTGCTTTCGACAATTTTTTCTTAAACAGAAACCAAACGGCAAACATGTGCAAAAAAAATGGCACAACCACCAAATGAAAAAAAACAGTGGTTTTGAAACATTTGTGACATGTCATCCAAAGCGTTGCGCTCAGTGTCGTGCTGCCAATTCTTGGAGCAGTTCCTGATGGGATGTCGGCATCCTGAGTTGCTTCTGTTGGTCAGTGTTGTCAAAAAAACCAACTTGAACCAACATGGCCAAAATTTGTTTCCGCCCTGAGGATGGTGCTGTTCTCTGGCCTCGGCCCTGATGCACAGAACCAGGTCATTGTTTGTGCTTTGTTTTTTTGCATCACCGTTTTCAAATTTTATGGTTCGTAATTGTGCAATTGCGCTTCAAGAGACCGCTTCCAGAAAAAGAGAGGTCAGTGTTGGCGTGGGTGCCCTTGCTGGAAGTACAGTGATGCTACTCACACTGCCATGGTGTGGGCCCAGGAAATCTTACAGGCTGCAAAGAAACCGAAGGAAAAACAATATGTCACGACAGTGCAGAAAATTTGTTGCACTTTTTCGGACGGCATGGAAATGTTTTGCCTTTTTGGGCTCTTAGGTTCTTGGCTATCCTCGCTGGAAGGGCCGCAACCTGAGGTTTTTTTGACAAGAGATTCCTGGAAGTGTCGTCATCGGAATCATATATGCAGTGTACATGAAACACCATCCCACTTGTTTGAGTGACGATAAACTGATGGTTTTTTTTCCACTCGCGGAATCGCCATGCCAAGGTCTCTTTGAAAGATGGAAAACCAACCTACCACCGACCTGCCGGTGCTGACCCCACGGTGCAACTAGCAAATTTGAGCAGTGTCCCTATATATTACTTTATGGAGGCCATCTGATCACAAGCCATCGCATTTTGCTGCCTGGTTTCATAGCGATCCCAGCAATCATCCAGAAGTTGCTGAAGGGGCTCGCAGAAGCATGTCCTTCGGTTTCATGCCAGACTTGGGACAAGCTGGACCCTCCTGGCAATCTGTCGTTGATCCGTTGTGGCCTTGGGATTTCTGAATCCTGAAGATGCCTCAGAACTATCAAACCTGTGACTACCAAGATACGGGGATTGGCTATGGCCCAGAGATTGTGCAAAATGTCCAGAACTCAAACCCCAAGGAGTTTGATCGGCACTGCTGAAACTGAGACTCTGCACATGTTGTGCGAACCTGAGGCTTGGACCATGTTGTACACCATGCTGGGGTGCCCCCAGCTCCTATCTTGGCCATGAGTTAGTCCAACAAGCCGTAACAAGCCCCTCTTGCCTCGGCCCTGATTTGAACGATGCCTGATAGGTACGTCATCATCCAAGGCTCTGCCTTTGTAGTGGACAAGATGCCGAAACCCGTGGACCGAAGTTGGGAAGTTGGGAAATGTACGGACTCGAATCTAGAAGCGCATCAGTATCAGTGTATCCTGAGCTGAGGGTTCCATGGCCAGCTGTCACAGTTCCAACTTTTGACACTTTTGAAGGACCTCAGCGCAGTACAAGAGCATCATATCCTAAAGCACGAGGCATGCAAATGCATCGTTGATGATGCTGTCGTGTTCCCCTTAGTGCAACTCCCCTTGAGGCTCGGTACGAGAATTCCTTTGCCCTGGGTGGTCTCTTCGTTTGTATTGGCTTCTTCATGCGGCCTGGCAGAAAAGTTCACCTCATTTCGCAAGTTGGAATTGCTGTGGGGAACTGCCTCAGAGGTAATGTATGGTAACGCACCATCTTATTCCATGCCATTGTATGCCAAGTAGCTCAGGTGGTATCTCTGGAAGATGTGGTGCTGCCAGCAGGTTTTGAGAGGCCTTTGCCCTGCTCTCATCAGATTCGCATGGCAGGAAAGAGTCTCAAGGAAGTGGAGCAGTTAGTGACGCCATCGCGGAGAGCACAATCCAGGCGCAAAGAGGGCATCCTGAGGGACAAAGACGGATTCAGAAACTACGCCGGATTCAGAAACTAGGGATTCAGAAACTGCTCGTCGGATTCAGAAAATAAACGTGGTATTCAGAAACTATTTCGTGGGATTCAGAAACTATTTCGTCGGATTCAGAAACTACTCGTGATATTCAGAAACTATTTCGTGGTATTCAAACTATTTCGTGGTATTCAGAAACTATTCGTAGTATTCAGAAACTATTTCGTAGTATTCAGAAACTATTTCGTGGTATTCAGAAACTACTCGTGGTATTCAGAAACTATTCGTAGTATTCAGAAACTATTGTCGTCGGATTCAGAAACTGCTCGTGGTATTCAGAAACTATTTTCGTAGTATTCAGAAACTATTTCGTCGGATTCAGAAACTACTCGTGGTATTCAGAAACTATTTTTGCAGTATTCAGAAACTATTTTCGTCGGATTCAATGCTGACTCTATGGTTTCTCCCAGCAATGATTATGGTATCCCAGCAACTATTCAAAACCGCCACCCCCTCTGGCCAATACGATGCATAGGATCTTAACTTGAACTTATCTTCATGAGGGATCAAAACTGCCACCCCCTCTGGCCAATACATTGAATAGGATCTTAACGAAACTTAGCGAATAGGATCTTAACTTGAACCTATCTTCATGAGGGATCAAAACTGCCACCCTCTCTGGCCCATACATTGAATAGGATCTTAACTTCAACTTTTCCCCAGGAGAGATCAAAACTGACACCTCCTCTGGCCAATACGATAAATAGGATCTTAACTTTTGTTGCTTATCTTCATGAGGGACAAAGCCGCCATCCCCTCTGGCCAATACATTGAATTGGATCTTAACCTCAACTTTTCTCCAGGAGGGATCAAAACTGCCACCCCCTCTGGCCCATACATTGAATAGGATCTTAACTTCAACTTTTCTCCAGGAGGGATCAAAACTGCCACCCCCTCTGGCCAATACATTGAATAGGATCTTACCTTGAAATTATCTTCATGATGAATCAAAACTGCCACCCCCTCTGGCCAATACGGTGCATAGGATCTTAACTTGAACTTATCTTCATGAGGCATCAAAACTGCCACCCCCCTCTGGCCAATACATTGAATAGGATCTTAACGAAACTTAGTGAATAGGATCTTACCTTGAACCTATCTTCATGAGGGATCAAAACTGCCACCTCCTCTGGCCAATACGATAAATAGGATCTTAACTTGAACTTATCTTCATGAGGGACAAAACCGCCATCCCCTCTGGCCAATACATTGAATAGGATCTTACCTTGAAATTATCTTCATGAGGGATCAAAACTGGCCAATACGGTGCATAGGATCTTAACATATCTTAACTTGAAATTATCTTCATGAGGGATCAAAACTGCCACCCCCTCAGGCCAATACATTGAATAGGATCTTACCTTGAACTTATCTTCATGATGAATCAAAACTGCCACCCCCTCTGGCCAATACGGTGCATAGGATCTTAACTTGAACTTATCTTCATGAGGGATCAAAACTGCCACCCCCTCTGGCCCATACATTGAATAGGATCTTAACTTCAACTTTTCTCCAGGAGGGATCAAAACTGCCACCTCCTCTGGCCAATACATTGAATAGGATCTTACCTTGAAATTATCTTCATTATGAATCAAAACTGCCACCCCCTCTGGCCAATACGGTGCATAGGATCTTAACTTGAACTTATCTTCATGAGGCATCAAAACTGCCACCCCCCTCTGCCAATACATTGAATAGGATCTTAACGAAACTTAGTGAATAGGATCTTACCTTGAACCTATCTTCATGAGGGATCAAAACCGCCATCCCCTCTGGCCAATACGATGAATAGGGTCTTGACTTGAACTTAACTTCATGAGGGATCAAAACTGCCACCTCCTCTGGCCTATATAATGCGTTAGGGGTATCTCTGGGCTCGTTGCTACGTTACTTGTTACTATGCTGCTGATGGGGTAGGGTGGGGTAGGGGGGGCATGTCAACGTTCCTTGAACTTCGTACGTTATAGTGTGCGCTGCTGATGGGGTAGGGTGGGGTAGGGGGGGCATGTCAACGTTCCTTGAACTTCGTACGTTATAGTGTGCTACGCTGCAACGATCTGTGGGATCTAAAACTACGTTACATGTTACTACGCTGCTGGGATCTCTGGGACCTTGCTACGTTACTTGTTACTACGCTGCTGAGATCTCTGGGATCGTTGCTACGTTACTTGTTACTACGGGTTTCCAGTTTCCAATTATATCAGTTTCCAAATACCAATCTCAGTTTCCGAATACCTTTTTCCAGTTTCCGAATACGACTCCCAGTTTCCGAATACCACTTTCCAGTTTCCGAATACCACTTCCAGTTTCCGAATACCAGTTTCCGAATGCCATTTCCCAGTTTCCGAATACCACTGTCCAGTTTCCGAATACCACTGTCCAGTTTCCGAATACCACTGTCCAGTTTCCGAATACCACTTCCAGTTTCCGAATACCAGTTTCCGAATACCACCTCCAGTTTCCGAATACCACTCGCCAGTTTCCGAATACCACCGTGACCCATCCTGAGACTTTGGGTCCCAAGCATGCCTCACTAGGTTCGAAGGATTTGACGGTGAACAGCTTTGCCAGCAAGCAGTGGTAAACCTCTTGTTTTCGTGAAGAACAAAGGATCCTTCCACTTGTCACTTGTGTAGGGGTTCCTTTAGTCGAGATTATATAGATATGCACAGTTTTTCTGTTTTGGTTCAGAGCTCCATGCCTCGCCGTACCTGCTTTCCCTATGTCCGTGATATGAGGCCATGCGAGAAGGCCAGGACGTTGAGTTACAGCCAAGGCGTTTTTTCTTGAGACTCCGATTTATGGCCATTCAAATGGGAAAACATGATGAACGTGATGAACATGATGAAAATACATAGATCAACAGATGAGCAATTTTTTTTGTGGGTCTCCATTTCTAAGACAAATCTGGCGCCAGGAACCCTCACCCTGAGAGGGGCTATGGCCTCCTTTCGCGATGCGCAGTGGAGTAGCATGTGCAAGAAAGGAGACCTCAATGAGGCAACAAGTCGGCATATTTTGACAAACGGATGCAAATATGAGATATGATATGAGTAGAGCCCAGAAAGCACTTTTGGCTGAAAGTTATTTGGGTTTATTTACCAGGATTACTTATACTTTATATAAATATTGATTTTGTTATAAGATTACCCACTAATGCTATTGATATCGATACGCTGAGCCAGAAAATGCAAAGGCACTTTCACAAGGTCGCACTCCTCATGGCCAGGTCCTCCTCAGCAAGGAATCCATGGATGAAGTGCGGCGAATGTGCAAGGCCAGTTTCACTGGGTCATACATGGTGAAAACAACAAAAATGAAGCTCATGGTGGTAAGTGGCAACTCATGAAATGAGCTAACGATTCGTGACAGCAGGTGCTAGCGCCCTTCTTTGCCCACTACGATTTAAATGGTTGCAATCCCAGAGCAGCTTCTTTCCGGTGTTTTGTGGGGAAATCCACTAACATGAGGTGACAATGCAATAGACTTTGAAGAGTTCAGGATGATCTTCAAGGCCTGTGTTTTTGTCTCACATCCAAAAGTGTTGGTGTGAGTTTGGTGGCAATCTTGGATAAACACTGGATGCAATGTGGTAAATTTGGTGTATATTTTAAATACCTTCTCAATGGCAAGTCATTGGGTAAATGGGGTAAGGTTCTGATTGATTGGTTCATGGCATTAGTTTTACCACGTCACTTTCGCTATGTCGCCTTTTGGCCATCCACAGGATGTTGGTGAAAACCTGTCGCGAGACGCACAGAACGCGATGTTCAAAGCTGCTGACACGGTGCGAGCTGGGACGAGTTGTGACGACTCGGGGGTGTCCTGGTGTGATCGGTGTCTTGCAAGCTGCTGAAAATGGCATCCCAAAAGGCAAGCAGAAACCAAGAACAACTGAAAACAACTGAAAACAACTGAAAACAACAACAAGGACAAGGACAACGACACAACCAAAACCAGAATCAATTTGTGTTTTCATTCGAGTGCTGCCATCGCCAGAACCGAAGTGGCGACATCAGCTTCGAGGAGCTTGGCAATGGGCTTGGGCCTACAGACAACCTCTGGAAGACTGGATGCGTTCAGTTATTGAACGCAAAGGTCAGCACATGCATTGCATTTTTCTGTGCGTTTGGGAGCATTTGACTCATACCACCACAGAGCTTGAGGATAGAGGCTTCCCGGCTTCCCGTTTGCAGCCACTCTAGCTCGATCCGGATCATTGACTCATCAGCCAGAGAAGATGTGGACATATTTCAGCCTTTCAAGAAGCCTTTCAAGTCAGCAATTTGCAAATCTTACCACCCAAAAAAATAGTTGAGCTGGTTCCTTCCTGCCATGTCCGTGATAGCTCCCCGGCTGCAGTGATTCAGAGGAAAGGTCACATATTCCGTTTGCACAGCCCTGAGGTCAGTGGTGGATACCATGGTCCTCCTCAAGAGGCGCCCAGTTTGGCTTGAAACGAACATAGTGCCGTGACACCGTTGTGGCAGGGGCCAGAAAGTCCTGGTTCCCTGGAATGGCTCTTGAGCGAAACCAAGGCTGGGCTGGTTGATGGCCGTTGAGCCAAGCTGGTATCAGCCACCTGGATCCACCTGGCAGGTGGGATGGAATGAACCTGAAGCTGGTGATGTGCCAGAGAAGGTCAAGAAAGAGGACTTGCAGCAGTGGTTGATTTGTTGAACCGGTCAAGATTTTTGCCAGGATGGAATCTTGGCTGTTTCCTTTAAAGGACTTGGATCTTCTGGTGCAAAAATGCATGGTTCCGTTCTTAGAGGAGTTTGAGCAAGTCACCAATTTGAAGCGGCTTCAACGGGCTTTGCTCACGTGACTTGTCGCACGTTTCTGCGCAAGAAATTCATTTACTCTGGCGTTTGCTTTTGCAGCTTCTTCAGAGTCATTGCATGAATCATTGCAACGGAAGAAAGAACAACTGAAATCTTCAGGTACCAGAATGACAGCAAATTTGGATGAGCATTGGCTCATGCTGTTCGGCTGAGCTGCCGCACTCGGAGGTCCAGCGATTGTCCGAACGAGTACATCTCCGAAGGAGAGTTGTGACAGACTGAGATGGCGCTTAGCCGGACAGCGAAACTCAGTGCAGTGGGCTTCGCACGCCTTGATCCAGTGATGCTGAAAGTCTTGAGGAAGTAATTCACAACGGAGGATCTCCTGAGCCTCAGGACACTGTTAGAACGGATTCTGAACTCAGGGTTTTTGTAATTGCCCGAGACTTGCTGCTGGAAATGTAGTGTACTATCAAGGTGCAATGTAGTGATAATAAGTTTTTTTCCCCCTCCCATTGACTTGCTCATGATGTTTGCAGTCTGCCTTTAAGAGATTATCTTTCTGGCAGGAGTCTTGTACTGCAGTGTCGAGGGGCTGCTGGGCTTTGTACGATGCCTCAGTAAATGCTAGGATGGAGACACGGACTCCAAACAGTTCTAACAGATGCTGGGAGTTCGGGAAACAGTTTAATTTCAAACATTTTCAAACTGTTTGGTCAGTAGCCTTTGTGGATCCGTGGAAATACTGGTGGCTCAGATCCTAGGCCTTTGTTCACCTGTGCTGTGGGGATCCAGTCTGTTTCCCAGCCGCGCAGACCTCGGTCATGAGCTTTGCAGCCAAAACTTCGGACTCCGTCAAGATTGGGTCCTTTTTTGGTGAATCTAGCAGTTTGGGTATATATTGGGATATATTGGGTTAGCCCCCCTCCCAGTAACATCAGTAACAGTTCAAAAATTGTTTTATATATATTCAAAAACCTACTGTATTCAAAAAGAAACACCAGACATGAAACCGCAAAATGGTCTGCATAAACGGCTGCTGTGGTCAATTTTTTTCTTTTTGACCAATCTTGTGCCAACTTCTTCACTAATTCACCCTGTGCCACACCACCCCTCCACTCCACATTAACTCTCATCGTCCACACATACATCCACCTCCAGCCCTGTTCTCTTGGCACCAGCCACGAGCACAATTTTGAAGAAAAAATGCTAGACAGATGAGCACAATTTTTGCACCTGCTTGACCACAGTTTTGCACAAAAAAAGTAGTGTATCTTCTTATAGTTTTGCCACAGCAACACCTTTAAACTACCTTCTTTGTTCCTTTGTGTATGTGTGTAAGGCAGCTCAAAAATATAGAGGAAACTTGTCAGTACCTTCAGTCTTGGGCACGTTCATTTGGAGTAAAAACATTTTTTGTGCCATATTTTTGGGTGCTATTTTGGTGTCCTCTACTGGTGCCCACTGTCAGTGCAAAAAGGGATATCCTAAGGTATATGCAACATTGACCCCTCCCCAACTGAGGATTCGGATTTGCTTATCTGAGAGCATCCAGCATTGCTTCCCGGTTGCAGCTAGCTCTGCTTTCTCTGTTAGTACCTCATCTCAACCTCCTGCGAGGTGGAGCCGAGGCACTGGCCATGGTGAGAGTTGGATCCAAACTGAAGAAAACAGTTGGCGCCAGCTTTGAGAACTTCGATTCCTTCAAGTTTTGATCCGATTTGATCCATTCAATTTCTGCTTTCACAGGGATTTTCACACGCTTTCAGCGTCCATCTGAATCTGATCATCCTTGGAAGGCCGAAGATGCCCGGCGAGATGAGTCCGGCAGGTCGGGAGCTGAGCGGGGCTTCACTGCTTCATGCCATGTCGACATGGCGCCTCTGAGGTGATCTGGAGATCGTGGTGCAATGATCACCAGCGAAAAAAAACAAGCTGCATCAAGCTGCTATAACTGCTATAATTGCGATCATTCATCTATCCAAGAACCTGGCTTCAGATTTGATTGTGGCTTTGCATTATGAAACTTGGCCGAACTCTCTTTTGTTGTATCGAATTGCTACCTGTTGTGAAGGAGTTCGTCGCTTGCCTGATGTCCTTTGCATTGGACCCCAACACCAACCTCCAGGAGGGGCGCTCTGGATGATCTGAGGCGATGAGTTGTCACTGCACCGCTGTGCAGGAGACCAAGAAGCCGAAGTATGCCACCAACCCCAACAACTACTTGAAGAATGAAGAGGTGTAACTCGTGGATAGAACTGCTTGCAACTTTAGCCCTCGAAGCAGAAGCCCAGTTGCCAGCTGGACCTGTGATCAATCTGGCTACTCTCCCCTTGCAGCAGAAATGGTCTCCAGGGTGAAGAAGAGGAGGAAGAGGAAGACGTCCCTGAGGAGTCGATAAGACGCAAGGGACTTGGTCCAGAGCCATGACTTGGCCATGACTTGCTGTGAGGACTTGGCAGATTTGGAGCCAGAAGAACAGCAGAAAAGGATCAAGTCGCTGCCTGAGAAAAGATCATAGAGAAATTCATCTAAAAGACTTGGCGACTCTAGAAGATGACAGATGCCTACAAATAACTGAGTGTCTTGCACGTGTCATGTCAGCTGTCAGGATTCGAGCTGCCTATAAGATGGCCCTTGGCACTCTTCTTGTTTGGTGCCAAGCAGCCCCTTTTAAAATGTCGCTCTTTGCGCACCATGCCACAGTGTCACAATATGTCACAATGGTTCCAATGCCATTGCGAGGTCCTGATCTTTTCAGATCCCATGGTGGACCTGCTGTCGGAACTAGGTGCGGCTTCAGTTGGGATTCTCCACCTGGTGGACCTGCTGTCTTCGAACAAAGCTCTGCGCTAAGGGGTGCGGCTTGACGTGTCTGCATTTTATATTTCCTTCGTGCTGCTGGCTTGACCTTGGCACAAAAGCAAGGGAGAGCGCTGCGTGACAATTCCTTTGTGTTCCCCCAAGGTATACATCCAACTCCACATCCCCTAAGGAATAACAGCGCAACCAACCATATCATGGAACGACAGCTGCAGCTGCCATAGGTGTGCCATCATTGAAATCTACAAGCTTTTTCCACCGTTTGGGTATAGGCTAGGTCAAAATCGAGTAAACCCTCAGGCAGTGGTGGCTTTCAAGATTACAAGGAAGTCCGTTTTTTTGATTGCCAACATATATATATATATATTCAGATGTACTTCAGTCAAACGTTCATGTTTTGTTTCTGAAGATGTCCCATGTTCACTTGGACATTTGAAAGGCAGTGAACACTTTTTATCGCCATACGATAATACGTATATACTGTACTTACATTTATATATATATATTTTTGGGCTGACGCCCCTCGTCGGCTCCGCCGGACCACTCGGCCCTCCATTTCATCGCAGTGAGGGCGTGAAAGTTACTGAATGAGGACCTGCTTCAGAAATAAGTATATTCCTTAGGTTTTTTGGAACATATTTGTTGGAATAGACGTTTTTTGGGGAGCAAGTGAGTTCCCGAAAGCTCCTGCGAAGGGTTTTTCCTAAAGAACTGCTGCCGATTTCAACTTGTTACTTCGTGTAAAGGCGCCTCTGTGCAAAGACTTCTCTGTGTAAAAGTTTTTGTGTGTAAAAGTAAGATTCTCTGTGTAAAGACTTCTTTGTGTGAAAGCTTCTTTGTGTGAAAGCCCGTCTGTGTAAAGATTTCTCTGTGTGTAAAAGCTTCCGTGTGTAAACACTCTCTGTGTAAAGGCTTCTCTGTGTAAAAGTTTCTGTGTGTAAACGCGTCTGTGTGTTAAAGCTCTCTGTGTAAAGACTCCTTTGTGTAACAGCTTTTGTGTGTAAAAGCTCCAAGACGTTTGTGTGAAAAAGCTCCGCAGAGGAAAGACTTCTCTGTGGAAAACCTTCTGTGTGTAAAAAGCTACTCTGTGTAAAGGCTTCTCTGTGTAAAAGCCCCTGCGTGTGTAAAAGCTTGCTGTGTGTAAACGCTTTGGTGTGTAAACGCTCCTCTGTGTAAAGGCTTCTCTGTGTAAAAGCTTCTGTGTGCAAACGCGTCTGTGTGTAAAAAGTCCTCTGTGTAAAGACTTCTTCGTGTAAAAACTTCTGTGAGTAAAAGCTCCTAGACGTTGGTCTGCAAAAGCACCTTAGAGTAAAGACTTCTCTGTGTAAAACCTTCTGTATGTAAAAAGCTCCTTTGTAAAGACTTCTCTGTGTAAAAGCCCCTGTGTGTGTGGGTAAAAGCTTCTGTGCGTCTCCTCCCTCCAGCTTTCTTTCGGGTCACGCTGTCGTCCAGTTTCAATCTGCAACGTTGTTTCTTGTGGAAGAGTGCAAAATAATGCAAAGAACATGTGAAAGCATCGCGGTTTAAAAATTGAACATAAACAGCGCACAAAGTGCTGTAATTTACAGCATATTGCGCTGTCAGCTGGCAAGAACCCGCGTAAATACCACAGTTTTAGTCCCCCAAAGTGGCTAAAACACTGTTATTTACAGGGTTTCGTTCACGTCACGATCTTCGATTTTTTGGGAAACGCGTAAATACCAGCGTTTTTTGCGTTCATCAAGGCAAAAAATCGGTTCAAAAAGTGCAAAAAATGCTGTAATTTACAGGGGTTTGGCGCCGTCACGGGCAAAAAACTGTGTAAATACCAGCGTTTCAGCGTCCAAAAGTGGCTAAAACACTGCTATTTACAGTGTTTCGTGCCTTCCACGTTTTCTTGAAATTGCAAAAACAGTGTAAATACCAGCATTTTTTGCGATAAACTTGCCAAAAATGCTGTAATTTACAGTGTTTTTTGGCTTGGCTTTCAAAAACACTGGTATTTGCAGTGTTTTGTGCATCTCGGGTCAAAAAAGTATTGGTATTTACAGCATTTTCTGCGTTTTTGCATTGCTCCCGCAAAAGACGTTAAAACGCAAAAATGCTGTAATTTACAGCATTGTGCCCATTTCGAAAAGCTGAAAATCGTCCGAAAAATGTGTCAAAACGACACTTTTTTTCGATTTTAGGTACCCTCAAAACGGGGGGGGGGCGGGATTTTGCTCTTGGAGACGCTTATGAGCGACCCGGATTCCGGCCAAAAAGCTTTCCCCCACCCTCCTGAAGGATTTTTGGTGTTTTTCGGGGCCCGGCGTCGGAGGGTCGGCGGCTTGGGGCGCGCCTCACCTTAGAGCTCTAGTCGCTCTGGGACGCTCGTGGGGCAAGCCACTCGTATGGAGCCGGCGGAGCCGAATTTAAGGGCTGACGCCCCCCGTCGGCTCCGCCGGATTTCTCGACCCTCCATTTCATCGCAGTGTGGGCTTGAAAGCTTTTGGACGGGGACCTGCTTCAGAAATATATTCCTTATGTTTTTTGAAAATTGAAAAAAGGTCATGGAATAGGAACTTTGTTGGAAATAGACGGCTTTTTTGGGGAGCAAGTGAGTTCCCGAAAGCTCCTGCCAAGGGTTTTTCCCGAAGAACTGCTGCCAATTTCAACTTGTTACTTCGTGTAAAGGCGCCTCTGTGCAAAGACTTCTCTGTGTAAAAGCTTTTGTGTGTAAAAGGTTCTGTGTGTAAAAACCACTTTGTGTAAAGACTTCTTTGTGTAAAAGCTTCTGTGTGTGAAAGCTTCTCTGTGTGAAACGTCTGTGTAAAGATTTCACTGTGTGTAAAAGCTTCCGTGTGTAACAACTCTCTGTGTAAAGTGTAAAGGCTTCTCCGTGTAAAAGCTTCTGCGTGTAAACGCGTCTGTGTGTGAAAGCTATATATCTCTGTAAAGACTTCTTTGTGTAACAGCTTCTGTGTGTAAAGGCTCCTAGATGTTTGTGTGCAAAAGCTCCTTAGAGTAAAGACTTCTCTGTGTAAAACCTTCTGTGTGTAAAAAGCTCCTTTGTGTAAAGACTTCTCTGTGTAAAAGCCCCTGTGTGTGTAAAAGCTTGCTGTGTGTAAACGCTTTTGTGTGTAAAAGCTCCTCTGTGTGAAGGCTTCTCTGTGTAAAAGCTTCTGTGTGCAAACGCGTCTGTGTGTAAAAACTCTCTCTGTCAGGCCTTCTTCGTGTAAAAAGTTCTGTGTGAAAAAGCTCCTAGGCGTTTGTGTGCAAAAGCTCCTTGGAGCAAAGACTTCTCTGTGTAAAACCTTCTGTGTGTAAAAAGCTCCTTTGTGTAAAGACTTCTCTGGTAAAAGCCCCTGTGTGTGTAAAAGCTTGCTGTGTGTAAATGCTTTTGTGTGTAAAAGCTCCTTTGTGTGAAGGCTTCTCTGTGTAAAAGCTTCTGTGTGCAAACGCGTCTGTGTGTAAAGAGCCCTCTGTGTAGAGACTTCTTTGTGTAACAGCTTCTGTGTGTAAAGGCTCCTAGACGTTTGTGTGCAAAAGCTCCTTAGAGTAAAGACTTCTCTGTGTAAAACCTTCTGTGTGTAAAAAGCTTCTTTGTGTAAAGACTTCTCTGTGTAATAGCCCCTGTGTGTGTAAAAGCTTGCTGTGTGCAAATGCTTTTGTGTGTAAAAGCTCCTCTGTGTAAAGGCTTCTCTGTGTAAAAGCTTCTATGTGCAAACGCGTCTGTGTGTAAAAACTCTCTCTGTCAGTCCTTCTTCGTGTAAAAAGTTCTGTGTGAAAAAGCTCCTAGACGTTTGTATGCGAAAGCTCCTTGGAGTAAAGACTTCTCTGTGTAAAACCTTCTGTGTGTAAAAACCTCCTTTGTGTAAGGACTTCTCTGTGTAAAAGCCCCTGTGTGTGTAAAAGCTTGCTGTGTGTAAATGCTTTTGTGTGTAAAAGCTCCTTTGTGTGAAGGCTTCTCTGTGTAAAAGCTTCTGTGTGCAAACGCGTCTGTGTGTAAAAAGCCTTCTGTGTAAAGACTTCTTTGTGTAACAGCTTCTGTGTGTAAAGGCTCCTAGACGTTTGTGTGCAAAAGCTCCTTAGAGTAAAGCCTTCTCTGTGTAGAACCTTCTGTGTGTAAAAAGCTCCTTTGTGTAAAGACTTCTCTGTGTAAAAGCCCCTGTGTGTGTAAATGCTGTTGTGTGTAAAAGCTTCTCTGTGTGAAGGCTTCTCTGTGTAAAAGCTTCTGTGTGCAAACGCGTCTGTGTGTAAAAAGCCCTCTGTGTAAAGACTTCTTTGTGTAACAGCTTCTGTGTGTAAAGGCTCCTAGACGTTTGTGTGCAAAAGCTCCTTAGAGTAAAGACTTCTCTGTGTAAAACCTTCTGTATGTAAAAAGCTCCTTTGTGTAAAGACTTCTCTGTGTAAAAGCCCCTGTATGCGCAAAAGCTTCTGTGCGACTCCTCCATCCAGCTTTCTTTCGGGTCACACTGTCGTCCAGTTTCAATCTGCAACATTGTTTCTTGTGGAAGATGCAAAGAACAGGTGAAAGCATCGCAGGTTAAAAAATTGAACATAAACAGCGCACAAAGTGCTGCAATTTACAGCATTTTGCGCTCTCAGATGGCAAGAACCCGCGTAAATACCACAGTTTTAGTCCCCGAAAGTGGCTAAAACACTGTTATTTACAATGTTTCGTTCACGTCACGACCTGCGATTTTTTGAAAAACGCGTAAATACCAGCGTTTTTTGCGTTCAGCAACGCAAAAAATCGGTTCAAAAAGGGAAGAAAATGCTGTAATTTACAGGGGTTTGGCGCCGCCACGGGCAAAAAACTGCGTAAATACCAGCGTTTCGGCGTCCAAAAGTGGCCAAAACACCGCTATTTACAGTGTTTCGTGCCTTCCACGTTTTCTTGAAATTGCAAAAGCACTGTAAATACCAGCATTTTTTGCGATCAACTCGCCAAAAATGCTGTAATTTACAATGTTTTTTTGTTGCGCTTTCAAAAACACTGGTATTTGCAGTGTTTTGTGCATCTCGGGTCCAAAAAGTATTGGTATTTACAGCATTTTCTGCGTTTCTGCATGGCTCCCGCAAAAGACGTTAAAACGCAAAAATGCTGTAATTTACAGCATTTTGTGCCTTTCGAAAAGCGAAAAATCGTCCGAAAAAGGCGTCAAAACGGCGCTTTTTTCCGATTTTAGGTACCCTCAAAACGGGGGGGGGGGGCCTTTTGCTCTTGGAGACGCTTATGAGCGACCCGGATTCCGGCCAAAAAGCTCTCCCCCACCCTCCTGAAGGATTTTTGGTGTTTTTCGGGGCCCGGCGTCGGAGGGTCGGCGGCTTGGGGCGCGCCTCACCTTAGAGCTCTAGTCGCTCTGGGACGCTCGTAGGGCAAGCCACTCGTGTGGAGCCGGCGGAGCCGAATTTAAGGGCTGCCGCCCCCTGCCGCCGACCCCTGGCATCTCCTGAACAAGGAGAGCCCTGAACAAGGGCCGGTCGGGCGCTCAGCAAACAGTACGTAGTCTCCGGAACAAGGAGAACCCCGAACAGGGGTTAGTTTTTTCGATCCACGTGTAGAGTGTGGAGTGTAAAATGTGGAGTATGAAGTGTGGAGTGTAGAGTGTGAGTGCGGAGAGTGTCAATTGTAGACTGTGAGACTGAAGTGTGGAGTGTGGAGTGTAGAGTGTGGAGTGTGGAGTACAAGTACCAAGTGTAGAGTGGAAAGTGTGGAGTGGAAAGTGTGGAGTGTAAAGGGCGGAGTGTAAAGTGTAGAGCGGAAAATGTGGAGTCTAAAAGGGGGAAGTGTAAAGTGTGGAGTGTAATGTGTTGTGGAGTGTTGGAGTGTAGAGGGTGGAATGGAAAGTGTGGAGCGTAAAGGGGAGTCCGGAGTGTGGAGTGTGGAGTGTACAGTGTCAAGTGTGGAGTGCAAAGTGTAGAGTGTGGAGTCTAAAGTGTAGAGTGTAAAGTGTGGAGTGTAAAGTGTGGAGAGTAATGTTGAGTGTGGAGTCTAAAGTGGGGAGTGTGGAGTGTAGAGTGTAAAGTGTGGAGTGTAAAGTGTAGAGTGTGGAGTCGAAAGTTGGGAGTGTGAAGTGTAGGGTGTGGAGTGTCAAGTGTAGAGCGCAAAGCGTGGAGTGCAAACTTTGGAGCGTAAAGCGTGGAGTGTAAAGTGTGGAGTCGAAAGTGTGGAGTGTAGAGTGTGGAGTACAAAGCGTGGAGTGCAAAGAATGGACATGCAACTGTGGAGTGTAAAGTGTGGAGTGTAAAGTGTAGAGTACAAAGTGAGGAGTGTAAAGAATGGACATTAAACTGTGGAGTGTAAAGTGTGGAGTGTAAAGCGTAGAGTACAAAGTGAGGAGTGTAAAGTGTGGAGTGTAGAGTGTGGAGTGTAAAGTGTTGAGTGTAAAGTGTGAAGTGTGGAGTGTAAAGTGTTGAGGGTAAAGTGCGAAGTGTGGAGTGTAAAGTGTAGGGTGTAAAGTGTGGAGTGTTAAGTGGGGAGTGTAAAGTGTGGAGTGTAAAGTGTGGAGTGTAAAGTGTGGAGCGTAAAGTGCAGAGTGTGGAGGTAAAAGTGTGGAGTGTGGAGTGTAGAGTGTGGAGTCTGGATCGGCGGGGTGCTCCGCGGACGCGCTCCCCCTGCCAAACCGTGACTTTACCCGCGACAGCTGCGGTCCAAGCTGGAGTCCAAGCAGCTGGCTTTTGTGCTGCACGGCTCCGGTCAAGGGACCTCCTCGCAGGGCTCAAACACCATGGCAGTGAAGGACGGAGCGGGCCCGCGGCCGGCAGCCCAGACTAGAAACTAGCTTCAAACCTTGCTTTTACTTGCTTTCCTACTCTGCCAACTGCCACCTTGCCTGCGTTGTCTGACAGCTGGCTTTTGTGCTGCACGGCTCTGGTCAAGGGACCCCCTCGCAGGGCTCAAACACCATGGCAGTGAAGGACGGAGCGGGCCCGCGGCCCGTAGCCCAGAGTGCCAAACGTTACTCTCTGAACCGAGAAACTGAGGTCCAAACCGTGACTTCCAAGGACCCTGTCGCAGGGCTAAAACATGCGACAGCTGCGGTCCAAGCTGGAGTCCAAGGACCCTGTCGCAGGGCTAAAACACCATGGCAGCGAAGGACGGGCCTGCGTTGTCTTGCAGCTGGCTTTTGTGCTGCACGGCTCCGGTCAAGGGACCCCCTCGCAGGGCTCAAACACCATGGCAGTGAAGGACGGAGCGGGCCCGCGGCCCGTAGCCCAGAGAAATGTTACTCTCTGAACCGAGAAACTGAGGTCCAAACCGTGACTTCCAAGGACCCTGTCGCAGGGCTAAAACACGCGACAGCTGCGGTCCAAGCTGGAGTCCAAGGACCCTGTCGCAGGGTTAAAACACCATGGCAGTGAAGGACGGGCCTGCGTTGTCTTGCAGCTGGCTTTTGTGCTGCACGGCTCTGGTCAAGGGACCCCCTCGCAGGGCTCAAACACCATGGCAGTGAAGGACGGAGCGGGCCCGCGGCCCGTAGCCCAGAGTGCCAAACGTTACTCTCTGAACCGAGAAACTGAGGTCCAAACCGTGACTTCCAAGGACCCTGTCGCAGGGCTAAAACACGCGACAGCTGCGGTCCAAGCTGGAGTCCAAGGACCCTGTCGCAGGGCTAAAACACCATGGCAGTGAAGGACGGGCCTGCGTTGTCTTGCAGCTGGCTTTTGTGCTGCACGGCTCCTGTCAAGGGACCCCCTTGCAGGGCTCAAACACCATGGCAGTGACGGACGGATTGGGCCCGCGGCCCGTAGCCCAGAGTGCCAAACGTTACTCTCTGAACCGACAAGAAACTGAGGTCCAAACCGTGACTTCCAAGGACCCTGTCGCAGGGCTAAAACACCATGGCAGTGAAGGACGGATTGGGCCCGCGGCCCGTAGCCCAGAGTGCCAAACGTTACAACAACTGCCAACTGCCAACTGCCAACTTGCCTGCGTTGTCTTGCAGCTGGCTTTTGTGCTGCACGGCTCCGGTCAAGGGACCTCCTCGCAGGGCTCAAACACCATGGCAGTGAAGGACGGAGCGGGCCCGCGGCCGGCAGCCCAGACTAGAAACTAGCTTCCAACCTTGCTTTTACTTGCCTTCCTACTCTGCCAACTGCCACCTTGCCTGCGTTGTCTGACAGCTGGCTTTTGTGCTGCACGGCTCTGGTCAAGGGACCCCCTCGCAGGGCTCAAACACCATGGCAGTGAAGGACGGAGCGGGCCCGCGGCCCGTAGCCCAGAGTGCCAAACGTTACTCTCTGAACCGAGAAACTGAGGTCCAAACCGTGACTTCCAAGGACCCTGTCGCAGGGCTAAAACACGCGACAGCTGCGGTCCAAGCTGGAGTCCAAGGACCCTGTCGCATGCTAAAACACCATGGCAGTGAAGGACGGGCCTGCGTTGTCTTGCAGCTGGCTTTTGTGCTGCACGGCTCCGGTCAAGGGACCCCCTCGCAGGGCTCAAACACCATGGCAGTGAAGGACGGAGCGGGCCCGCGGCCCGTAGCCCAGAGTGCCAAACGTTACTGTCTGAACCGAGAAACTGAGGTCCAAACCGTGACTTCCAAGGACCCTGTCGCAGGGCTAAAACACGCGACAGCTGCGGTCCAAGCTGGAGTCCAAGGACCCTGTCGCAGGGCTAAAACACCATGGCAGTGAAGGACGGGCCTGCGTTGTCTTGCAGCTGGCTTTTGTGCTGCACGGCTCCGGTCAAGGGACCCCCTCGCAGGGCTCAAACACCATGGCAGTGAAGGACGGAGCGGGCCCGCGGCCCGTAGCCCAGAGTGCCAAACGTTACTTTCTGAACCGACAAGAAACTGAGGTCCAAACCGTGACTTTACCCGCGACAGCTGCGGTCCAAGCTGGAGTCCAAGGACCCTGTCGCAGGGCTAAAACACCATGGCAGTGAAGGACGGGCCTGCGTTGTCTTGCAGCTGGCTTTTGTGCTGCACGGCTCCGGTCAAGGGACCCCCTCGCAGGGCTCAAACACCATGGCAGTGACGGACGGAGCGGGCCCGCGGCCCGTAGCCCAGAGTGCCAAACGTTACTTTCTGAACCGACAAGAAACTGAGGTCTAAACCGTGACTTTACCCGCAACAGCTGCGGTCCAAGCTGGAGTCCAAGGACCCTGTCGCAGGGCTAAAACACCATGGCAGTGAAGGACGGGCCTGCGTTGTCTTGCAGCTGGCTTTTGTGCTGCACGGCTCCGGTCAAGGGACCCCCTCGCAGGGCTCAAACACCATGGCAGTGACGGACGGATTGGGCCCGCGGCCCGTAGCCCAGAGTGCCAAACGTTACTCTCTGAACCGACAAGAAACTGAGGTCCAAACCGTGACTTCCAAGGACCCTGTCGCAGGGCTAAAACACCATGGCAGTGAAGGACGGATTGGGCCCGCGGCCCGTAGCCCAGAGTGCCAAACGTTACTTTCTGAACCAACAAGAAACTGAGGTCCAAACCGTGACTTTACCCGCGACAGCTGCGGTCCAAGCTGGAGTCCAAGGACCCTGTCGCAGGGCTAAAACACCATGGCAGTGAAGGACGGGCCTGCGTTGTCTTGCAGCTGGCTTTTGTGCTGCACGGCTCCGGTCAAGGGACCCCCTCGCAGGGCTCAAACACCATGGCAGTGAAGGACGGAGCGGGCCCGCGGCCCGTAGCCCAGAGTGCCAAACGTTACTTTCTGAACCGACAAGAAACTGAGGTCCAAACCGTGACTTTACCCGCGACAGCTGCGGTCCAAGCTGGAGTCCAAGGACCCTGTCGCAGGGCTAAAACACCATGGCAGTGAAGGACGGGCCTGCGTTGTCTTGCAGCTGGCTTTTGTGCTGCACGGCTCCGGTCAAGGGACCCCCTCGCAGGGCTCAAACACCATGGCAGTGACGGACGGATTGGGCCCGCGGCCCGTGGCCCAGAGTGCCAAACGTTACTCTCTGAACCGACAAGAAACTGAGGTCCAAACCGTGACTTCAAGTACCTGTCGCCGGCTAAAACACCATGGCGTGAAGGCCGTATTGGGCCCGCGGCCCGTAGCCCAGAGTGCCAAACCAAGAGTCCAAACGTTACTTTCTGAAACCGACAAGAAACTGAAGGTCCAACCGTGACTCCAGGACGCCTGTCGCAGGCTAAAACAACCATGGCGTGAAGGACGGATTGGGCCCGGCGGGTGGGCCCGTACCCAGAGTGCCAAACGTTACTTTTCTGACCCGACGAAACTGAGGTCCAACCGTGACGTTACACCCGCGACAGCTGCGGTCGGCAAGCTGGAGTCCAAGGACCCTGTCGCAGGGCTAAAACACCATGGCAGTGAAGGACGGGCCTGCGTTGTCTTGCAGCTGGCTTTTGTGCTGCACGGCTCCGGTCAAGGGACCCCCTCGCAGGGCTCAAACACCATGGCAGTGACGGGGCCCGCGGCCCGTAGCCCAGAGTGCCAAACGTTACTTTCTGAACCGACAAGAAACTGAGGTCCAAACCGTGACTTTACCCGCGACAGCTGCGGTCCAAGCTGGAGTCCAAGGACTCTGTCGCAGGGCTAAAACACCATGGCAGTGAAGGACGGGCCTGCGTTGTCTTGCAGCTGGCTTTTGTGCTGCACGGCTCCGGTCAAGGGACCCCCTCGCAGGGCTCAAACACCATGGCAGTGACGAACGGAGCGGGCCCGCGGCCCATAGCCCAGAGTGCCAAACGTTACTTTCTGAACCGACAAGAAACTGAGGTCTAAACCGTGACTTTACCCGCAACAGCTGCGGTCCAAGCTGGAGTCCAAGGACCCTGTCGCAGGGCTAAAACACCATGGCAGTGAAGGACGGGCCTGCGTTGTCTTGCAGCTGGCTTTTGTGCTGCACGGCTCCGGTCAAGGGACCCCCTCGCAGGGCTCAAACACCATGGCAGTGACGGACGGATTGGGCCCGCGGCCCGTAGCCCAGAGTGCCAAACGTTACTCTCTGAACCGACAAGAAACTGAGGTCCAAACCGGTGACTTCCAAGGACCCTGTCGCAGGGCTAAAACACCATGGCAGTGAAGGACGGATTGGGCCCGCGGCCCGTAGCCCAGAGTGCCAAACGTTACTTTCTGGACCGACAAGAAACTGAGGTCCAGTCCAAGCTGGAGTCCAAGGACCCTGTCGCAGGGCTAAAACACCATGGCAGTGAAGGACGGGCCTGCGTTGTCTTGCAGCTGGCTTTTGTGCTGCACGGCTCCGGTCAAGGGACCCCCTCGCAGGGCTCAAACACCATGGCAGTGAAGGACGGAGCGGGCCCGCGGCCCGTAGCCCAGAGAAATGTTACTCTCTGAACCGAGAAACTGAGGTCCAAACCGTGACTTCCAAGGACCCTGTCGCAGGGCTAAAACACGCGACAGCTGCGGTCCAAGCTGGAGTCCAAGGACCCTGTCGCAGGGTTAAAACACCATGGCAGTGAAGGACGGGCCTGCGTTGTCTTGCAGCTGGCTTTTGTGCTGCACGGCTCTGGTCAAGGGACCCCCTCGCAGGGCTCAAACACCATGGCAGTGAAGGACGGAGCGGGCCCGCGGCCCGTAGCCCAGAGTGCCAAACGTTACTCTCTGAACCGAGAAACTGAGGTCCAAACCGTGACTTCCAAGGACCCTGTCGCAGGGCTAAAACACGCGACAGCTGCGGTCCAAGCTGGAGTCCAAGGACCCTGTCGCAGGGCTAAAACACCATGGCAGTGAAGGACGGGCGTGCGTTGTCTTGCAGCTGGCTTTTGTGCTGCACGGGTCCGGTCAAGGGACCCCCTCGCAGGGCTCAAACACCATGGCAGTGAAGGACGGAGCGGGCCCGCGGCCCGTAGCCCAGAGTGCCCCAAACTTTATACTCTCTGAACTAAAACTGGTGGTCCAAACCGTGAACTTCCAAGGACCCGTCGCAGGCTAAAACACGGGGACGCGACAGCTGCGGTCCAAGCTGATCCAAGGACCCTGGTCCGCAGGGCTAAACACCATGGCAGTGAAGACGGCGTGCGTGTCTTGGCAGCTGGCTTTTGTTGCTGCCCGCTCCGTCCAAGGACCCTGTCGCAGGGCTAAAACACCATGGCAGTGAAGGACGGAGCGGGCCCGCGGCCCGTAGCCCAGAGTGCCAAACGTTACTTTCTGAACTGACAAGAAACTGAGGTCCAAACCGTGACTTTACCCGCGACAGCTGCGGTCCAAGCTGGAGTCCAAGGACCCTGTCGCAGGGCTAAAACACCATGGCAGTGAAGGACGGGCCTGTGTTGTCTTGCAGCTGGCTTTTGTGCTGCACGGCTCCGGTCAAGGGACCCCCTCGCAGGGCTCAAACACCATGGCAGTGAAGGACGGAGCGGGCCCGCGGCCCGTAGCCCAGAGTGCCAAACGTTACTTTCTGAACCGACAAGAAACTGAGGTCCAAACCGTGACTTGACCCGCGACAGCTGCGGTCCAAGCTGGAGTCCAAGGACCCTGTCGCAGGGCTAAAACACCATGGCAGTGAAGGACGGGCCTGCGTTGTCTTGCAGCTGGCTTTTGTGCTGCACGGCTCCGGTCAAGGGACCCCCTCGCAGGGCTCAAACACCATGGCAGTGACGGACGGATTGGGCCCGCGGCCCGTAGCCCAGAGTGCCAAACGTTACTTTCTGAACCGACAAGAAACTGAGGTCCAAACCGTGACTTCCAAGGACCCTGTCGCAGGGCTAAAACACCATGGCAGTGAAGGACGTTTTGGCACCCGCGGCCCGTAGCCCAGAGTGCCAAACGTTACTTTCTGAACCGACAAGAAACTGAGGTCCAAACCGTGACTTTACCCGCGACAGCTGCGGTCCAAGCTGGAGTCCAAGGACCCTGTCGCAGGGCTAAAAAACCATGGCAGTGAAGGACGGGCCTGCGTTGTCTTGCAGCTGGCTTTTGTGCTGCACGGCTCCGGTCAAGGGACCCCCTCGCAGGGCTCAAACACCATGGCAGTGAAGGACGGAGCGGGCCCGCGGCCCATAGCCCAGAGTGCCAAACGTTACTTTCTGAACCGACAAGAAACTGAGGTCCAAACCGTGACTTTACCCGCGACAGCTGCGGTCCAAGCTGGAGTCCAAGGACCCTGTCGCAGGGCTAAAACATGATGGCAGTGAAGGACGGGCCTGCGTTGTCTTGCAGCTGGCTTTTGTGCTGCACGGCTCCGGTCAAGGGACCCCCTCGCAGGGCTCAAACACCATGGCAGTGACGGACGGATTGGGCCCGCGGCCCGTAGCCCAGAGTGCCAAACGTTACTGTCTGAACCGACAAGAAACTGAGGTCCAAACCGTGACTTCCAAGGACCCTGTCGCAGGGCTAAAACACCATGGCAGTGAAGGACGGAGCGGGCCCGCGGCCCGTAGCCCAGAGTGCCAAACGTTACTTTCTGAACTGACAAGAAACTGAGGTCCAAACCGTGACTTTACCCGCGACAGCTGCGGTCCAAGCTGGAGTCCAAGGACCCTGTCGCAGGGCTAAAACACCATGGCAGTGAAGGACGGGCCTGTGTTGTCTTGCAGCTGGCTTTTGTGCTGCACGGCTCCGGTCAAGGGACCCCCTCGCAGGGCTCAAACACCATGGCAGTGAAGGACGGAGCGGGCCCGCGGCCCGTAGCCCAGAGTGCCAAACGTTACTGTCTGAACCGAGAAACTGAGGTCCAAACCGTGACTTCCAAGGACCCTGTCGCAGGGCTAAAACACGCGACAGCTGCGGTCCAAGCTGGAGTCCAAGGACCCTGTCGCAGGGCTAAAACACCATGGCAGTGAAGGACGGGCCTGCGGTGTGTCCTTGCACTGCTTTGTGCTGCACGCTCCGGTCAAGGGACCCCCTCGCAGGCTCAAACACATGGCAGTGCGACGGATTGGGCCCGGGCGGCCCGTAGCCCCAGAGTGCCAAATACGTTACCTCTGAACCGACAAGAAACTGAGGTCCCAACCGTGAACTTCCAAAGGAACCCTGTCCGCAGGCTAAAAAAACACCATGGCAGTGAAGGACGGATTGGGCCCGCGGCCCGTAGCCCAGAGTGCCAAACCCAGAGTGCCAAACGTTACTTTCTGAACCGACAAGAAACTGAGGTCCAAACCGTGACTTCCAAGGACCCTGTTGCAGGGCTAAAACACCATGGCAGTGAAGGATGGATTGGGCCCGCGGCCCGTAGCCCAGAGTGCCAAACGTTACTTTCTGAACCGACAAGAAACTGAGGTCCAAACCGTGACTTTACCCGCGACAGCTGCGGTCCAAGCTGGAGTCCAAGGACCCTGTCGCAGGGCTAAAACACCATGGCAGTGAAGGACGGGCCTGCGGTGTCTTGCAGCTGGCTTTTGTGCTGCACGGCTCCGGTCAAGGGACCCCCTCGCAGGGCTCAAACACCATGGCAGTGAAGGACGGAGCGGGCCCGCGGCCCGTAGCCCAGAGTGCCAAACGTTACTTTCTGAACCGACAAGAAACTGAGGTCTAAACCGTGACTTTACCCGCAACAGCTGCGGTCCAAGCTGGAGTCCAAGGACCCTGTCGCAGGGCTAAAACACCATGGCAGTGAAGGACGGGCCTGCGTTGTCTTGCAGCTGGCTTTTGTGCTGCACGGCTCCGGTCAAGGGACCCCCTCGCAGGGCTCAAACACCATGGCAGTGACGGACGGATTGGGCCCGCGGCCCGTAGCCCAGAGTGCCAAACGTTACTCTCTGAACCGACAAGAAACTGAGGTCCAAACCGGTGACTTCCAAGGACCCTGTCGCAGGGCTAAAACACCATGGCAGTGAAGGACGGATTGGGCCCGCGGCCCGTAGCCCAGAGTGCCAAACGTTACTTTCTGGACCGACAAGAAACTGAGGTCCAGTCCAAGCTGGAGTCCAAGGACCCTGTCGCAGGGCTAAAACACCATGGCAGTGAAGGACGGGCCTGCGTTGTCTTGCAGCTGGCTTTTGTGCTGCACGGCTCCGGTCAAGGGACCCCCTCGCAGGGCTCAAACACCATGGCAGTGAAGGACGGAGCGGGCCCGCGGCCCGTAGCCCAGAGAAATGTTACTCTCTGAACCGAGAAACTGAGGTCCAAACCGTGACTTCCAAGGACCCTGTCGCAGGGCTAAAACACGCGACAGCTGCGGTCCAAGCTGGAGTCCAAGGACCCTGTCGCAGGGTTAAAACACCATGGCAGTGAAGGACGGGCCTGCGTTGTCTTGCAGCTGGCTTTTGTGCTGCACGGCTCTGGTCAAGGGACCCCCTCGCAGGGCTCAAACACCATGGCAGTGAAGGACGGAGCGGGCCCGCGGCCCGTAGCCCAGAGTGCCAAACGTTACTCTCTGAACCGAGAAACTGAGGTCCAAACCGTGACTTCCAAGGACCCTGTCGCAGGGCTAAAACACCAATGGCAAGTGAAGGACTGATTGGCCCGCGTCCCGTAGCCCAGAGTGCCAAACCCGATGCCCAAACGTTACTTTCTGAACCGACAAGAAACTGAGGTCCAAAAACTCGTGACTCCAAGGACCCCTGTCGCAGGCTAAAACACCATGGCATTGAAGGACGGATTTGGGCCCGCGGCCTCGTAGGCCCAGATTGCCAAACGTTACTTTCTGAACCGACAAGAACTGAGGTCCCACCGTGACTTTACCCGCGACAGCTGCGTCCAGCTGGAGTCCAAGGACCCTGTCGCAGGCTAAAACCCATGGCCGTTAAGGGACGGGCCCTGCGTTGTCTTGCCGCTGGCTTTTGTGCTGCACGGCTCCGGTCAAGGGACCCCCTCGCAGGGCTCAAACACCATGGCAGTGAAGGACGGAGCGGGCCCGCAGCCGGCAGCCCAGACTGCCAAACGTCGCTTTCTGAACTGGCTAGAAACTAGCTTCAAACCTTGCTTTTACGTGCCTTCCTGCTCTGCCAACTGCCAACTTGCCTGCGTTGTCTTGCAGCTGGCTTTTGTGCTGCGCGGCTCCGGTCAAGGGACCCCCTCGCAGGGCTCAAACACCATGGCAGTGAAGGACGGAGCGGGCCCGCGGCCGGCAGCCAAGACTGCCAAACGTCACTTTCTGAACCGACCGGAAACTGAGGTCCAACCGTGACTCCAAGGGACCCTGTCGCAGGGCCCTAAACACCATGGCAGTGAAGGACGGATTGGTCCGCGCGGCCCTAGCCCAGAGTGCCAACGTTCCTTTCTTAACCGAGAAACTGAGGTCCAAACCGTGACTGTACCCGCGACCGCTCCGGTCCAAGCTGGAGTCCAAGGACCCTGTAGCTGCAAACCTTGACTGTTTGACACGGTAGATGCAAAAGGGCGTCGGAGCCGGAAGCATTTACAACCAAGCTATTGCCTAGTGTTGCTTAGGGCTTGAAGCCACTTTTTCTCGGGCGCGCTCCCCCTGCAGATGGCTGGGGTCGGCGGATAAGTTTCAGCACTCATGTGAGCACTCCTCTTTTGAGACATCTGCATATGTTTTCCTCCGCTCACCCAGACATGTCAGAACATCCAACAAGAATTACGCACCACAGGAAATCCATAGAAACGAGCTCCAAACCTTGGAATTAGCCAGCCCTGCGGCTACCTGCTCGCAGCACCAAAACACCGTGGCAGCCAAGGACCTAGCAACAACATTTCTTCTCGGGCGCGCTCCCCCTGCAGTTTGCTGGGGTCGGCGGATATATATAGACGTGTATATATATATATAGGATATATATATAATATAATATAATATAATATAATTATCGAAGGAAGTTTAGAAGTCAAACTTCCGACAATATGGACAGATGAGAAGCAGAGCAGGGCAGAGGCAGAGAGAAGAGAAAGATTAAAACTTAAAAGAGAGAAGATCAGAGAAGAGAAAGAGTCAGAAGAAAGAAGATGCAGATGCGCGAAAAGGTAGGAAAGTCGCGAAACACTGTGTTTTTCCAATGATTTGTGGCTTCGGAGGGTCGAAAAGTGGGCTCGCTAAAGCGGCGGGTGCGGACCCATCTGGCCAGACGAGAGATGAACAATTGCACGCCGTTGTGGCGCGAAGCACATTTCCAAGTCAAAATGTACAAAGCACACCAGGCTCGGGCTCGGACCACTTTTGGAAGTTGCGATGTCGAAAAAGGGCACGCGGTTGTGGCGCGAAGCACACTTCCAAGTCAAAATGTACAAGCACCTCAGCCTCAGACCACTTTTGGAAGTTGAGATGTCGAAAAAGTGCACGCCGTTGTGGCGCGAAGCACATTTCGAAGTCAAAATGTACAAAGCACCACATGTTTGCGCCACTTTTGGAGGCTCAGATGTCGAAAAAGTGCACGCCGTTGTGGCGCGAAGCACATTTCGAAGTCAAAATGTTAAAAACACCAAGGGTTCGGACCACTTTTGGAGGTTCAGATGTCGCTTCGCATGGCAGGCGCAAAGGATTGTGCACCTTGTCAAAAGTGAGCAAAACGTGAGGGTTTTGTAGCATTTTCAACTACAACCATCACTACACCGTACTACACTCCAATACAACTACACCTTCACTACATTCTACTAAACACTACACTACACTACACTACACTACACTACACTACACTCCACTACGCTTCGCTACACTACACTACACTACATTACACTACACTACACTACACTACATTACACTACACTACATTACACTACGCTACACTACCTTCCACTACACTACACTACACTACACTACACTACACTACACTACACTACACCCCACTACACCCCACTACACTACACTACACTACATTACACTACATTACACTACGCTACACTACCTTCCATTACACTTCACTACAGTACACTACACTACACTCCACAACACTACAACTACAACTACACAACTACACAACTACACTCCACCACACTCCACTACACTCCACTACACTCCACTACACTGAATTACACTACACTACACTAGACTACACTACATTACACTACACTCCACTACAACTACAACTACAACTACACAACTACACTCCACGACACTCCACTACACTCCACTACACTAAATTACGCTACACTACACTACATTACACTCCACTACACTACACTGCATTACACTACACTACTACAACTACACTCCACTACACTCCACTACACTCCACTACACTAAATTACACTACACTACACTACACTACATTACACTACACTACACTACATTCTACTACACTCCACTACACTACACTACATTACACTGAATGACACAGCACCACAGATAGACAGGTAGACAGGTAGACAGATAGACAGATAGACAGATAGACAGACAGACAGACAGACAGATAGATAGATAGATTCATAGATAGATAATCGATAGATAGATAGATAGATAGATGGATAGAAAGAAAGATAGATAGATAGATAGACAGTTAGGCAGGTAGACAGCTAGACAGATAGACAGATGAAAGAGAGAGAGAGATAGATAGATAGATGGGTAGGTAGGTAGGTAGATAGAAAGATGGATAAATGGATAGATAGATAGATAGATAGGTAGGTAGATAGATAGATAGATAATCAGATAATCAGATAGATAGATAGATAGATAGATAAATAGATAAATAGGTAGATAGATGAGTAGGTAGGTAGGTAGATAGTCAGAGAAAGAGAGAGAAAGAGAGGAGACATCAGTCACCTTTCGATCCATCAGTGGCTTCGCTCTGCCATCCGTGATTCACAACAACCAACCTTTCCTATAGGTTTCCTATTTTTGAAACTTCCGCCACCGCCTTGTGCGGTACTACTGGTATATATGGTACTGGTATATATATATATATATATATGCACGCGCATAGGATATGTACTGTATATATATATATATACACATGCATGTATAAATACGTATGAATAAATGGACATATTATCGATCTAGCCGTAGGGGAACCCAACCAAGTAGTCAGTCACGCAACCAGCCAAGATCCCAGCTGCGACGCCCACGAAGTCAGTCGGCAGCACAAAGTCCTTTTCCTTCAACACCAAGCGGAAGCGGTCAAATCCGCAACGGCCATGTGGTGGCTCCAAGGGCGCCCTGCAAAATGGGCATTGGGCCGAAAGGCCATTGGATTCACCTTAGTCCTTGGAGCACCTCAGGATGGCAAATGTGAAAAAGATGACAACAGCATGAGCTATGTTGACACAGGTCCAAAAAGGAAAAGTTGGGACACTTATCTGTACTGCTCAGCTGGAAAAAGATTAATGCCTCGAAAGGCATTGAATTTCATCACATCCTACCGTTCGAATTGTCAGCAGCTCTGCTCGGATGATTCGAGCTTGATGGACCAGCTGCGCGTTCATGGCTTCATAGGGGATGGCCAAGAGCAGCAAATCCTCCAAAGCTTCTCTTTGGGTTCTTCCAATTCCATTTCATTCTGCTGGCTCAATGGGAACCGAAGGGGCGTCCAAATCGCCATTCAGAACCTTTTGGATCTGCTCTGCAGACATGTATATAGTCTTCATGGAGGGCTGTAGAGATGCCATGAACCTCTCACGGATGTCGTTCACCTCCTGGTCGCTGAGCACCTCGCAGCCATAGGCGACCAAATGGCGAATCTCAGGAGCTGTCAGACGTTTCACGTCTGAACAAATTCCAGGATCATCTTCCTGTTCGGGAAGCTGTTCCACCCTTGGTAGCTGAGCAGGCTCCTCGTCTGTTGAGGAAGCTTCAGATTCACTTTCTTCTTCAGTCTGGACTTGATTGTCCATCAAACCTTGTAATTACTTGCGCTCGTCCATGATGTAGTTGTTGCCCTTCTTGACGTCCAGCTCGTTTGCCCATGTGGTAGGCAAAGATCATGCCAAGGATCGGCATGAAGACAAATCCAATCACCTGGTCAAGCTTGATGGCCAGGAAGAACTCAGAGGGGATGTACTCCATGATTTCAGTGACCATGTACCCCTTGGATGGTAGAACCGGGGAGGCAAATGTCAAAGGAGAGCTATTTATTTCTGGAGGTTTTTTCGCGGCAGGTTTTGGATTTTTTCTTGGGTTCCTGGTTCTCTGCTTTTTTGCTTGTCTGCTTTTCCTGCTTCTCTGCTTGTCTACTTTGCTTTTCTTCTTTTCTGCTTTCCCTGCTTCTCTGCTTGTCCACTTCTCTGCTTTTCTGCTTCTCTTTTTGCTTTTCTGCTTCTCTTTTTGCTGTTCTGCTTTTTGCTTTTCCTGTTTTTTGCTTTTCCTGCTTGAAATGCTTTTCATGCTTCTCTGCTTTGCCTGCTTCTTTCTGCTTCTCTGCTTTCCCTGCTTTTCTGCTTTTGTGCTTCTGTACCTTTCTACTTCTACTGTTCTACTTTTTCTTTTCTTTAGTCATGTGTTTTTGCTGCTCTACTTCCCGCTCCTCTGTTTCTCTGCTTCCTGTCTTTACTGCCTCTTTGTTTTTTCCTTTTCTTTTGCTATATTCTCTTCTCTCCTGTTTGTATCCTAAATGAAACACTAACAACCCTAGGTGAAACCCAGAGAAACCCTAAAGAAATCCTGATAAGAACTCCTGATAAGAAACCCCTACATGAAACCCTGAAAAACCCTAAAGAAAGCATAAATTAACCCTAAAGAAACCATAAATGAAGCCCTAAAGAAACTTTAAGACTTTGAATGAATCCCTACATGGCATCCTAAGGAAATCCTAAACGACACTCTGAAGAACACTGAATGCAACCCTAAATCAAAACCCAAAGAAACCCACATGAACGTTTGAAACTCCTGATAGGAAATCTTGATACGAAAACCAACATGAAACCTTAAATGAAACCCTAAAGAAACCCTAAAGAAGCCCCAAAGAAACTCACATGAACGCGTGGAAATCTTGATGAAATCCTGATAATAAACCCTTAAATGAAACCCTAAATGAAACCCTAACGAATCCCTAAATCAAACGCTACATGAAACCCTACAGGAACCCTAAAGGAAACCTAAATGAAACCCTAAGAAGCAGACAATGAAACCCTAAAGAAACCTTAAATGAAACCCGAAAGAATCCCGACATGAAACCCTAAAGAAGCCCTAAAGAAACCCACATGAACGTTTCCAAATCTTGATAAGAAATCCTGGGAAGAAACCCTACATGAAACCCTAAAGAATCCCGAAGCTTGAACGTGGTGTCTTTGAAGTTGGGTGTGCTGTCATCTCCAAACATCCGGGTCAGTGCACAAGCCACCTTCTCTTTGGTGAGCTCCCCATTGCACATTGACTTCACCTGTGGATGTGTCCATCTCGGAATGCCAGCGCGCATCAGCAGATGCCAGCCAGCAAGTAGTGGAGGGACATCTACTTGCAAATCCTTCAACTTCTTGAGCATCGGTTGATGCCGGGCAAGATCTGCTTGAAGCTCCTCTTGTCGCTCTCTTTGGAACTGTTCGAAAAAATACTGGCAGCGCTCTGGTAGTTCTACTTCTTCTTCATGTTGGAAGAGCGCACCCAAGACCTTGACAATGGGCTTGAAGGGGTCGTCGGCAAATTCGATGTCGTCCAGCTCAATGCTGTCCGTGGCATCCCAAGCAACATCTTGGAGTTGGCTGAGGACCAGGTGCCTCTGCATTGTCGGCTGAGCAAATCCAATCGCCTTCTGTAGGCTCGGTATGTCTTCTGTGACAAGCCCTGAGCTGATGGTGCAGCCTTTGCAAGGCCCGAGTCTCGGCCTCTTTCGAAACCACCTTGCCCTTGTTGAGCTGTACCACCATTGGCTTGAACACCTTGCGCAGCAGCAGCGGCAGCGGCCGGAGCAGCCGGCGGCTGTTGTGGACTCAGAAGCGAGGAAGAAGTCTAGGAGGTAGCCCCCGGATGCCCAACTGGGCTCCGCTACCAATATCGATCTAGCCGTAGGGGAACCCAACCAAGTAGTCAGTTACCCGACCAGCCAAGATCCCAGCTGCGACGCCCACGAAGTCAGTCGGCAGCACAAAGTCCTTTTCCTTCAGCACCAAGCAGAAGCGGTCAAATCCGCAACGGCCATGTGGTGGCTCCAAGGGCGCCCTGCAAAATGGGCATTGGGCCGAAAGGCCATTGGATTCACCTTAGTCCTTGGAGCACCTCAGGATGGCAAATGTGAAAAAATGAAAAGAGCATGAACTATGTTGACACACACACACATATATATATATATATATGTAGACACACATGTATGTGTCTAACCTAACAACTTTATAATATCAACATGTTTCAAGCAGCTAAGTCTCGGATTTTTATCATCGTGCCAGGTCCTGGCACCCCTGGCATCCAATGCCAGCGAATTGGTGGCAGCGTGTGCTGGGGACCATTTGGCGATGGTTCAAGCCAACCATGGGGATATCCTTGAATGTAATATAAAAATAATTCAGTATAATCAACAATATCGTTCAAAACTATTGCCCCGCCAAAATTGGATGAGACCCACCCCATGGTTGAAACATACCCATTTCCCTTGTTTCGCAGTGATTTTCCTGGTGAAAAGTAGAACTCACAATGTTTTGGTCAAATCCGAAGTTTTGGTGATGAATTGCAAATCTTTGTGTTTGTGAATTTCCAGTGTGGGGGTTTGCAGGGGATCCTGGACTTTCAGGTATAACTACGCGAAGAAGAGAACCTGCAAATCCATTACCACATCTTTAAGTACCCTTGAGGCAGGTAGTATGCAAAGTGCTTTACAGTATACAGTATATGAGGACATTTTGCTCCGTTCAGACATATCTTCCAGATGGCTACATTGCACGTTTTCGCTCCAGGGTGCAGCAATTATGAACAACACTTTCTGCTTGGCAATCTTCCTTGCATTAGTGCATCTCCCTCAGTGCATTCTGCTTGGCAGCAAGTAGAGTCATTAGTCATTGGAGTCTGAGTCCGGCTGTATTGATTGATTCGACTCCCACTTTAGAAGTTGAGGTACTTTCAAAACCTTGCCTGGGAGTTCTCAGCGGAAACAATTGCGATCATGCTGATTCAGGCCTAGAAGACTGTGGAAGATGCAAGCTTTCCAGCCAATTTGGCATTTCCACAGCAAAGGGCCGCATTTCTGCAAAGGTGATGATCGCCTTGAGTTGTGTGTTCCGGCGAGTTCACAGACTCCTGGACGCGTGGGAGATCTAGACGGAACACGGAACTATGCTTGTGGGACTTGTGGGACTTCTGGGAGTGGGTTTCTACCTTCTGGAAGACTTTGGTGCGCCTCCAGGTTTTTCATTTTGAGCCTCTACCCGCTTTGCTTGGCCACGGTTTACGCATTTTGCTCAGACATTGGTCATTGGTCATGGCTGCATTTGTGAGGGTTGTGGTGCTTCTTATCGGATGGTTTCATGAGATTTCATGAGGTTTTGGAGAATTACGTTGGCTGGGATTGACGAGATGGCGCTCAAGTGAGTTTCACCGGCACGATGACACGATGCGACACGTGCAGTGTAAAGGCTTGCCAGTGCCAGGCTGGTAAGATAGGGACAAGCCTGTGGAGCTTCAAAGACACCTGAACCAATGTCATAGTCGTAGCAAATGAAGAGCCTATCAAGGATATTCTGGTGCCAAAGGTATATCACTAGACTAGATATGGAATTGTATGTCTGGATATAAATAAATAAAAATATAAATAAATAAATAAGTAATTAAATAAATAAATGCATACATAAATAACTGACTAAATAAATAAATAAATGAATGAATAAAATTTAGCAATAATAAAAAAAATAGATAAATAAATAAATATAAATAAATATATAAATAAATATATAAATATGAGTATAAATATAAATACAAATAAATAAATTTAAATATGAATAAATGAATAAATAAACAAACATATATATATATAAGCTATAAAAGACACACGTGCAAGGTTTGTTTGATTTTTTGTTTGGTTTTAGCGGTCCAGGAAGCTTATGAGAGGCGTCGTCCAAGGTGACAGAATATCTGATACCTGTACCATATAGACCGTATAGAGATATGACGCCGCCTGATAGCTTGATCTGTCGAAAAATCTGGCTCCACACAGCGCTGCTGAGAGCAGCTGTTTGCTCCAGATTGCTGACAGCCAGCAGACTTTCTTTGCAGTCTGGATACTTGGCTCATCAGGGCGAAATTGATGCCACTTATGAACTACAGAGCTAATATTTTTCAATGACCCCAGAGGTCAGGTGTTATATATTCCCATATATATATACATACATATTCCCAAATCAAACATGGCTGAAACTGCTCCCAAGGGGTTTGACTCCAGTTTTTTCAATTTACAAATACGGATTGACATAGAAGAAAGAGAGACTGCAAACGGAATTGCAGAGGAGGCTGGAACCACAGCTTCACTTGCTGACCAACATGAATTTCCCTTCCTATCAAATTATTCCCCTTGCTGAGTTTTCCGACACCACCATTTCCAAACACATGATCGGTTTTTCCATGGCAACATGTTCCCATGGCTGCTGGCACTGTGCTGCTGTGCCATCGCTGCAGCTGATCTTCATACAGCTTCAGAGGTGATGCCAATCCAGAGGTAAGTGTTGAGAGTCGAAGCGAATGATGGCGGCGGGTGTGGTACCGGCTGCAGCTAGCTTTGTCACCTTTCCTCTGCTGGTGTTGATCCCGATTTGCACCTTGGTCAGCAGCTTAGCAGTTCCGGTGCTTCAGCTTCTGCAGCCGTGTTTGCAGTACAAGTGGTGGCCATGGTGGGAAGTTTCAACAATGTGCCTCTACCCCCACAAGAGTTGGCCACGCCAATGTTGCTGGCAATACCCACACCCAGCCCAGATTCCGTGCTTTCTCCTCACGGCTGCGTGGCTCTCTCGTCGCGCACGATCTCTACACCAAGGGCCGCGGCATGGTCTGAGTCCTGGAGCTTGGGAACTCAGAGCCCTGGAATTCGTGGCCTTTCCCTTGACCGTATCGAGCACCCAACTCTTGCTGCGATTGGATGAAGCCGATTCACCACTTGCAGGCTTTCTGCTGTCCATTGTGCTTCTGTGTTTTTTGTTAAACCAAGCTGCCTCAACCTGGGGGTTTGTTCGAGACGTTCTGCGAGATGGACCTGTCGTTCGAACTGCGCTTCCACAGGTGTGCATTGGCGACCCGTCCGTGTCGTATGCGTCCTCTGTTTTTGTGGATAAGATTTGCGATGAGCTGAGCAGCATGAACGATGAACTCATCTCAGGGACGAACATTCTCGGGGACCATATCCCAGTGGATGAAGACGCCAAGTTCGTGTTAGCACTGGAAAACTAAGGAGATGATCTCTGGTTCCAAGGTTTCCTGGCCAAGAAAACATGGCAATGTGCAGCAGATGAAGGGTTCAGAAGATGAACTTGCAGTTTGTTGCAAGATCGGGGGGGAAAGCGGCTGAACAAAGTTCTTCAGCTTCAAATCCAGCTGAACTTGGCGAAGTTTTTCCATGGTGGCCCGAGTCAGGTGAAGGCCTGCCATCCAATCTCAGTCCGATCCAAGTCCTGCTATGATTTTTCCAAGGAGACTGGCGCAGGACGGTCGCTGCATCGCTTGTGCCCCCAAAATTTTCTCGCTTGTGCCCCCGTTTTTTTCTCGCTTGTGCCCCTCGTAGAAGGTAAAGGTAATTACGACTTCTACTACTTCTACTACTTCTACTACTTCTACTACTTCTACTACTCCTACTACTTCTACTACTTCTACTACTTCTACTACTTCTACTACTTCTACTACTTCTACTGCTTCTACTGCTTCTACGACTTCCACGACTTCTACCGACTTCTACGACTTCTACCGACTTCTACCGACTTCTACGACTTCTACGACTTCTACGACTTCTACGACTTCTACGACTTCTACGACTTCTACGACTACTAGTACTACCACTACTACTACTAGTACTACCACTACTACTACTACTACTACTACTACTACTAGTACTACCACTACTAGTACTACCACTACTACTACTACTACCACTACTACTACTACTACCACTACTACCACTACTACTACTACTACTAATAATAATACTACTACTACTACTACCACTACCACTACCACTACCACTACCACTACCACTACCACTACCACTACCACTACCACTACCACTACCACTACCACTACCACTACCACTACCACTACCACTCCTACTACTACTACTACTACCACTACCACTACCACTACCACTACCACTACCACTACCACTACCACTACCACTACCACTACTACTACTCCTACTACTACTACTACTACTACGACGAGGACAACGAAGACGACGACAGTACTACTAGTACTACAACAACAACTAATACTAGTACTACTACTACTACTGCTACTACTACTACTACTACTACTACGACTTCTACGACTTCTACGACTTCTACGACTTCTACGACTTCTACGACTTCTACGACTTCTACGACTTCTACGACTTCTACGACTTCTACGACTACTAGTACTACCACTACTACTACTACTACCACTACCACTACCACTACTACTAGTACTACTACTACTACTACTACTAATACTACTACTACTACTACTACGACGAAGACGACGACAGTACTACTACTACTACAACAACAACTACTACTAGTACTACTAGTACTACTAGTACTACTAGTACTACTAGTACTACTAGTACTACTAGTACTGCTAGTACTGCTAGTACTACCAGTACTACTAGTACTACTAGTACTACTAGTACTACTAGTACTACTAGTACTACTAGTACTACTAGTACTACTAGTACTACTAGTACTACTAGTACTACTAGTACTACTAGTACTACTACTAGTACTACTAGTACTACTAGTACTACTAGTACTACTAGTACTACTAGTACTACTAGTACTACTAGTACTACTAGTACTACTAGTACTACTAGAACTACTAGTACTACTAGTACTACTAGTACTACTAGTACTACTAGTACTACTAGTACTACTAGTACTACTAGTACTACTAGTACTACTAGTACTACTAGTACTACTAGTACTACTAGTACTACTAGTACTACTAGTACTACTAGTACTACTAGTACTACTAGTACTACTAGTACTACTAGTACTACTAGTACTACTAGGACACTAGTACTACTAGGACACTAGTACTACTACTCCAAGTACTCCAAGTACTACTAGTACTACTAGTACTACTAGTACTACTAGTACTACTAGTACTACTAGTACTACTAGTACTACTAGTACTACTAGTACTACTAGTACTACTACGACTACTACTACGACGACGACGACTACTACTACTACTAGTAGTAGTAGTACTACTACTACTACGACGACGACGACGACTACTACTACTACTACTACGACTACATCATGGCATTGTGGAAGGCAAGGGTGGGAAGTTTAAATAGAGGAAACTTGAAATAAAGAGGTAAATTTTAGATGATGGCATTGTGGAAGGCAAGGGGGGGGAAGTTTAAATAAAAAGTTAGATTTTAGATGATGGCATTGTGGAAGGCAAGGGGGGGGAAGTTTAAATAAAGAGGTAGATTTTAGATCATGGCATTGTGGAAGGCAAGGGGGGGAAATTTAAATAAAGAAGAAAATTGAAATAAAGAGGTAGATTTTAGATGATGGCATTGTGGAAGGCAAGGGGGGGTAAAGTTTAAATAAAGAGTTAAATTTTAGATCCTGGCGGTGTGGAAGGCAAGGGGGGGAAGTTTAAATAAAAAGTTAGATTTTAGATGATGGCATTGTGGAAGGCAAGGGGGGGTAAAGTTTAAATAAAGAGGTAAATTTTAGATCATGGCAGTGTGGAAGGCAAGGGGGGGGGAAGTTTAAATAAAGAGGTAGATTTTTAGATCATGGCATTGTGGAAGGCAGGGGGGGGAATTTAAATAAAGAGGAAAATTTTAATAAAGAGGTAGATTTTAGATGATGGCATTGTGGAAGGCCAGGGGGCGCAAGTGAGTCGAGAGGGGGGCGTCAGTGAGTATTTTGGGGCGTAAGTGAGAGGGGGTCGCAAGTGAGTAAGGGGCACAAGTGAGAAAATGTTGGGGGCGCAAGTGAGTAGTTTACCGCGCAGGACTGTGTGGGATTGATGTGGTTGTGGGTGGCAGGACGACTCAGAACAACACTGTTTTGTGGGTAGGTGTGCATCTGAAATGGAACAAGTGTAACAAACAGTTGGTTGTCTAATATGTTACACTATCTCATGACAAGTCTTTTTGTGGGGTGAAAGTTGAAACCACAAACCTTACTATATTTCCAGTGCAGGAATCACTTGTCTTCCATGGTTGGACTGTGCCATCCCGTCGAAACGTGGGCGCCTCGGTCACTCTCTGCAGGGATCCTTGATTGACATGGAAAATATTTTGGGGGAATGTTGCATTTCGGGACACAACGTCCAATTTCGTCTCTCCGAAGTTTCTCTCAAGAGGTGGGTGGGTGGGCCGCTGTGTTTTAATCACTTGAAAAGCGCCCACCCACCCAACCCTGTTTGCAAGTACCTGACGAGGCCAGACCCAATGCCTTGTCGAGCCGCATTGGCCCCCTTTTGGAGAAAAAAGTGTTCTGCAGAAGTCTCAGCTATCATGTCAGTTGTGGCCAACATGAGAGATTTGACCAGGTTTTTTTTTTTGTGATGGTTGTTTATTCGCGCAGGATTTTTTTTTACATTGACCTTTCATTGTTCCACACAAAAAATCAACATCCCAAAACTTGAAAAGAAACAATTTGACCGATTTGGATTTTTCGATGCACGCCTGCATGCCATGTTGGTTCCAACAGCATCAAATTGGATTGCAGTGAAATTTCATTTGAGTTGGGCTGGGTTGAAAATTTGATGACAGTCAGCCCCATTGATTTGACACTATTATCATTATTACATTTGGTCATCAATCAACCATTCCGGCACAACATTTGGGTCAATTTGCAGCGCCTGTGATATGTGCGCCGTTGGATCCGGGTTGGACTTCGGCAATGTTGTGATGGCGAGACATGCGTAGATCAGCGCTGTTTTTCACAACAGCTCCTGCAGTGGCAACCTTTACAGTGGAGACGTTCCGAAATCAGCTTGGAGGCTTGTAATTATGCAATCGGTGTTTCATGATGTTTGGTTTTGTTAGTTGCATCAATCACAGTGATTTTGCAAATCCAAATTTGAAAATGAATTTTGTGATCTGTCACTTTTCAAACTGAAAAAACTTGCAGGTTTTGAATCCTTTCTCCACTGCCGGCACAGTGCGCCATACCAGCGTTTTTACGATGTCCTACGTGTACACGGATGGCACAGCCTTGAAACTTTTAAATTTGCATACAACATGCACAATGAGTGTCTTGGAATGCATTTGTTCGACACAATGGTAAACATGGTGAACTTGTACGACAGTTTCGACATCATGTATTTTCTGATCATTGTGTTGCTTTGCCACTGTCATGTTGGACGTCAACACCTCCAAGGTTGGACCTTGGACAAGGCTACGATGAATTTGAAGCTCTTTCTTGGCATACCACTTTGAAGGCCCAATTTAGCAGCTTTGCATGCCCAGCCTTATAATTGTTTCACAACATGCATCAAAAGGGGCAGGTGTAGAAACTACATGTGTTTGCATTCAGATTTTACTTTGGATATGTATTTTGGTTGCTTTGCGGCGACACTTGCCCGCACCGCAAGTGGTGACGTTGGGTTGCACCCTTGGAATTGGTGTCAAACAAATTGAATTTGCCAGACAACATCAACAGACCGATTTTGAGTTTAGGATGTTTCTGTTGTGTTGATTAGAAGTGATTCTATCCAAACCATTTTTTTGTAGATACAAATTTTGGACAGCCACAAAAGACCCACGATGGGTGCTGCGCATAAGTTTGCCAGTGGAGATTTTGTCCAACGCCTGTTTGGATTGTATCTTCAGAAGTAAATGGCGCCTATAAACTGGGCAGCCAGTTGAGCTGAGACACTCGAAGTTCACAGCGAAGCAAGGCAGTGCAAACGAGGCACTTTTCCAAGGTGCGTAGCCTATGGGGCGTTAGAAGTCCCTCCCTTTCTTGAGAGGCAAAATACGGTCAGAAGACCAAAATGAAATGAGGTCATCAGACCTGGATAAAATGAGGTCGTCGGACCTGACAGGAAACAGGAAAAACATGATCCCAAGTGCAATGCATGGAGTGCAATTGACACAGGGGAAAGCTATGCCCGGCTCTCAGTGAATGATCGAATCCACATAGTTTACTCTTCCATGATCTTGCCAGAATCTCTCAATCTCTTCTTTCAAAGTAGCGCCAAAAGTCTGGTCAGGAATCCATGGTGGAAGGCAGTGACTCAAACAAAAGGTGCAAGCGTCTCGCACCTCAACGCGATTTGCATTCACCAGACCGGCACAGTTGGCGTCTGCATGCCAGCATCTGCCAGTCGTGGCAAAACACAGCTGGAACTGGTTCAAGTTCCAAGTCTCAGTCAAGGCGCGGTCAAGGATACCGCTGGCACGTCGTATGGTATTTCGATCATCTTGTCGTTCTTGTTCTCGCAACTCTTGGTTGTTGTCAATGACCAACTCACGGTCAATCAAGGTGCTTCTCAATCGCCGGTTTTCTGTGTTCAACTGGCGGTTGGTGAGCTCCATATTGGTTTGGCCTCGAAGCAGTTGGGCGTTGGCATCTCTAAGAGATCTCACTTCCTCCTTCAACTGTTTGGAGACCACGTAGTGAAACAAAAGACCCAGAAGAAGGGCCAGAAAAACTATCAGCATTGAAACCCAAATTGATTGTGCTGTCGCAGTCAGTGGCGCATCATCGGCACTGCATTGGTCTTGGACCTCCAGTTCAACGGATTCAGCAGTGCAAAACGCAGTGGCCATGAAGACATACTTCAGCATAGCACCAGCGCCGCCATGGCTCAAGGAGTAGGCCTCTACAGGGACCCGGTTATTCGGTAGAACAAAGGGCTCGCCATGGGCTGCATTGGTTTCAATGTCATAGATCGCTTCCATGAAGCGCACATCTTCCGGGGTCTGGACATGCAGTGTCACATCGGCATCTACAGAGAGCTGGGCATTCTCAAACGTTAGGTTGGGATCAGTCACATAGGGCTCCACAGTCATGTTCTCATCAGCATTGGTAGCTGGAGCCTCATCATCATGTGCATCTTCCTGCTCGGTTGTATGTGGTTTGTGGTGGTTGTGTGTGGTTTTTGTGGTTGTTGTGGTGAATTCATTCCTGCTTTTCTCACGTTCTGCAGCTGTCTTTTTCTTGCTAGCTTGGTACTCAGGGTCCCAAGTGAACTTGATGGAACCATGTCGCAAACGGTCGGCCAATAGTTGCCGTGCAGCCATTTTTGTGAATCCATCGCCAAACTGGCGTTCTGAAGAAATCCATTTCAAAACTCCACCAACTCCTTCGACTTGTTCTCGGATGACACGAAGTTCCAAATTTGTTCTTTTGTCTGTAGCCCCATGGTTTATAGCGTCTCTGTGGTAGCTATCATACAGGGCTTTGGCATCAGTGATGAAGGTGGGGCTTAAGGTTGGTTTCGATACATCCAAGGTCTGTCGAAGAGTTGCATTTGGATTCAAGACCATGTGCCAAAAACGAATCACAAATTCTGTGCTGTCGATGGCCTGTGCAGCTGATTGAACTTCTGCAGAGAGGCTCGAGCGGCACACCCGTGGCAGTCTAAAAGATCGCCAGTCCAGCACGTGGTAAGGCACTTCAGCGCCTTCAAAAGCTGATTTGTGGGTCAACATTATGATGTACCCACCCTGACTCGATCCGTCGTGTCGAACTCCCAGGGCAGCATCAAACATGCATGTCAAACGAAGTTCAGGAAGTGGGCCCAACGGAGGAAACTTCAGGTGGACATCACTGTTGGCCTTGCAAAAACGAAGAAGCTTGTTGGCCTCGATCAAGGCTGAAGAAAGTCCAGTGCTCATCTCACCACTCAGCAAGGAGGTGCTTGCCTGTATATGTGGTGACGATTGTACCGCAGGCCACTGCAAACTTCCAAGAAGACCGCGAAGAGCTGTTTGCTCTTTCTCGCTGAAAGGTTGGTGGCTTTGACGTCCCTTCTCAAAGTTCAAAGGCATGATCTTTTTCAGGTATTGGTCATGGCTCACATGCCAGGTGCCATCATCATCACGTGTCATATGGGCACCGCAGTATTCGAAGGGCTCATCCTTCTGCCAAGTTCTGAAGTTGAAAGACTGCTTGAGCTCTGCTTCGGCCTTCTGGTAAGTCTCAGAGTTGGGGTTTCCACATCCCAGCATATCATCAACATGGAGCACCAGGAGGCCACATAAAACGGGTTCAGAGCCTTCAGCTGCTGGTTCATAAAGTCGCCAAAAGCAAGGGTCCATGGGATGTGCAATCCATCCACCATTGCGAAGTCGCCTGGTGGCTTCAAGAAACCAGCGCTTGGGTGCATCAAGTTGGCCATAGACCGGTTTGTGTAGGTACATCCGGGTGTTTTCGTCACCCCCAAGTATCCGGTTGGCATCAGCTGGTAAACGAACCCAAAGTTGGCGTTCTTGTGGTAGGCCTTGAAGAAAGGCTGTTGAAACATCAGCGCTCCAACCGCACCAGCCACAGCATGCAGAGATGCTGAGGAGCACAGATCTTCCAAGGCGAGTGCTCGCAGGTGATGCAGTGTCCAGCTTGCCCTCAAGAGCATCGGCATCAGTGTAACCTCTGACAACCAATCGGGCTTTGGCACGAGGTGTACCATCTGCATTCTTTGACCATTTAAGGAGCATTCTGCTGGACATAGTGCGGCTTGGAATCGCTTCTTTGGTGGTTTGAAAAGACCACACTCCATTGTCGAAAAACGACTTGAGTTCTTTGACTTTGGCCTGGTGGAACAGCAAACGGTCTTCCAAAGTCAGCTTTTTCTCGCTGATCTCATTCTTCGGCTGAGCTTTGCGAACTTGTCGTTGAGCATGAACTTTGGCCTTCTTGCCAACTTGCTTGGCAGTCATGGCTGAGTAAGCGTGGCATCCAAGTTCATGTCGAGTCTTGCCGTTGAGTTGGAAGACTGTGCATCCAGTCCAAGGCTTGTTGGACAGCTCGCCATGCCCATCTGAAATCTTGTCGGAGTAGTGGTTGATGCCATCGTCCGACTTGCATACCGTGACTCTCACAGGATCTAGGCAATCCAAAGGCACCGGCAAGTGTTGCAAGTCGCGGGCAGAAAGAGATCGAGGATCAAAAAGAGCTCGTCGTGGAATGGCATGATGTCGAATGAGACATCCAGCTCGAAGTTCCCAGTGGTCACGGGTCTTGTCATCCAAAGTGATGTAGCCATTCTCGAGCTTCCATCCAGGTGGTAAGGCATTGATCTCCATGTCTTCAATCTCAAAGGCAAAAGGGCTGTCTTCCAAGTTGTTGGCAGACTCATTGGATGGTGGTTCAGCATATGGTGTGGAACCATGCTCACCTGTTGGTTGTTGCTGTTCACGTCGTCGACGAAATGGTCCAAAAGACATTGTTTCTTGTTGCGCAAGGCGACGTCGATGACTTCTGAAGTCTTCATCTGTTGCAGGTTGATAGAGTGATGCAGTGATTGGATCAAGTTGTGGAACTTGCGCAGGTGGTGGCAAGGAAGGTTGATGTGTTTCTGGTAGAGTTGATTGTGATGTTGTAGGTTGTGGAGTTGGAATCTGACTCTGCTGGATTGAAGAAGTTGTCAGTAGAGAAGGTGGTTGGTGTAGTAGATCTTGTTCAATCGCTGGTCTGGGCAAATTGCTCGGTGTCATAGGGCGTTGGTTGGAAATCTCAGTGTCCATGTGTGTGGGACTTGGTTCTTGAGAAGGTTCTCCACTGCTGATCGGAATGTCTGCTGACAGCTCAGGGATTGGAACTTGGAGAGCAGTTCCATCGGCATCAACAAATCCAGGTTGTGCCGGCTCCGAAAGTCCAAGTGGAGCAGATGAAGCCTCAAATCCAGGAGGCAGACCTTGTTGATCTGAAAAGTCCAAGATCAGGGGCGTCAAGGTCCTCATCTTCTTGGAGGATGGAGGGTGAGTACTCCTCGTCAGCAATTGGAGGTCTTTCGATCAGGGTGGAGTCAAGCAAACGACGGCGGTGAGCAGGTTGTTCAAGATCTGAATTGCCGTCATCAAGAACCTCTTCATCAGTGCCCACATCTTCCAAGCGTCTCTTGTTGAGGACGTTGAGATCCAAGTAGCGAGTGACACCTCGAGATCTGAGTTGCTGCACCACGTCCTTGGCAGTCTGGAAGTTGTCAGCCAGAGGCTCAGAAGACTTGCCAATCTCAGGTCGAACATGGCGAGGAGCAGCTCGAAGAAGTTGAGATTTGTAGGCCAGCCAGTAAACTTTCGCTCGACCATCATCATCTTCTTCTCTCATGAGGATGGTGGCAGGCCCTTTCCATCGGATTTTCACCAAGTCAGCATTGCGGCTGTCTCGCCAGAAGAAACACTTCTGTTCAGGGTTGAGTGCAATGTTGTTGCCAGCGTATTTGCGCAGCAGTGCGCGTCGAAGCTTTTGGTCCACATCTGCTTGGACAATGGCCATCTTTGCAGTGGCTCGCCTGGAGAGCTCGTCTTCAAAGGTACCTCCAAGGTGTACTGGGGTCAAAGAAGATCCAAGAAGCTCGCCAGGAAAATCAGGAGATTGGCCAAGTACCCATTGAGCAGGTGAAAAGCCAGAAGTGGATGGTGAGTTGTTGAGCTGAGGCACCACGTAGCTCAGGGCTTGTCGCACAGCATTGGCACCAGTCATTCCAAAGTCTACCAAGTAGATCTCCAGTGCTTTCCTCAAAACTGAGTGCCTTCTTTCAACTAAGGACAGTTGTTCATGTGCCTCTCCAGCAGCAACAACATGATGAACTGAATGCTCATCAGTCCAGGCCTCGAATTCACGGCCAAGCCATCCACGACCTTCATCTGTGACCAGTCTGGTCATGGGACCAAAGTGAGAGATCCAACATCGCTCAAGGGCCAAGATGTAGTCCTCGGCTTTCTCGCTGTTCACAACTTGGGCAGCTTGAAACTTGGTGCCCTCATCAACCATGGAAAGAATTGGAATGTTGTTGTCACCGGTTTTCAGCCAAAAAACATCGGCTTGAACACTTTGGTTGAACTTGCAAATCACCTTCGAGGATGCAGGTGCCACTTGATTGGGTTTTCGATATCTGAGGCAAGAGTGGCACTGGAATGTTCTGGCAACAGCGAGAACAGCTTCAGAAGCACCTCTGGATTCAAGCATCTCAACCAGTGAAGTCGGTGAAGGATGTCCAAGGTTACGGTGAAGACGCTGCACAGTCCGCACAGCTTCACCATGGTTTTCTGTCATCAGTTGAATCAATTTGCCTTGGACAGCTTTGACTTCATCCACAGCGTTCACATCTTCCCAGCAGTGAGGAACTTCAGGAACTGCAAGGGCTGACGCAAGGACAGCTGAGAGCGCAGGCTGGTAGTCCTCCATGTAGCTGGTTCTTGAGCGCCCGGTGCCAGGGAAGGTTCCCTCCAGCTTGCAGTGGTAGTGATCTCCTTCACATCGAAGGTTCATAGCTTGTGACATTGCAGACTTGGTTGTCAAAAGTCCAGTGGTTTTGCGAACAGGGCGCCAAACACCATCATGGTCAAGGCAGCATGCGCCGTATCGGCATTGATCAAAGATGGCATAGAGTCCAGGCAAGGTCGCCAGAGCCTTGGTGTGCCAAGACAAGGCGCCATCTGGTTGTTCAAGGTGGGCATGTCGGCCCTCATTCAGCTGCTTCAGGTAGATCTTGCGGCAAAACCGAAGATGGCAGTCATGATGGAGCTGTCGTTGTTGGGTCAGCAACTCCTTCTTCTCATCAGTGGTGGCATTGATCGCTTGCATACGACTCCAGAGTCCACATCGAGGAGCCAGGAACACTTCGTCGGGAAGCACTTCATCCATGAGTTGTAGAAAAGCAGTTCTGTGACTGGCAATGTCAAAGTCCCAGCCGGTGTCATATCCAAAGACCTGAACATCACAGCCAAGAGCTTCAGCCAGTTGTGAAGTGCGAGACGCACCTGCATAGACTTCCCAAACGATTCGTGGTCGAGGTTGGCTTTGATGGAGTTCCTTGGTGATGCAAGCATTGACTCGATTTTCCTCAGAGGTCATGGCATTCTCAAACATCTTCCAGTGCTTGTTCAAGACGGCTCGAGAGCCAGGTTCAGGTGGAGCAGAGTGCTCGCCTGCAGTCATGGCACCTTCTTCCTTCTCGTAGACGGTCAGGTCCACAGCATCTCCCATTGGTGGGTCCATTGTCGGTTCGTTGAGCTTGAGGTCAAAGTAGGGGACCTGGTCTGCAAGTTCAGTTTCAAAGTCCTCCGTCAGAGAAAGGAGGTATTCACCATGTCTGCCAAGTGTTATTGGTCGCCAGGGGCAGCCTTCAAACATCATTCTTTGGGTCTTGAAGTCGATGATGATGCCAAGGGCTTCGATGATGGGTCTTCCCATCAGCATTGGTGTCTCACCCTTGATGATGAAGGCCTGGCAAAATCCAAAGTTGTTGTTGACAAAGATTGGAACTCTGGCAACCCAATGGCTCGTGGTGGAATGGTCACCACCGAAATGAAAAGTTCTGGAAGTGCGTCGCATCTCAATGGTCTCAGTGGGGAAGCCAAGGTCTTTCAAGTGGGCAATGTAGCGCTCAAAGGGTCCTGAACCCATCAAAAAGGCACTGGCGCCAGGATCCAACATAGTGCAGTCAACTCGAGGTCGGCCAGCATTGTCTTCAAAAAGCACCAAGCCAGTTTCTCCAGGCATCATCTGAGCAGCCATGCCTTCAGTGTGCTGCTTCTTTGGGCTGGATGCAGTGGAGGAAGTCGTGGCATGCTTAGCTGGTCGTGGACATTGAGCTGCTTGGTGTCCTGCAGATCCACAGCGCAAGCAATGCAACACGGCAGAGGCTCTGCCTTTTGGGTCAGGGTTTTTGCCAGCACCACGAGGTGGATAGCGCACCACATTGCTACCCTTGCCTTTCCCTTTCTTGCCCTTTGGTTTCCCACCCTTGCCCTTCCCTCTGGTCGGAGAAGGTGATCCGCTTGAAGGTGCATTGGCCATAGAGCTTTGGTCTAAGGCAACCACAGGAAAGAAACCTCTGGACAGTTTGATGTCCTGAAAGCGACGTCTTGCATCAAGGTATGCAGCATATGCTTCATCATAGGTGTCAACGTCAAACTCGGCAAGGGTCTCTGCATCGTCAGCGTTGTAGTTCCCCTCACCTTCATAGTATGCAGCATTGGAGTCAAAGTAGTCTTCGGTCCAACTTTCATCAAAAGCCTCGTACTCAGTAGCTGCATAGCCATCATCGTACTCGTAGTAGCCATCATCATAGGCATCTGTGTCATCGTAGGTCTCATCATCCTGGGCTGCAAAGGCCTTGTTTCTGAAGAAGCGGCCAGCACCAGGTCGTCGATCATCTCGGTTCACAGCAGATCGATGATCTTGCCCGAGGATGATGAACAAGGCTTCTTGGACACGAAGTTTCTCAAGCTTCGGAGCCTGAGACAACACCAATTGGTATTGTTCCTTTGTAAGGTTGGCTCTTCTCAGCAGCAGCCAGCCTTGTATCTGATCAGGAAGTTTGACTCCATGCTCAGCGACTTTGCGATACTTCTCATCGTGCTCCGTGCAGTAGGAGAGGAGCGAGGTTCCAGGTTTGCGGGTCAGGTTGAAGTAATTGTCAAAGTCCTGAGGCATACGGACTCGATTGTCATACTGAAATGCACCGTCCAGCAATGCAATCACAGCGTCAAAGGATGAAGCCTCATCGATCTTGGTCACATCAAAGCTTTCAACAAGCTTCCAAGCTGTGCCCTGCAAAGATCCGATGATGTTGAGCACGGACTCCACAGCTCTCTTCTGCAACTTCATCTTCAGGTGGTAGATGTGGATACGTTTTCTCCACTCCTGGTAAGAGCTGGGAGATCCATCAAACATCGGAATGAAGGAGTCCTTCGTGAAGTTGGAGTCCAGCGTGGTTGAACCTGAGCTCGACATAGTTCAAGAGGCAAGGCGCAGATGGCACAAGCTCGAAGAGATACTGCCAGTGCAGGTCAAAACCAGTGAAGGGCTCAGCAAGGACAAAGATCTCGCCAAGGAGCACAGTGCAAGGTTCAAAGAGCTCGTCAAGGTCAAAGAGCTCGTCAGAGAGCACAGTGCAAAAGAACAGCTTAATCTCGGAAGTCAAGAACGTTGAATAGAGCAGGAAGATCTGGCAATGGTAGTGGTGGTTCAGTGAAATGTTCAAGTTGAAGTGGAGTGCGCAGTGGGGATTGAAACAAAGCTCCGCTGACCAGTATAAACTGGGCAGCCAGTTGAGCTGAGACACTCGAAGTTCACAGCGAAGCAAGGCAGTGCAAACGAGGCACTTTTCCAAGGTGCGTAGCCTATGGGGCGTTAGAAGTCCCTCCCTTTCTTGAGAGGCAAAATACGGTCAGAAGACCAAAATGAAATGAGGTCATCAGACCTGGATAAAATGAGGTCGTCGGACCTGACAGGAAACAGGAAAAACATGATCCCAAGTGCAATGCATGGAGTGCAATTGACAGCGCCCAATTTGCGTTGGGCAATCTAGTGGCTTGCTCAATGCAAACTGTTTCCAAACCTGCCTTGCTTGTCTCACAACCAGTCAATTTAACCTTGCAATGCAGAAACAATGGTGCTGTTGGCACACTAGCCATGCCGATCATCACCGGATTTTGCTCTTGCAACATGCATTTAGTCCCTGTCGTGTTAAAACCGTTTCAAACAATGCACCATCCTTGCGATATCTTGCAATCAGATTACACAATTTTCAGTGCCTTTTGGTTCATTACTCTTGCCACCCAATCAATCCCAATCATATATCAGATATCTTGCACCGTTTTGCATCCCTATGTTTTGAAGGTCTCCGCTGGTGCAGGATCCTGGATGTTGCGGCAGGCGCTTCGCTTTGGGACTTAGTTTCCAGGTGTCGTCCCGGTCAGACTGTAGAAGGGCACCTTGTTGAATTCGGAAAAGGTTCAAACGGCTGCATGGAAACGTGACATGTTTCTTTAGCTCGACAAAAAAAAAATGTAAAAATCCTCGCCTACTCCTCCTGCAAGGTGATGTTGCTGGCAGATTTCTTCGGAGTAGAGACGAGCTCTAACGTTAGTACCTTGGCATTTATAAATTTTACAATGTTGATTGCACTGACGACATTTGGATGTCCATGATGCTTTCTTGCGAGAGGCAGGCAAATTGCCCCCTTATAGAACCAGCACTGATGATTGATGATCTACACAGTTTTCGGGCTTAATATCTGTGTACTTCAGTGGGGTTATTCGGTTTCTTTTCAGACTGTGTAAGACACTGTGAGGTTTGTCGGAGGTCATGAAGAGGCGTGGCCAGAGTGGTGAGATTGAGGAGAAAGATTGTCCATATGGATTCATTGCTCTTGACGCTTGGGCCGACAGTTTCGAATTACGCTAATCATCATGCGATTGTTGCTTCTGCTCGTAAATTGTTACAAGATGCCCTCTGCACATGTTGGATGGTTCAAAATGCCTTCTCAAAGTGATAGTGGCTTGTCGGGTGCATGCTTACAGATAGCACAAGCTTGTGGCGCTTTCCAGCACTTCTCAAGTAGCATAGGATCATATATAGGATCTCCTCGTGAAATTCTCACGAAACCAGTGCTTACACCATCAATGCAAGCCGCTCAATCCATGAGATGCGTGCATAGGGGCAAATTTTGTCTTAAGATTGTAGGATTCTAGTGGCTGCAATTGCAACTTGAGTGTCTCAAGATTCAGTGACTACCCTCACCTGTTGCTAGTGGTCTACTGGCGGTTGCTAGTGTGGAGTGTATACCCATCTACTCAGTCAGCTCCAGGAATATGCCGTTCTGGTTGGCTTTCAGCAGTATGGCCACAGCCAACTGCGGGAAGAGGTGCCCGGGAAGAGCTTCGCGATGCTTTTCGAGACCTGCATGTTTTGTTTTGAAAAGCTTCAAACTTCTTACACATTCCTGTATGTAACTATGTATATATATATATATAATATATATATCTTCTCTTGCGTCTTGCGTGCCATAGGTATGGTTTGTGAAAAACGGATGTGAAACTAACTTAGAAAGGCAGGTGCCATACCCGTAGGCTCCCCGCAGCATCGTTGCCCCTCAGTACAGGAACTCCTTGAAGTAGAACTATAGATTAGTTCGACTTAGTTACGATGTCCAGGATACAGCCTGTCCAGCATATATATATAATTGTATGTAGTGCTGAAACAATAGCAGCAAACCCAACTTTGAGTGCTCAAATGTTCATGTTTGCTTTTTTTTTGGCAGAAACAAAACAGATGCGTCCCCGGAACCTATGCATAGTGGTGCAGGTGGCAAGTGCCCTGACTGCGAGCATCGAGGTTCTACTTCACGCACCCTACTATACCTATGATCCTCGGAGAATCATCCGGTTATTTTTAAGCAACATGTTTTGAGATGTTTTCCAACGGGGTTGCTCCAACCTATAGGTAAACCATAGCCACAAGGAGGGAGGGTAAGTTGGTGATTTGACCTCTGTATTTGTGCTGGGAGCCCTGAACTTATTCGACAACGTTGGTTTGGGTTTTGGCTGATGGACTCAGCGCAAAAATCTGCTCTGAGTTGTCTGAGCTGTTTAGGCTGCTGAAGTCAGTTCAAACACGAGGAGCAGTGAGCTCTGGATGACTCCAGAACCAAGGACTTCTTCGCAAGTACGAACTGGAATGTGTCCCTCTATGATATGGCCGTCAATTTGGACTCTGAGAGACACTTGTTTTGGGATCAACCTGTAATGTGCCGCATGTGTTTGTCGGAGTGAAATTTCACAATCTGCGAATGAGCCTCTATCTCAGTCTATCTCTCCTTTCGACGTACCACATCATTCTTTGCTTCAATGACCGTGGTTTCCTATGAGGGAACTACAAATCCTTCGCTGAGTACGAGGAGACGGGTGAGCCCAATATGAAAAACATTTGATGTTTTATTATGTTTCTGTGTATTTGACCCCTCTTTCAAAGCAGTGTGCTGCAGTTGGAGTTTCCCCAGTGGAATTTGGACCAAAATCAGCAGTTAGAAGCAGGACATGCACGTGCTGCCGGGCCCCCGTTTGGAGCCGTGGCACAGTGTTCCACTGCGTCCCTCTGGTGCTGTGATGCTGTCCGCACTGCCACCAGCCTTGAGGACGCCGGAAGCGGGAAAGGCTCTTATTCTTTCTTTTCTAGCTGATTTTTGCAAGGAGCATATCATCATACGTAAGTCTCAACCAGGTGGTCCAATATTGTTTTGTGCAGATGGATCTAAAACATGTCAGAATCGTTGTAGCAAACATGGTGGCTTTGCAGCTTGACTTTCGCAGGATTGCCATGCTCCAGTTTCATGATGGATCGGCACTGGAGCTCTTGTCCAGCACAAAGGCGACCAACTTGTGATGCGAGGTTTGTTGATAGACTATTGGAGTGTCCATGGACATGGGATTGTGATGGATTGTGTTTGAAATGGTCAAAAGACAAGCCACAAGATTTGAGGAGATCATGCTGGGTTGCTCCAAGGTCTTCCATTTTTTTTGCCAGCATGAATAAATCGGGACTCAATCAGGCTGCCTTGCGATCTTTATCTGGTGTGCAAAATGTGGAACCGACCATCCATGAAGTGCGACTGTACTTCACCCAAGCCCCTGGGCAGGATTTGTTTGGGCCATGGAAGCAAGTGAATGATTAATCCAGAAACCCAAAGTTTTCTGTCTGTCTGATTTGTTCGAGTCGCTTCACGACGAGAATCGCCCCACCCAAAAATAAAACAGAGAGGAAAAAGCGGGCCTACTTGAAGAAGGAAGGCTTTTTTTTTCGCATTTTTTTTTTGGGGGTCCTGGCTGCTGGTGGCTCCTGGTGGCTCCTAGTGGCTTCTGTGGCTTCTACGGTCCTGGTGGCTTCTGTTTCTTGTGCAGCTTCTGTGGCTTCTGTGGCTTCTGCAGCTTCTGTGGCTTCTATGGCTCCTGGCTCCTATGACTCATCTATCATCTATCGATCAATCTATCAGTGAAGCATGTTCACCAGGTGCATGTTGTGCATTAGATACACATCCATCTATCTCTATCTCTATCTCCATCTCTATCTATGATCTATGATCTATGATCTATATATCTATATCTATATCTATATCTATATCTATATCTATATCTATATCTATATCTATATCTATATCTATATCTATATCTATCTAATTCTATATCTATATCTATCGATGTCTATCTATGTCTAAATCTATGTCTAAATCTATGTCTAAATCTATGTCTATATCTATGTCTGTATCTATGTCTATATCTATGTCTATTTCTATGTCTATACCTATGTCTATATCTATTTAAATCTATCTATATCTACATCTGCATCTGCATCTGCATCTGCATCTACATCTACATCTACATCTACCTATCTCTCTATCTATCTCTCTGTCTATCTTTCTTTCTATCTATCTATCTATCTATCTAAAAAGGTTTGCATTATCATGGAGATGATGTTCAAAGCCCAAGCCAACCCTGAACCAAGCCAGAATATACACTACACCAACCGTATTTAAAGATATCTTAAACCAACACGATGATAACATCCAATGAAACTATTGTGCATCGTTGTGCCTCAACCTGTATTCCACATGTTTCCTCGTGTAGTCTGTACACCTTGAGTATCACATTCAAACCAGCACCTTGCATGTGAAAATAGGTGTTTCCAATCTGCTTTGGGGGGGAGGCGCTGCGCCCTTGTTTTTGTTTCGGCCTAATACCTATGCGGGTACATGCATGAGTATTGAGCACATTTATATGCGCCCGTCAAGGCTCAAGAGGTATCTAGAGTAACCCTGTGGACACTGCACGGACTGGCAACACGCTTTTTGCTCTCGGTTTTTGTGTACTTGACATGCCAGAACATGTCGATGTTGAGAAGAAGCTGGATAACCTTGATTGTAGAAGCTTGCCCATTCACCATGATAACCATCTGAAAAACATTCACCCAGGCTCCACATCTAGATCACTGGTATTCAGACACTGATGATCAATTGATGAGAGAGTACATAGCCAGACACAAGGATCGACCTCCACTTCAGGACCTAGAAGAAGTCAAGGCAACCATTGAGTATGGATGCAGTGATCCAAGATTACATGCAAGACATCAAGAACATTCAGAAGATGCATCCAAGGAAGCAGAGAAAAGAATTCAAGATGATTTCAACAATCTGACAAAGGTCCTTGAATGTTATGTGGAAGATCATGGTGTTCTACCTTATGTTGTTGTGTTACAATGCTTAGCTTCCAGATACTTAGGTGGCGGCATGTTAGGCCCAACATACATTGATGAAGAACATCCTTATAGATCCTCACCACAGTTCTCAGTGATGTTTTGGAATCTGGGAAACTGGTGTCGAAAGTCTTTTGACAAATGTCCTGTCCCAGAAAGACTCCAACGATTCACGCCACACATTGATTACAATTTCGATGGTGATCACAAGCCTATTGGAGATGACAAGCCCCAGTTCAACAACTATTTCATCAACGTCATTAAGAACTTTGGGGGACATTTTTTCATGAATTGTGAAGCTGGTACGCTTTATCCTCACAGAGCTCGTCTCGAAGAAGCCAAGATTACCACTTGCTTCAACGATTATCATGATTTGATGGTTGCTGCTCGTACCGGAAAGGAAGGATATATCAGGCAAACTGCTGGATATAATACCAATGAGAACGACACGCGCATCAGGCATGTCTCTTGGGCAATCTTCGAAGTCTTCTGGGGAAAGACCAAGCACCGAGACACACAAAAGATTGAAGATTTGACAAGAGCAAGGATGAAGATGACGCGCGTGTGTGTTTATTATGTTGGACAGAAGTATGCTTCAGATACACCTGGTATCGTTGGTGAATGTTTGGCCATTATGGCTTTCGAGTGTGCCCGTTATCAAGTTGACGTGATCGCAGGCGATGGGAACAAGGCATGCTATTTCACCACACCAAAGACACCAGGGGTTCCCACATACCAGCATAGCTTATTGCAATACTGGATCAACAAGATGATGAATGTTGCAACACAAGCTCGACGCAAGAACCATCGATTTTGTCCACCTGTTCGGGTGAAACATTTCATCTCTTGCAGTTATCGGGATCTTGATTTTCTAGCAACACATCTGGATAACATTACAACAGCAACATACACCGAGGAACTCATGAACAAGACTTCAGATCGAGGTGACTGTTGTATGATGTCTATTGTTGAGTGGGGACATGCACGTTTGGAGTATGATGAGGACATAGCCAATTTTGAAGATGAAGATCACATGAACTACGTTTGTGAGTTTTCCTTCAGGGTCAATGAAACTTGCTTGAACAATGATCACAACATCTTCATGGTTGCACCTACAGATCGTGATGCTCACAATCCTAGTGTTGTTCATTTAAAGCCCTCTGATATGCTCTGGTCAGAAAACGTCAGTACATTCCAAGTCAGATGAAGATGAGACGTCATGACGCGAGAAAGGAGAAGCAGAGGCAGAACAAGAGGAAAGGATATGATGATCAAGCATGGAGCGACTGGCGCAGCAGTGGCTATGGTGGATCCTCAGCTTCATCGTCCACAACATGGAGACCAAAGCGAGTGTACTTCTTTAGACGAAGATAACACAGCATGAGAGGCTTGTACAGTTTTTCTGTGCATTCAGTTTCTTTTCACAAAGTATATACTCTTTTAGACAGAGATAATACAAGGCAAGTGTTCATTTTTCACAAGATGGCATATACTCTTTTAGATGGAGATAATGCCACTACTGTGTCTGAATTTCAATTTAATGTAGATACTCTTGTATATATCACAATTGTCTCCGTAACCTTTCCGCTGAGCAGAACATCTCCGAATGGAGCGAATCCAATATACCAACTCCGAATTTGGCCATCGTTTGCTTGAATGAGCAACTTTGGAGATCCGCTATTTCCGTTTATTTTGTGATTCGGTCAACTGTTTTCCATCTGACCTCATTTTCTGAATCTTGCATTGCGAAGTAGGAACTTTTCACCGGTAGAGGGAGCATTTTGCTTGGAGAGACCGTGCCTAGTGCACCATTGGTCCAGCCGAAAAATAATTAGCGAATCCGCTGCTTTCATTTCGACATGTCCTTAGGACATTCCGTCGCTTATCAAATTTGTTTTCTTCAATCCAATGCGTGACTTCCGCTCAGTTTTTGCCGATTTGCCATTGTGTAGCGAGAACAGGAAGATACTCTTAATACCAATTGGGTACGACAAGGCGTAGTGCTCTACTCATTGCTTTTGAATTTGTGCCTGTGTTTTTGTTTAGACCTAATACCTATGCGGGTACATGCATGAGTATTGAGCACATTTATATGCGCCCCTCAAGGCTCAAGAGGTATCTAGAGTAACCCTGTGGACACCGCACGGACTGGCAATACGGCGAGAGTAAAAAGCGCGTGAGCTGTCTTGGGAAGACGCCTTAGCTGATCTTGAATAGACGCTAGGGCCCCTCTTCAGCCCTCCCCCCAATCCCCCCCCACCCGCTTTTTTTAAATATTTGAATTCAAACTTGCACATTTTTCAATACACTAGTTTGATTCAACTATCTTTATATTTATGTTTAAATCTGTTTCTATATATGTATATTTACATAGACATATATATATATTTATTTGCACTTATACAGACACTTATATATATATATATCTTTATATGTACTTATGTATATATATATATATTTATACATATATATAAACATATGTATATAAGTATGTATCTATAAGTATACATATCAATACACATACATATTTACTTATAGGTATACAGACATATATATATATATGACATATTTGTGGCTGTTTATATACACAGCTTTGATCCCAAAATAAACTATAAATAATCATGCGCAAGGATATGCATCCACGTAATTATAGCTATTTGTATGTACATGTTGTATCCCTAAATAACCCCTAATCCAACCCTAAACAAACCCTGACCAGACCCTAAACCAGCCCTAAAGATACCTTAAACGAACCCTAAATAGACCCTAAACAAATCTAGAAGAAACCATTAAACCAACCCCTAAATAAACCCTAAACCAAACCCTGCATATATATATATATAAAATACACTTGCAAATACACTGATCTACATGTACATATAGTCATGATTAGTCATGCATATATACCTCTTTACATTTACATTTTATAGTTTGCACATCGTGCGTTTCCAAAAATAAATGAAAACTTCGGAAAAACCATGAAAACCATGTAAAAATCATTGTACATTCTGGAGCCATAAATGAAGACAAGTGAAAGCTGAATGAAAACCATGGAAAATTGAAGAGCAAACATATAAAAATTGAAGAAAACCATGGAAAAATTGAAGAAAATTACGGAAAAATTGAAGAAAACCATGGAAAAATTGAAGAAAATTACGGAAAAATTGAAGAAAACAATGGAAAAATTGGAGAAAACCATGGAGCAATCGAAGAAAACCATAGAACAATTGAAGAAAACAATAGAAAAATTGAAGAAAAACATGGAACAACTGAAGAACACCATGGGAAAATTGAAAAAAAACAATGGAATAATCGAAGAAAACCATAGAACAATTGAAGCAAATGATGCACAAATTGAAGAAAACCATGGAAAAATTGAAGAAAACCATGGAAAAATTGGAGAAAAACAATGGAACAATCGAAGAAAACCATAGAACAAAGCAAATCATGCACAAATTGAAGTAAACAATGGAACAATTGAAGAAAACCATGGAAAAATTGAAGCAAACCATGGAAAAATTGAAGAAAACTATGGAAAAATCGAAGAAAACAATGGAAAAATTGAAGAAAACCATAGAAAAATTGAAGAAAACCATGGAACGATTGAAGAAAACCATGGAGCAATCGAAGAAAACCATAGAACAATTGAAGAAAACTATGGAACAATTGAAGCACACCATGAAAAAATTGAAGAAAACCATGGAAAATCTGAAGGAAATCATGGACAAACCAATGAAAGCGATGCAAAACTCGATAAAAACTATTGAAAAATCGTGAAACCAGTCGAAAAATTAATGAACAGTGCGAATGAGAGATTTTGCGACAAAATGCAGCAAATGAAAGATTTTGGCTGCAACAACCAAGGAAGGGAGCCTGGACGACCAAAAAAATAAAAATTGCAAAAAAACAAATTGCCAATTTAATTTCGCACCCCTTGAATAACCTAAGCCGACTGGGGTCAAACTTGGGCGTCCTTGGCCTTAAGTTGTGCTGAGCCCTCTCGGGCCCAACTTGGGCGTAACTTGCGCCGAACTGAGACCAGTTGGCCCAATTTGGGCCCCCAACTGGGGCCTTGCAAGAACCCTCAGCAAAGCCAAGAACGTTGGAAATAGCGGTAAAAATGCAAGTTTTCAGCGTGTCGAGTCCGCAAAATTGGGCCGAGTTGGATGGAAGCCCGGGTCACGTTCAAAGTGGCGCAACTTGGGACCTTTTGGCGACAGTTCGCACCAAGTTAACCCCAACGAACACACAACATGAGGAACATGCTTCAAACGAAGCGTCATCGATAATGGCCAACACTTCCACATTGCAGCCTTGCCCAGCCTCGCTGCTTCATGTTCTCACCTAATTTCCTTGTGTTCGACTGCTCTCGAAATCAACTTGTCATGGCTTTCGTTGTCCCTTCTCAGGTATGATGGGTCGTGGTGGGTGTCTTTTTGATCGCAAATACGGTGGGTATTTGTATTTGTTTCTTTTTGCTTCTCCAGTTTGTAGATGTACGAATCATACTTTATATTTCTCGTCATTTCCCGCTGGGATTGGTGCTTTTGTGGTTTTGCAGGACATGCGAAATAAGTTTGTTCTGGGGACCCCTTCCCCAAATTCTTTCTGGACCCGAACGGATCATAACTTGGCAATGCTGATTTCGGGATCCACAGTCACCACAGTCACCCCGGTCACTTGGCAATGCTAAGGTCAAGGCACTACGCAACACTGAGATGGGGAAATGGCTAGCCCAGCATGTGGTCGCAGACACTTGGAGACACTGAAGAAATGTTGCGCTGCCAAGAAAAGATTTTGCAGATTTTAAAAATCCAGTGTTGCAACCAAGAATAAACCTTTTTCGTGTTGTTTTTAAATGCGCATTTGACTTTACGGACCTGTTCGGGGCGGCAGGCTAGAAGATGATCGTGTACGATGCAGTTTCATGTAAACTGCAGCAACCATTTCCCCATCTCAGTCAGTTGTGCTTCATGTGTGCAGTGAACCAACAAAAACGTATGGGCCTGCATTTAGGCGATCCTTTGACAACATGGAAAAAGGATTTACGCTGCCACTTCGGTACACAATTGTTCACACGTTTGAATTGATGTTTGACTGTGTCATTGGCCACCACCATCCTTGTGGGTGAGCACGGCCGCAACTTTCACTTTACTAGTTGCATCTCACATCTTAGCTATTCTGAAGTTTCTGAAGTTTCCACAGTGCAAGGAGGTGTACATGCCTAGATCAAACCACAAGCTGGTTGGACAACCTCTTTTGCTAAGGATTTTGCAACGTTGAAAGCCATGTTTCAAGACCTGCAAGATGGCCAAATGTCCATGGAGGAAGTTGGCAAGGTAGGGTAAAGCGTTGGATGCCCACTACTCCCAAGAATGCAAAAGCAGCGGGATTTGATGCAAGGATACTGACTGTGCACCAATGGCCAATGACACAGTTTTTCCCGAATGCGTAGCGAAGGGTTCTAGTTTTACTTTGGGGGGTCGGTCTACGGGTTGGGACGTGTTCGCTCGACGCGGCTTTTGTGGTCGCAACCGTCGGCAACCGCACTTTACTCTTGTCACTCCCCACACTACACTTTACACTTTACACTTGCACTGCGCACTTTACAGTTTACACTTTACACTCCACACTCTACACTTTACACTCCAGCTCCACACTCTACACTCTACACTCTACACTTTAAACTGCACACTCCACACTCTACACTCTACACTTTGCGCTGTACACTGTGCACTTCACACTTTACACTCTACACTCACGCTTTAGACTCCACACTCCACACTTTACACTTCACGCTTTATACTTGACACCCCACACTCATACACTTCACAAGTTACACTTGACACTCCACGCTCTACACTTTACACTTCACACTTTATAAGTGGCACTCCACACCTACACTCTACACACTACACTTGACACTTGACACCACTGTACAATTTACAATTCGCATTTTACACTTGAGACTCTACGCTCTACACTTTACACTTGACACTCCACACTCCACACGTTACACTTCACACTTGACACTCCACACTCTACACTTGACACTCCACACTCTAGGCTTTACACTCCACAGTCCGCGCTCCACACTCTACACTTTACACTTGGCGCCCCGCACTCTGCACTCTACACTTTACACTTTGCATTCCAAACTTTACACTCCACACTCCACACTTTACACTTCACACTGCGCACAAAACACTTTTCACCCCGCACTCTACACCTAGACATTACGCTTTGCACTCCACACTTTACACTTTACACTCCACTCTCTACACTCGATGCTTTACACTCCACACTCTAGTCTTTAGTCTCAACACTTCACACTCCACAATCCCCATTTCATACCCTACATTCCCCACTCAACACTCCACTGTCTTCACTGTATTCGCACTCCATGCTCTGCACTCTACCCCATTCCACGCACAGTCTACACTGGTGCGGTAACAGGGGAAAAATGTACGAAACTGTTGACAAGACTTGTTTCACAAAAGTGTTGTACGTGACTGCATTCGGGTTCGTTGGTTTCTTTTTTTTGGATGTAAACATATAAATAATTTGTTTGCTGTCATTAAGAAAGGTTAAGGCGCCAAATTATATGGATTTTCAACATCACGTGGGCACCGGCATTACTCCAAGTGCGGAGGTGTGGTTGCCCAAAGAGGCTAGGGGCCTTGAGGATGCAGAGATCGTGATCTGTAGCGAACCCATGTGGCTGTGTCCATACATTCGACCCAGGACAGCAGGTGTGTTGTGCGATGTCGGCGAAGTCACGTGATTTTTTGAGGTAGGCGCCGCCCAAACTCCACTATTACCTTTACAACGTTCACACTCTCTAACTCTTCCAACCGCCTCTCTTCTTTTTCCCTGGACTCCTCACGCCATCCCCTACTTACATGTGCATACTCATTCAACCTCACCGAAGAGATTCAAACCCTTGCCGGTAGAGACCGATGGATTTCTAGTGAAACTTTCAGACACAGTGTGTTCTGCTACATGGTTGAAGTTGCTCCTGTTGATCATTGACCGCATCCATTCTCTCTCCAAGACGCAATTCACTTCTCTGCAGATATGCAGATGAAAACATGACTGGACTTTCCGGATCCCACTTGCCGAATTGTGGTGACCTGAATCTCCTGGCCGTGGTGGTCATCCCTGGATGAGGAGAACGTCGGCGATGCTGGGTGTTCTGCACATGGCCTTGCTCAATGAGTTTCCTTGCTGGAAAAGACTGGCTTTTCGCGCCGGTCCCATCTACACCCCTTGTCTAAGGGCTCGATTCCAAACAGGGTCGCATGTTGTTGGCTTCTGAGAGATTCCCGCACATGCGGCACTAAGGAGGAAATGTCTGGTGCTTATTGTCACAATGTCCTTGTGAATGGCCAGTTTGACGAAGATCCGGACTTCCAAATCTCCCTCTGAAGCAGAGAGGGGCAATCACAATCAGTATGGAACGAAATGAACACTGGTGGGATGATAGCCATTTGTGCATTTAAATTTAGGTGAGTGTCAAACAGAAAGCATTAAGGTTTTGATTCGCCCAGAGGTCATCTTGATTTCATTCCTTGTCCTTGCCTCTTCGTCCCCTTCAGAATTTCAATGCTGAGCCTAGGTTTCCCACTACCAGGCCAGAGGACGTTTGGAGTTTCTGGTCTGGCTTCAAGTCTATGCTTGAGGAGCGTCGTTTGTTACCATCTGCAGCATGTCGCATCACTGTTGAGCAGGTTGGATAGATTTCGGGCTGGGCATGATCATTGATTGGAAAGTTTTCCCTCATGGCACACGACCGAAAAATCTAGTTCGCAGAAGGCGGAGCAAATTCTTTGTCGCAGGCATGTTTTTGTCTTCGTTTGTCTGTTCCACAACAAAGTTGTCAAAATGGCAATGATTCAATTCTAATCTATCATCGCTCAGTAGACTACACGCTGATAGGTGCCAAATGATGCCAAACAGAAAAAGAAAGGATGCACAGGAACTTCTTCCCATCGTCAGGTGGCACATCAAAGTGGTTGGGAGCTCCCCTATGTGCCTTTCATTGGGCTTGGCATAGATGCCAGGCGGGCTCTGAATCGAAAGTTCACATCTGTCATTTGGGCCAAAGTTCCTGACCACAAAATTAGATCTTAAAATTTGCCGGAATATTGAAAATTAAATACTGAATTAAGGTACTTGTATAGTGCCTATACTTTGGGTTAAAGTTCTTTGTTCACCTTTTTTGGACCATGTATGACACAGTCTATCAAATGGGTCGCCGTATACCCCTCGAATTGATCGGGCAGGTACTCACCAGGCTTGGAGAGAAGAGCGTTGGTGTTCCGGAACAATCGACAGAACACGTTCCTTGCAGCGAGAGTGGTTGGCGGGCTTGGGCTGTTTGGATTTGATCATTTGATCACTTACTGACCAGGGTTCGCAGATATATAGATATGTAATGATTAGTAATGATAGCAATGTAGTCTATGTAAATGTATATGTAAATGTATATGTATATATATATATATATCTCCATTTATATATATAATATATATATATATATACATATTTATATCCATACTGTGAGAGGATCACGACCCCACACTGATAGCAACTTCCAACCTCCAAGCGGCTTCCCAAAAGCGCACGGCGCCTTTTCCCCTTCAAGGCACCAAGTTGTTGATTGCACCAACTGGAGTATCTACTCCAGAGCTCAGGACGAAAGGTCGGCAGGACCAAATGGGGGTGTTGGCAAACACCAGGCACAAAAGGATGGCCCCAGGCCAGCAAAGTACTTTATGAGCGGCCGCGCTCAAATCAAGACTATGGCTTCCACAAGCACTAGGTAAATACCCACCCACCACGGTTCCTCTATGGCCCTCCTGAGCCTCCAGTGCTACAGCAACATGAAGCGTTGACATCCCCTGGGCTTTTGGTTCTTGGTGGTACTAGACATGTGCAATGATGTTGAATCACACTCCCAAAAAACCAAAGTTTTCTAAGAAACACACATCATTGCACCTGGAGCCATGAGGGTCGGTCTGTTCACCCTTCAGCCATTTCAGACGGTTGCGCGACGACGCACGATTCTTGAGGACCTCTAGTTCGTCATGAAGCCTGTATTGACCAATTTTCAGAGTTTCCCTAAGAAACGCATTTTCCATCACCTTAGTCAGTGCATCGGCCAACTGTGCTCCTGAGTGGACCCACCGAAGTGATACCCCTTCATCTAGCATGTCCTTTATTGATCGTGCTGTCAGCTGCGTTCGGAACTCTGCACAGTTCGGAACAGCCGTACGGGTGACCAAGTCGTACAGTGATTTGCAGTCCGTTGCTGCAAAGCTCTCTGGGAGATCCTGTGCTTGTATAGTAGCGGTTGTATATGTTTCAGGAAGGTTTTGAAAGGCAAGTTTTGGATTTTTCCATGGTACCTTTGGATCTTGGATCCATGCCCAACATAGTCTTACCCAGGAAAGGTGGTCTAACACTGAGTTCAACGAAGTTGTTTCAGCTGCCAGGGTGCTTGTTACAACACGCTGGATTTTCTTACATCCCCATGACATTGGATTCACTGGACATGTCGTGTTTTTCCCAATATCTTTATGGGTCGCCATTATAAGGGTACCAGTATGAGAACTTGGGTTACTCTTTGAGGCGAATGATGCATCTGAAAAGGCAAGGAATCGCAGCATCTCAATTGGTATTGGTTGTATTTTGATGGTAACCTCATGATGCTTTTTGGCTTCATGTAACGCTTGATTGGCAGTTGTAAGGGTTTCCACAGTAGCTTGATTGATGGAAGATTGGAGCATGCTCAAACGACTCGAAAGATCCGGCCTTGTATGGACTGCTGCATACTGAAGACTACCGATGAGTGCTCTCAGTTGTTGTCGTTCCTCTTCAGTTACAGATTGGTCAATCTGTTTCCTTCTCTCCTGGTTGATTTTGATGGGTTCAATTGCTCTGATGTATTTGGACTGAGATAGGTGAATAGTGCCATCTGGTGTTTGTTGCATGTCGATTCCAGTGAAAGTAAATTGACCAATTCGTTTTGTACCAAAAGGATATTTCTTTTCCAACATGTTTAGAGTGTCTTGAAATCGTTGATTTCCCGCACACAAACCATCGTCAACATGGAGGCCAAGAATGCCATCAGGTTGAAGCGTTCGGGGATCTCTCAGTATGAACAGACAGGGGTCAAACGGTGACTGTTCGAAGCCTAGTCGCAGCAATTCTTCTAGTATCGCTTGAAACCACATAAATGGCGCATCTACCAGGCCATAGGCTCCCTTTTCCAACTTACAGATTTCTTGAGGGGATAAGTTCATCATTTTGACAATTTCGGCAACTGGTTCTATTGCAAGTACTCGATCCTTTTGATTCTTTCCTTGGAGAAACGCTGCCTTGATATCAAATGATTTCAAATCCCAACCCTTCGAGGCTATGAGTTGGAGGAGTAACATTTTTGAATGTCTTCCCAACGTCGGTGAGTCCCTTGGAACTTCGGCTATCTTGGGGTCAAGATATCCCAGAATGACAAGTCTTGCTTTTGCCTTGAAATCCTTCGTGCCTTTGAGTTGTTCCCTTTCTTGTTGATCTATTGGTTTCCACGTTAAGATCCATCGACATCTTAAGATTTGATCTGGTGGTACCTGGTCTCTCATAATTTTGGATATGGTGCCAGTTTTCAACCAGTTTTGAATCTCATGATCCTTGGCTTTCTGGAACTCTAGCTTTTCGATGGGACTCAGCGTGGCCAGCTTCACTTCGGCACGTTGGCGTTTTGCGGCAGTGGCCAGGAAGCCACATTCGTCAGGACACGTTTCGTGTCTCCAGCCTTCAATGTCACTCTCGGTAACGTAGAAGGAGCATTGCCATGCCTGATCATCAGTCATGGCCACAGATTCCGGTTCTTCATCCATGCAGTGGAGGCCCTCACAAACAAGATCTTCATCATCGGTTTCGTTTGGCATTGGTGTATTCTGTGCTTCACGTTCTCTCATCATGTCTTGCTCCGGATTGAGCCTGGGTGTTATTGTGGAAGGATTATTTGGATTTATTGATGGTGATTCCTCGTGGTTTTCACTTGGTGTGTGTACACTTCCGGGTGCTCCTGGCTCTGCATCCGGTTGAATTTCTGAGGTGGCATCAGGTTCTGGATGGTTGTTTGGATTATTTTGAGGTGTTATTGGATTATTGGACATGGTGGGTGGTGGAAGTGTAACATCAGTGTTGGGATTATGAGCATTCTGGTGTAGTTGAGGGTTATTCAAGTGGACTGGTAGTTGATTGGCAATTATTGACGTGGAAGGTTCATTCGGGAGTATGACAATTTCCTTAGCCTCCATTGCCGACACCGGCCGGACATGTTCTGGTGCTGCACGATACAGCTTTGCTGCCATTGTGGTCCACACGGTCTGAGCATTCTCGTGGACAACGACTCGCATTGGGCCTGTCCACTGATCAGCATAGGCTCCTCTTCCCTGACGCCACACCATGACCCACTCTCCAGGTTGATATTTCTGAGGCTTCCCCTGTGACTTACGCAGGATTGATCTACGGAGTGCTTGGTCATGATCGGTCTGGACAAAGGCTTTTCTGGCGCTTTCTCTACGTGACAACTGGAGTCGGAATTGGATCCCTTGAGCGGATTCCGAGTCTGCTAGCATGTGGGCAGGCAGTAGCTCATCACTGCACACGGATCCCGGCAGCCTAGTCTGTTTTCCTAGGACTAACACCTCGGGGGAATACCCCTTCCGGATACTGTATGCATTTTTGGCTTGTGTGCACCACCAAAGGCCCTGTTTGAGGTCATGGTAGTTGTGGATGGCATGTTCCTTTTCATATCTGTTCAGCATGTTCTGGAGTATAGATCCATGTCTTTCGGCTTTCCCATTTTGAAAGTGCGCCTCAGTGCTGATGGTCACCATGTGTATGTTGTGGGCCTGTGCAAACCTAGCTATCTCCTCAGAGTTGAGCTCTGTTCCTGCGTCCACGATGACTTCGTGCGGGGTGCCGGCCCACATCAGCCAGGACTGTACAAAGCACTCTAGGAAAGCTTCTGCACTGCGAGATGGTGCTACACAGGCTACCTGGAAACTGGTTGCACTATCCACAAAATGGTAAACATGAAAGTTTTTCCCCTGAGCATTAGTCCATGTAAGCCCGTCAATGTGAAGGCGATCATTGAAGTCCAGTTCATCTCTCAGACTTCCAGGTGACCCTGATTTAGGTGCTTGCTGGGATTGGCACACGGAACACTTAAGTTCCAGCGCGGCTCTGGCCACCTCTGGTCGGAAACCCTGCTGTCTGATGATGCTACTAAACTTCTCGGCATGCGGATGACCAAGGTTCTTGTGAGCACGGATTAACGCTTGTTGTTCCTCTTTGGTGATACTCTTGAAGTGCTCGGTCTGCCTAGTGGATTCTAGATCCGCCTTCTGAGACTCGGTCATGGGCATTTCAGGATTGAAACTTGGTTGGCTCTGACTGGAAGATTTCTTCGCGTCTTCCGGTCTTGGGGAAACCACCGTATCCTCTGACGGTGAATTGGGTGCAGTCTGCTCGAGAGATTCTGGCCGAGATTCTCCCGCAGATCGAGGTACTTCGGGATTGCAGGCAAAAACTGTCATATTCAGTCGACACGGATGTGAGGACCTTATGAGTTGGCGGTTTGAAAGTTCTTCCCACTCCTCCCAGGATTCATCAGCACGAATTTTTCCTGAGGTCCTTTCAGTGAAAATGCAGCGACGATAGGGGGCTTCTCCCTTCATGAGTGTCTTCGGTGGGCCTATCGTCCTATTGGTTCCCCTGCATATGATTATCTTACTGATGATCTTATCCCCAATCAAATTTTGAATCATGGAGATGAGCTGTGGGTTAGCGACTTCCAGCTTGCCTACCCTCGGTGCCAAATTCTGCAACTCCTGAAACACAGATTGCCATTGTGACATTGCATCGATGGGAGAGGTTTTGTGGGACAGCTTGCACCTTTTACCCCATGGGAGTTGCTCAACATCTCGTGCACGACTTACCTTCAGTTTGGCCTGAGGACTCATGCGAATGCGTTTTGGCACTCGCTCCCCATGATCGGATCCATGGGCCAGAGTCCAAGACCATAGGCACTGTTCCACCTCATGGAGGTAGGGTTTTTCACGTGGCACTCGCAGCTTGCAGAGGCTTTTGGCAAGCCGACGGGCAAACTTCCGGGGGTAATTCTCGGTGAAAGTAGATCGTAACATATTGTTACCATCAACACTGCATGTCCCCTGTATCTGTTGGTGCTGATGTTGTCCTCTACATTTGAGTCCCTCAAGATCACGATACATACTCTGGGAGGAAGTCATGATGGATAGAGACTTACGCAAGTGCATTTGTGACTGGGGATCTCTCAGGTCTCCTGCCGTGCAAAGGTCTATCTCCAGAGCCAACAATTTCTGTCGAATCTCCTGCAAGTACGGAAGGCGAAACATATGGGATGTCCTTGGCTGTTCCCAGTGAAAATGTTTCTCTTGTGATCTTTGATATCTCATCAACACAATTCCCAAAGCAATTTGGTCCATATGCTGTAATCTACTTTGTTGTAGGGCATCCCAAGACTCTACCGACCTACTCCCATTCAAGTTGGACCAGCTACTCCATGGGCCGCACTTTGGACTAAACCACACATGTTTGGGCCTATGGGTTTTGAGGATTTGAAACAACTGCTGGCGTCCCTCAACTGTCTGCAAGTCACCCTCGGCAAGGCCAAAACGAATGGCTCGATGGCCCATTTGGCGGCACTGTGCTGTCAGCTGGCTTTGGGGTCCGCAAAAGACTTCTAACACATCAACAGCAGGTTGAATCTTACTTGAAATGGTATGAGTGGATTCCAGTTCTTGGGTTACTTGATTCAGCAGTCTGTTGAACATTCTGCGTTCCACATTCGTTTCAGGGGCAATGTTTTGATCATATGGGTCCATGGCATCGGGATCCCCAGCCAGTAGTGTCTGAGCCCAGCTTGGACATTCTTCTACTGTTGCTCGGACCCTTGCTGGAGGTTCTCCAGCAAGTTCACGATCTGAGACAGGGTTGTCTCCACGTGCTGCATGCGGTGTTCCAGCTGGATCACCTCTTGCTGATTGCCCTCTGTGCCAATGGCACTCAGTCCCATCTCGATCTCGTCCGGATAGAGCTCGAATTCCTCCTCGGCTGCATCCCACACTGCCACTTGTTCGGCTGGTGGTGCCGTTGTCTTCTTCTTGGGCATGGTCTTGGCCTTGTAGGTCAGTTGGGTGACCGTTGACGTCCCTCCTGAACACACCGGCACTGTGGTGCCCTCCAGTTCTGCCTTCTCGACCTTGATCTGGACGTAGTGGAGGAACTTCTGGTGGCTCTTCTTGCCGGACTTTTCGTAGCGATTCGTAAACCACGCCACCCAGTCTTGGTGACTTTGCCACATCTCCTGGTACTTCTTCCCCACGTGGGATTGTCCAAAGTCTATCTGGGTCTCTTCCAGCTGCTGCAAGCTCAGATGGCTGAAGTCGTGCTGGGTCGGCTCCACTGCCGTCTGTAGCTGCTTCAGGCGTTGGCTTAGGCTGGACATGCCTACGGCTCTTGGGGAAACGAAAGCTTCGGGCAAACGTGGTGGCTTTTGAGCTACGATGATCTGTCGGATGCATCATTTCCTGCTCAGGATCGGATGCTTGAGAATTTCCATCACTGATGGTTGTCGGCAAATCAAACTGCACATGACGGTTGGTCTTGGTTTCGCAATGGACATTGTGTGTGTCATCATGTTGTTCCTTGTCATGTGAAAGGTGTTGGTGTGTTGCGGTATCATGTGGATTGGTGTGTGATGGAAACTTTGGCACTGGCTCTGTACACAGTTGGACTGGCTTTGTTTTGGTCTCTTCGGACACCTGATGCGTCTCAGCGGCATGCTTGGATACGGTCGTATCCACTAGATCATTCAAGTCCAAAAGAAATAGCCCTTTCTCTGTGAGCTGAATGGGGATTGTTTTGCCAAACTTCGCAGCAAAGATGGTTTTCTTACTGGTGTCGATGACTGCCCCAATTGCTCTCAGAAGGGTATTTGACAAAAGGAATGGGGTTGACCCTGGCACTACTGCTATCTTCAACAAAAGACCATGTATAGGGACTACCAAGGCTTGTTCACTTTGAAGGGTTCCCTGATTGCCGAACCGAAAAGTGATCTTGCAAGGACATCTCTGTACTGACTTTCGTGCTTCAGGGGACAGACCATCTAGTAGATCCTTGACCAAATTACTGCCTATCACCGTTTTGGTAGCACCTAGGTCAACAACTCCCATACAACTATAGGTTGCAAACATGGCTAATTGTTCTCCAGCCGGAGACATCTCAGCTTGGCATGATGGCGGGAGCTGCATGGTTGCATTGGCAGGTGCTGGCATAGGTCTCGTCAATCTCTGATCTTCATGGGTCCTGGGCACTGCGACGTATGGCTGTCTATAGTGCCATTGTTTGAGAGTTTCTGACAAACGGCTTTTCGTATCAGTGATATCTAACCTTTGAGGTGAACACACAAAACACTGGCTAACCCATGATGAAGGGACATCTATGGTGCTCTCGACGGCCGGTAGATTCAGAAACTCGAGAGGGAGACCATCATCTCCACCCTGGCTATGCACGAAGGAGGTCGGTGCCTGAGGTCTGGAGGCACCTGTGGCATCGTTCCTGGACGGGCACTCTGCTTTCCAGTGGCCAACCTTTCCGCACAAACGGCAGTTGGAACTGAGGATCCTCTGTTGCAAGGATCTCCTGCTTGAGCTATGACCCTTTTGGAACTTCCCCTTTACCCCACGGTTATATCCCTTGGATTTACCCTTAGAAGATTGGGGAATTGGCCAAAACCCTCGTGACTTGACCTTTTCACTCAATCGCCTACGTGCTTCCGTGTAAGCGTTCAAGGCACTTGCCAGCTCTTCATCTCCTTGGAGAACATCAGTAGCTGCTGCCTCGAAGTCAGCGATGAGGATGGCATCGGTGTCGCCCTCTTGGATCAAGGCGTCCATCAGATCATCTTCATTGATATCTTCCGGTGCTTCTGCCAACAGAGTGTTGGAAGGATCATCTTCCTCTTCCAGTTGGTCAGCTACCATGGTGGTGGCATCATAGGTTTTCAACTTCCCTGACTTTCTGCCTGCAGTGATTTCTTGGAAGAAGCCGGCTCCCAACATTCTGATTGCAGCTGAAACTCGAGGAAGGGTCAATCTTCCATCGGTGCTTACCTGACTGTCCACCACGACTCGTTTCTTGTCTTCTGAGGACAGGTTCGAACCACGTAAGGTGATGTATGCCTGCAGTTCTTCCAGTTTCACCTCTTTGTTCAGCAATTCCTGCCAAAGGACATCAGCTCTCGCAAGAAAGCTGTCGTTGGTTTCATCCTGTCGTTGTGTGCAACGAAAGAGTGCCCTCTCCGCTGCCTCATACTTTTTCTCCAGTGGAATCTGGCCCCATTGGCCACCGAGTATCTCAATGATCTGCTGTATGGATTTCTTGTCATTCTGAGTGATGTCTGCGCTCTTCAACTGCAGTTTTTGGAACGCAGATCCTGAACATCCCAAAATCAGTCTTGTTGCCAGTTCGGTCCATTTTCCATCAGGCCACATGTTCATGAGAAGTTGCACCTTCTTGGTGTAGTCAGTGAGGTCATCTTTGGCTGGGTCGAAGGTTGGTACAAGGCTCGCTAACTGATTGGGCACAAGGTTCGTCCCGGAAGCTCCATCAGAAGCTTCTGACATCTCTCCCTGGATACTCAGCTATATGGAGCGAAGCTGAGCTCCGCTACCAGTGTGAGAGGATCACGACCCCACACTGATAGCAACTTCCAACCTCCAAGCGGCTTCCCAAAAGCGCACGGCGCCTTTTCCCCTTCAAGGCACCAAGTTGTTGATTGCACCAACTGGAGTATCTACTCCAGAGCTCAGGACGAAAGGTCGGCAGGACCAAATGGGGGTGTTGGCAAACACCAGGCACAAAAGGATGGCCCCAGGCCAGCAAAGTACTTTATGAGCGGCCGCGCTCAAATCAAGACTATGGCTTCCACAAGCACTAGGTAAATACCCACCCACCACGGTTCCTCTATGGCCCTCCTGAGCCTCCAGTGCTACAGCAACATGAAGCGTTGACATCCCCTGGGCTTTTGGTTCTTGGTGGTACTAGACATGTGCAATGATGTTGAATCACACCATACATATATATATATATACATAAATATATATTTATATCCATATATATATATACATCTCTATACATACATACCTATCTATCTATCTATCTATGTATGTATGTATGTAGGTATGTAGGTATGTAGGTATGTAGGTATGTAGGTATGTAGGTAGGTAGGTAGGTAGGTAGGTATGTATGTATGTATGTATGTATGTATGTATGTAAAAAACATATATGTACATATATATATATACATATACACATAAATCGGAAGCACAGGTACCAGGCCGCAGCAGAGAGAGAGAGAGAGGGATATATATATATATAGCTAAAAATTAATAAATAGTGAAAAAGAAAAAGCATCGATATCTGTATATAAAAATGTATATATAGGTGGTGAGGCTGCAGATGTTGGTGCAGGAGTTTCAGGCGGCACACTACCTGCTGCTTGGCCCGATGCTTCGGCGGATGTACTTGCTGGGGCGGCTGTCGGCCTACCAGGACTGATTGATTTCGGCTCAGACCCTTCATCACTAAGTTCTTTGCTACTATTGTCAGGCTCAGCACTAGCAACCGAAACCTTGCTCTTGCGTTTCTTGTTCTTGGCTGTCGAAGGTTCCTGTGCAATCAGTGCTTGAACTCGGCGCAAGGCTGTTTTGAACCTCGATGCAAAGGCTGTGGCACCTTCATGGGGCCTCTTCCGCAGATCAAACAGAAAACTATTCAGGGCTTCAGAAGGCATAGTGGCATAGTGGCATTCCAAGGCTCGAATGACCTGCAACCAACCATCTTCACGGCGCAAGCCCGGCACTGGCAAGTGTTCAGTGGCTCGGTAAGCTTCTCCTTGAAGTCTCGTGAGCAACCTTGGTCTAGCCTTGTTGCACATGCTTTTCCTCTAAACCAGCTACAGTAAGAATTGTCTTCCTCCGGAATCCTTGGTAATTATATACCAGGTCTGCCATCGAAGAAAAAGATCTCTGAACGATCCAAGAGTCTTTCTCCATGTTGATCAGCACGAAATGTCAAAGGTGCTGCACGTGTGGGCCTTGATGGCCAAGTCACTAGCAAACGGCGCTGGCGCACGGGTGCCCTGGCTTGGAGCCTAGGGCTTTGCTACCATGCGGAAGCACGGGCAGCGGCCCAACAGCTATGGGGTATCTACCTCTAGCTCCCAGGTCCTATGGCCTCACAGCTGCTGCTCAACTCTCTGCTTTCGGCCATCCAGCCAATAGAGGCTCAAGGCCTGTCCAGCCGATATGCAGCGGCATCACGAATCGTGTCCAAGCAGCCGAAGGATGCCTGGAGATTTACATATGTATATATATATATATAAATATGTGCAAGTATGTACATGTGTATACAGTGAATATATATATATATACATAATATAATATAGTATAATATTATATAATATAATATTATATAATATAATAAAAATAAAATAAAATAAAATAATATAATATAATATAATATAATATAATATAATATATATATATATTCAAAATTTTAACCATTCTACATTCAAAGTTGTTGTTGCGGATTCTTTTGGTGGACGCATCTTGAAACATTGAGGGCAAAAGACAAACCAATGGTTTTGCATCAACCAAAATTGTGCCCAGAGACTTTCGTTGTGGCTGGTTCTTTCTCTCCTTTTAAGCCAATGGTTTATCCGTTTATCCCGAACTCTCCAACAGTTTCAACAGTGACATCCCACCCAGAGAAATCTTCCAGCACTCGCCTGATGCGTTTCGCTGCTTTCCAAAGGCTTGCTTTCCGAAGCGCCCTGCGGATGTTTGTGGACTCAATACCAAATTTTCCGGTGCAGGCCAAAATTCAGCCACAGTTGACCATGTGTTTTGTCTTGAAAAATTGCCATGTCTCACTGCCGATCTTTTGGTCTGTGGAGGTTTTGGACATGAACGACATCAAACGTGCCCTCAGTTTTCATGAGCAACTTGGAGAAGATGATTTCGGGGAGTTGCAAGATGAAGGGCAATTTGCACAGAGTGGCAGTAATACGAAACGCTGTTAGGATTACAGAGCTGCCCTTGATGTTTGGTGTAATCTGACTGCCTTGTTTCATCATCCAGCATGACTTTCAAGCATGGGGCCGTCACTGGTTACCTCCAAGGATTGCAGAGTTTCACTGCGTGATCATTCTGCCGCATGGTCCCAATGCCTTGCGTTTGTCCGATGTTTATGCGGCGACCATCCCCACAGTGGTGCCAGAGGAGACTCCACACCTGAAATGGGGTTGTACCCTGAGTTTTTGGCAATCTTGATAGGGAAAGAACGAGAAAACATTGGATTTCGGGGGTATCATTTTTCAGACCAACCCATATGATCGGATGCTTGGATGGGGGTGGTATACGGTATAAGTATAAAACTGAAAGTGATGCCAGTTGAGGAGCCCCTGGTGCAAAACTTCATTTGGAGCAGCAGAACATTTGGAGGCATCCAGCGGCAAAAATTGGAACATCGAACTGCACTTGGCTGTGTTTGCAACAGAGAAAGAACAAGGGTAAACAAAGCCTTATGCATGAAATTTAGACGGTTTGACAAAAGTGTGAAGAAAAATAATGGAACACCAAATGTATCTCAAGTGTGTCCCAGAAACTTTCTGTCCGTGACTTGGTCATCCAACATGACTTCAAGTCAAGGGTTCCAACAGGATAAACTGGCACAAAATATTTCTCCAATGTTTGCATGTTTATGCATCCCCCTGTTGGCATTGCCAGGGTTGATTTGTCCTCCTTGTCCCTCGGCAGGCTACGACGCAGAGATGCGGTACTTGGATCGTGCGCCGGAAGCCTTGCGAGCCAATCAATTCCGTCCGACAGAATTTCATCCCACCAACTACTTGTGCCATGGCAAAACAAGGGAGTACTGCAGGTTGCCACGGAGAAACCACCAGCTCGGACCGTTTGCCCACAGAACGGAAAACGTGACTGAAGTAGTTCTGAAGTAGTTCTGAAGTAGTGCATGGATTGTCCGCACTAAGGCAATCTTGGTCCGTTCATCGCTTCATCGACGACCGGCGCTATTGGTATCGGTACACCGACCCTTGGATTTGGGACAAGGGAAGTTTATCACAGTTCAGGATTGGAAGAAAAGGAAAAACACAGAAACTCCTGCTGTTTGCGGGCTATGGCCTTTCAAGTTCCGTGCGGCTTGAAAAAAAATATGTCGCATGATTTGATGATGGGCCCACCATGCGTTGTCGTGCACTACCATGGTTCATTTTGGGATGTGTCATCCTTGATTCTATCTGCAGGGAAATAGTGAAGAATATGCATATGTATCTTTATAACAACCCCCAAAGAGAGTGAGATAAGTTGGACACCTGAAAATTGTGAATTGAAGATCATCACCAACATATCGACAACATCCTGCAAAAGCAAATCTCTTGTTTTGGGCACCCTTTTTAATTCACCCTCAATAGATATATAATATGTATATATATATATATAATATGTACCATGGCCAGTTCAACCAGGTACCAATCATTCTGCGCCAAGGAATGGGCCACCCTACCCCACTTGCTACGCTTTGGCTCGGTGCCTGCCTTGCTTCATCTCTTAGAAGACCTCACGGCCCAACGAGGTCGCGCAGCCACTGGGAGCCGCTAATCGCGGCCCATTGATTTTCCCAACGCTTTCGGGGGTACTAAACATCACCTTCCAATGATTGATATGTGATATTGTTTGTGTAATTATAGATTTTTGGCTGATTAATATGTCTTAATGTAAAGTTTTATCCCCACAAAAGGGTGGTGCTTATAGGGGAAATGGAAGGAACACGGTTTTTCGATAACCACCCAAAGAAAGTGATATTTATAACAGAAGACAGAAGATACAATGGAGCTGAACAGTTTAGACTCGGTTTTTCAGAGCACAGACAACCATATTTGTTTGCTCACTGTGATCTTTGTTGTGTCCTGCGACTGCCAAGAAAGGATGCAAATCCAATCTGAATTGACAAACATCAGGTGGTACTCCCAGTTGGTTGTGGGGTCATGACCTGGCTTATTCAGAATCCCATAGCGTGCTGCATTTTTGCCCATGAAAGGCGGCCCTGCAACCGTCAGGCTTGGAGGTCTCAGCAAAGATGGCTCGACATCATGTGACTTGGCCATGCCATGCTGAGCGCTGGACCATGTCACACCTGGTGTCATCACGGGGGCAATTTTGTCGAAGATCAAAACTGCAAAGAGTGCTGAGACGAGCTGGCTACGGCACGCATTTTTTGATTGCCAAGAAACTTGGATGGCTTAATACTTACTGTTAGAAGGACCAGATTGGTTTGTCTGCAGTCCCTCTCTGTTGAGCCATTAGCGTGACTTCTTGATCCATCCTGCGGTGCGAGGTTTCCATGGCTGCTGATGCGCTCAGCTGGTGGCGTTTGGCGCTGGCAGATGCTCTCAACTGATGGTGCTGGGCGTTGCCCCGGGTTGATCAAGATGGTCCCCCAAGGCACCGAGGATTGGTTGTTTGGTGGAAAAGTGTGCAGATTGATATGGAGCGTGTTGAGAGGTAAGTGCTGGGGCCAGCCTCTTGAGACACGGATATAGGATGCCGTTGAAGTGTTGCACCACGCAAATCCATTTGTCAGCTGGCTCAGAATCCCCGCCTAAGGCGGTGGGTTTAGCTTATAGTCGGCATTCTTACACACAAGGAGGCCTTGCAAGTGAGTGTTTGCTTTGAACAACTTCCAAATTCCAACTCCCTCAGAACAACTGCAAGCCGGAAGAAAATGATCGGTCACCCCATGCCGACGGAATGATGGCCTGGGACTCTCGATGAAAGCATCCTTTACCACTAGCGGAATCCCTTCAACTCATGTCATGAGTTCGCTGCAAAGTTTTGATCAATCACCAACTCCTTCTGAAACTTGGAACATCTCAAAACACATCCAGTACCTCTTGGCAAAGTTGCCACATCCGGGCAAAGCGTGTACTCGTTGTTGAGAACCTCAGCCAGCAGCTGCCACGCTGACGATTGGAGGCGGCATTCCACAGAGGAAATAGTTTTGGGAGGTGACTCTTATGGGAAGAACCACGTTGGCAATGCTATCTTCGTAGCTTTGGAACCAAACAACTTTCGAATACACAAGGAACACTGATCCTATCTTGTAATTAAACAGAAGTACACCGACTTTCGTCCCAGCCATACATCTTGTTGCAACTTACTCTCAGAAGGATTTTTTTGTTTGATGAATGTTGCTGATGCGCCGACAGGCACCAACTAGGCCCAAATGACCACAGAGAAATGGGTCAGCGGTGGCTTATCCGGAGAAATCTACCCCCTGCAGCCTGCAAGGCACCATGACCGCCAGCCAATCCGGCACGGGGTCTTCGTCAAGCGCAGTGCGAGATCGGCTTAGTGCAGCTTGGAACCAGAAGCGGGGGTCTCTGTCCTCATTTCAGTAGGCTAATCCTATTCCACTTTTTGAGGTTTCATTTTGCTTCTCCTGCTAGTTCCATTCTTGATCAGGGCAAATGGTCAACTAAATTCTTCAGCAATGATAAAGCAGCCAGCATTGCTACAATGTTTGTCTTCAAATACTTCAAATATATAGATACTGCACGACATGGATATTGCGCGACATGGATCAGCAAGTCTAGTTTTGTTCAGTGTGTATGGGTCTCCAATTTTAATCCATAAATCCAAATTCTTCAAACCTCTTAGGGGCCAAGCCAGTCAGGTCCTGGCGCATTGTGCCAAAGGAGGCACTGTGAGCTTTGGCCCCCCCAGACCACAGCCCAAGGCTGGGCCCGGATACGGCAGGTGTTTCATTATTCCCCAATAGCGATATTGGGGTTGTTAACTCTAAAGGCGGTCGGGCGCCGTCGGGTTCACGGCTGCCGGCCTGTGCGGTGTCTCGGTGTCTCGGTGGTGTCTCGGTGGTGTCTCGGTAGTATCTTGGTGGTATCTTGGTGGTGTCTCGGTGGTGTCTCGGTAGTGTCTCGGTGGTATCTTGGGTCTCGGTGGTGGTGTCTCAGTGGTATCTCGGTGGTATCTTGGTGGTGTCTCGGTGGTGTCTCGGTGGTGTCTCGGTGGTGTCTCGGTGGTATCTTGGTGGTGTCTCGACGGTGTCTCGGTGGTGGTGTCTCGGTGGTGTCTCGTTGGTACCTTGGTGGTGTCTCGGTGGTGTCTCGGTGGTGTCCACGTGGTGTCTCTATGGTGTCTTGTTTGTGTCTTGGTGATGCCTCGGTGGTGTCTTGGCGGTGTTTCCGGGGTGTCTCGGTGGTGTCTTGGTAGTCTCTCTGTGGTCTCTTGCTGGCTGCTGCTGGTCTCTTGTTGGTCTCTTTCTGGTTTCTTGCCGGTTTCTTGCTGGTCTCTTGCTGGTCTCTTTCTTTCGTCTCTTGCTGCTTTCTTGCTGCTTTCTTGCTGGTTTTCCCTAATAGTTCGGTGGTGTCTCAGTGGTGTCTTGGTGGCGTTTGTGGAGTTGGTGTGGTGATGTCTTGGTGGTGCCTTGATGGCAATCAGGATTGGCAAGCTCCTTAGCAATCTTGATGTCTTCATGGTGTCTCTGTGGTGTTTTGGTGGTGTATTGGTGATGTCCCAGTGATGTCTTGGTAGTCTTGCGGTGGCGTCTGGAAGGTGTCTGCATGGCGGTGTGCTCCTTTGATGGCGTCTCAGTGGTGCCTTCATGGTGTCCAGGTGGTGCCTCGCTGGTAACTCGGTGTTGCCTTGGTGGTGCCTCAGCAGTTTCGATGCTGATACAAGGTGTTCGCGGTGTCTTGGTCGTATCTTGGTGACGTCATGTTTGTGGTGTCGAGGCGGTTGTGCGGGTGGTCTGTTGGTTGTGTCTCGGTGGCGTTTCCCTGCGTGTTGCTCAAATCTTGAGGGTGTTTTCTGGGTTGGTCACGCCCTGCCTCAAGTAATTGTAACGGTTCTATCCTGTTGTCATGCTTACAATCATGATAGCTGCTGCTGCTGATGATGATAATGATGATGATGATGATGGTGATGATGATGATGATGATAGTGATGATGATGATGATGATGATGATGACGATGACGATGACGATGGTGATGGTGATGGTGATTCTGCGCGAAAGAGTTCAGCAAACAGGTACGAAACCAAAATTTCACCACAGCTCTTGATGATCTAGACACATTTTGTGCTAAAGGGTTTGCGAGCACAAGCAAAGTGTCAATTTCACCTTTCTTTTTTTCAGCGATCGAAACGCATTTATTGCAAGAGGATCTAGGCAAAACCATCCAAACGCAAAAAAAACAAACTTCACCGCAGTTTTGACGATCAAGACATAGAGGGGCTACGCAAAAGCGAATTTTCGGCAGTATTCGAGGACCGAGATGCATTTCGTGCGAAAGGGTCGACCCGCTCAAAGCAACACCGCAACTTCCTCAGTTTTTGAGGATCGACACTTCATTCGAGAGGGTTGCGTTTCCTGGACATCAATCCACGCTGCCCTGCTGCCCTCAGAGAAAATTGAGAAAAACCTTTTGAAATTGTAGGTGCTTTGCGAAGTTGAGTTCCACCTGCATATTTACATCTGCCACCTTACACTTGCACATGCCTTTTTTTTGATCCCCACCTGTACACACACTATTATATCTATCTATCTATCTGTCTGTCTGTCTGTCTATCTGTCTGTCTGTCTGTCTGGCTGCCTGCCTGCCTGCCTGCCTGTGTCTGTCTGTCTGTCTGTCTGTCTGTCTGTCTGTCTGTCTGTCTGTCTGTCTCTATGTCTCTCTATCTATCTATATGGTCCTGCCGCACTACACCTGCAGATATTCATGTGGTAGTTGTTTTAAATAAGGTTCGATGCATCTGCACCCATGCACCTGCACTTAAACGCTTGCGTCAATACGATACGTATATTAATATTTACATGCCTGCATGTACACCTGTGTATCTCATTTTTGTAGATGCACAAATTGAAATTTGTCAAAAACGAAAAATTATGATGTTGTTTTTGTTTTCGTTTTTGTTGTTGATGATGTTGATGACTTCTGATGTGGGCATGGTTGGTGAAAAGAAGAAGGTGATCATGATGAAGATGATGATGATGATGATGATGGTGGTGGTGGTGGTGATGGTGATGGTGCTGTGACGAGGTTGTTGTGACAGTGTTGTGTTGATGGTGATGCAAGAAGATGGTGATGGGGAAAAAATATCATGAAAAAATATGTTGGCAACAACTTTCTGGGAAAAACCCTTTGCAGGTCCTTTTGGGAATTGGTTGCGTCCTTCGTGCTGGTGTCTTGGTGGTCTGTCAATTTTGTTTCGGTGGTCGTTGGTGTCTTGGTGGCACTTTGGTGGTGTGTCCGTAGTGTAGTGTCTTGACAGTGTTCGGTGATGTTTTGGGTGTTTTGTTCATGTTTTGGGTGTTTCCGTGGTGTCTTGGCAGTGTTCCGGTGGTGTCTTGGTGGTATTGAAGGAAAGGTATTTTCTCAACTAAACTGGCCCACCTGTCAAGGCAAAAATGGGCGTCAAAGGAAACGCGAAACTTTGCTATTGGGGTTGTATGGTGGGTTAATTTGATGACTTTGAACTTTGAAGTATGTTTCAAATCTTCACATGATGTTCCTTACTACTTATAAATGCATAATGTTGAAGGTGAACCCATCCATCACAGCTCGGGCTTTATCCCTTCAGGACCTTCGAATGTGGATGTCCACTGAATCCCAACTCCTTCTGTTTTAAGCAGAGATTCTGTTCTGCCCATCAAGAAGAAAGGGACATTTGCGCCATGATCCTGCTTCTCCTGCTTTTGATCCCGATTCAAAGTCATCAGTTCAGTCTACAAACTCCCTCAGTCAGAGGGGAATCTACCCTGGGCCGAGGCAGCGCAAGTAGCGGCCACACCAGACTCCCTACTGACGCCAATGGTGGGTCCGGCAGCAGCTGCTTGGGTGCCACAGGCACTTGAGCTACCGGAGGTGGGAACTGATGGGCACCCCTGGGTTAAAGCTATTAGAGAGTTATTGGTGGAAACGTCCACATCTTGAGATCTTCGCATCTTGAATTCTGAACTTCGGTGGGTCTTGCATTTCCCCCGCATACTGACCAATCAGTGGTAAATCCTGAAGTGCAATTGAGAGCCATTCGGAGAATTTGGAACCTGAAGGGCTTCCAATTATTTCGCTCTTCGACCCACTCAATCAACTCCTCCAGCTGCAGAGAGACCCAAGAATTGTTGGAACCATGTTGCATTTTGCTCATGCAATGCTGATGATACTGTTCCATCATAGACACGGTCACAAAGGGAAGAGAAGCCGAGCCCTGATCATATTATAGGCTATTGGAATCTATTGGATTATTTTCTTTGATGTTCAAAAGGCTAGCAGGGTATAAACGCTATTGACCCACACGAATGAAATAGGTTCTTGGAATGCCTGCCTTCTGACAAAATCTGCAATCAGATTAGATGCTTGTTATTGTTCCTGGCCGCGGACACAAAAGCAAATTGCGTTCCATGGAGGGGCACCCAAGACTCCAATTTACGGTGCAACCATGATTCTGGTTAAAACTATACAATAGACAACAGCATTTATGCATCGCAAGGTATCGAACTTACAGGTGTGACTTTGATGGTTCACCCTCCAGGCAGAAGAGGCTGCTTCAGGCGCACAGTGGTTATGGAATGTGGGTGTGTTTTAATCTGGGGATACCCTCTAAGATCGCCTTTTCCGATATGATGGTCAAGCAGTGGAAGGGAGGATTTTTTAGACACCCCCATGTCTTTCCTTGGGGTACTGGGTGCTACATCGAAGATCTGGCCAGATCAACTGGATCAGGTTGGCTAAGCAAACAACATGCTTCTTTCAACCTTGCCGGAACTTCGGGTTATATTAGGGCTGCAGGACATAAGTTTCACTCCAGAATCAAAATACTGCGTGTACTGATGCCTCAGTTGTCCCTTTCGTTCTTCCTCTGACAGTTCAATAAGTGCAATGTGTGTAGCACTCATCCAGGGATTTGCATCTTGTAGGAATCGGTGCAGAAGTGGAGTACGAGGAGTTACCACAGCATCAGCAACTCGGCCATGGACAACTGCATGGTTGTAGGCAGGCGTGTGGTTGTTTTTTCTTTTGGGGCTGTATAGTCCTATATTAGTTGGAACCCATCCTTGTCTCACTCGCTTCAAATACCGGTGCCTTTGACTTTTGATGGCTGAAGCCTTCACACTATCAACGCAATATTGTAGGGCTTCGCACACCGGCGATGCCCCAAGGGCTGCTGTTGTTGCCCAGAATGTCACCCGCTTGCTCTGCTGCTGTTGTTGTTGTTGTTGCTGCTGCTGCTCCTGTTGTTGCTGTTGCTGCATGTTGTTGCTGCATATTCAGGACTAGCCGCTATTTGGGGCAGTACTTTGGCAACTGTATCCCGCGTTTGGATGGCTCCAGCGAGCCTGGGCTTGCGCAGATCAGCAAGAACCAGGTTCCTCATAGATCCATGGGGGGTAGGATGCACAACCCAGGATCCATTGGGAAGAGAGCACCAACTGTGGAAAGCAACTGTGGAAAGCAACAGTGGAAAAGAAACCACTGAGTTTTGTCCTTATGTTGGCAGAGGTATAGCCTTCTTTCGATTGGCTGGTTTGAAGTTTGCCCAAGACTTCCCTGGTTCAAAAATCTTGGAGTGCTAATTTACCGCCCAGGAACGCCCTAGTTTGGCGGGAAAACTGCGTTCTGGGGAACCCCGAGCCAAGTCCTATGCACCAGCCAAGACTCTGGGAGAGGCGCCCAATGGGCAGGGATGATGAAAGAAAATTGAACATATTCATATCATGATATTGTTTCAACCATTTTTCCTAAAAACAGTTGAATTCTGAAGTGTGATTGGCATCATTATACATCAGGAATGGCATCACCCATTGCGATGGTGTTCTTCTTCAATGAACATCTAGGCGCAGATGTGCATCCGCTGTGTGCTATGAACCAGGCTGTGGCTCCTTGCTATGTTCATCCGCCCAAGTGGTCCTTTGGAGGGGGAGTCCCGGCAGAATGGTGGTGGGGCAGTGGGGCAACACCAGACAATTTGACGACATTTGACAACTTTTTTGGGCATTGGGCTGTGGGTGGGTTTGCATTTTTGTTGGTCACAGTTCCTTCTTAGAACTCTCCCAGATTTCCAATTCCATGCAGGTGAAAAGTTGGCTTTCCCCTTTCAGAGTCCCATGTCGGGGCTGCTTCAGCCAGAACGGCAGGGTCAAGGAGTGTGCAAAAACGGAAAACGTTTGATTCATGTCTAGTTCATCGACCCCGTGTCATACTTGTGGGTCCACTGGTAGCCCATCTTTGAAGCGCACGCCTTTTTTCCTTGCTTTGCTGGTATCAGTATGATGAATTGTAGGGCAATTGATGTGTTGAAGGTTGGAGGCAGTGCATGTACCAAGCACTCACCGTGTCAACACAAGGAAAGTCCCGAAGCACTACCTTGTCAGCAACTGATGGAGGTAGCCATTCTGTTGGAAGTTTTGCCACTGGAGCAGCAGGGAGACATGGACAGGACCTCACGGCATGAAAACATCACATTCTTGTGGAGATAATGCGGAGATTGTCGTCAAATTGAACAGGTTGGATGCCCTTCTGACTCACACACAGAGGGCAATTCTGGGTCAGGTATGATTCATCTTCCAAAAGTGGTTGCTTCCTTCTCTGTTCAAAAGGTGTCGTCAAAATTGCGGGTATTTTGGGTGATACAGTCCAAAGTTGAAAGGGGCAACAGTTTGTCCAGCAATAAAAAGCGACAAAACTGCCTGTCCCCATTGATAAGCACAGAAATCATCCAGCTAGGTCTGGGTCAAACTTGGGTGCCACAAATGTCAGAATTGTCAGATGATTCCTCAAAAAAACTGTTGGTTCAGGAGTTCCAAGTTTGGACCCACCCCGAAAGGTTTGGGACGTTGAACAAATTCTTGCAGCCCAGCCAAGGCCAGTTTGAAACGTCGCCCCAAACGCACCCTGTCGCGTGGCTTTGGCACTGGTGGCCGAACCTCCTTGAGGTGGAGAAGTGGAGAATACTTTTTTTTGATTCGTCATTGGTCTTCTGCTGAATATGGTTGATTTCCAAGTCGGTTTATGGCCTTATTTGTTGGTCTCTCTTCTTGGGTGACTGTTTTGATGTTCTACATGAATCTACATGATGGATCAGTTGGATTGGGTCACCAATGCTGAATGAAATTGTATCCACATTTGCTTGTCTGTTCCCGAACATTTGAGGAATCCTGTTGTAATCGGATGCTTTTCGCCAGGGCACGGTGGCGCCGTACTAATCATATCCAGGTCTTGCAACCCAGAGCCGTCCTGAAGTGGTAGAGTCCCCTAAAGGAATCTGTGATCCCATGATATCCCATGCGTATGTTGAGATTTGTTTCATCGGTAGCCATCACTGCGGGCCAATCCTCACGATACCGATGTTTCCGCAGGCCAAGCTCTGAGTCGCCGGGCCCTGGCACCTATGACCTCTTTCGGGTGGGAGATGAGGTGCGGATTCACAAAATATAGAGCTTGAAGATTGCCATCCGATTTCAGGGATCTATTCAAGAACCTTTGGATCTGTTGAAATCACGGTCTTTTCAAGGCTGTTTGCTCGAAAACAACAAAATAGAACACTGTAAGACAGTAGAAGAAAGAAGTTCTCATTTCCACTGTAACAGATGCATTGATAATGACCAGTGCATGAAGGTATATATAGTATTGTTCTAGCTCTCCGATTTGGCAGGTTCCCCTGCTTTCTCTATATGCCAGGTGCCTGTGTGGGCATCAGGATCTCGCCTGCCTTGGGGCACACGCACAGGCTGATTGCAAACGATGGTGATCCCAAGAGCTCAAAGCCTTGTGGCTCAAAGCCATTGGGATCATGTTTGGGGAACATCCATTTTCCAGCCAGCCCTACTCTAGGAACTCTAGTACCTTTGCAGCCTTTGCAACTTTGCTGTTCGGGGGTTTTGCCCTTGGGCGCAGTCACATTTCCACACATTTCCACGGCCTTTTCCCATGGGATGCATGCGATTCCGCAGCATTGGGAGGTGGCCGCACCAAGCTGGTGCATTCTGCTTCAGAGGTGGGACCTGGCGAGTATACCGCAGAGCATGGCCTGGTGCCAGCTGGTCCCACAGCCAAGATGCTCGGACCAAGCGCTGGTCGGGGGTTGCGTTGGGTCGGATTCGGATCCCAAAAGATCACCAGTAGTGGATACAAATGTTTATCATGCACATATTATATCATATTATAGTATGCAATATACATACATATATATATAATATTTATATATATATAGTATACGTTCGGCGGGGAATCCGTTTTCTTTTCTGGGTTAGCAGTTTCAAGCCAATAAGTTCAGGATGCTCAGGATGCTCTTAGAATTTCCACGCGTCCGCTCCGATTTGGTGAGATCCACCCAGGATCGGACAGAAGATCAAAGATCTACCTGCCACTTGCCTGAAACGAAGTCACTGTTTGGTATGAGTTGATGCAAGTCAATTGCACGAAAAAATCATATACAAGTCAAGGGTTCTTCCTGCGTATTGGCGTTTGCTGGCATTTAATAACCCGTTGGTCAATTTTGGGAAGAGTCCCAAGTGTGCAGATGCCGAATTCGATGAATTTAATGTAACTCCGAGACCATGCGGTGTTGTCACGGCTTGCAAGCAGGTCTCTCATCTAACCTTTAGAAACCGGAAAACAACATGTGAAATCATGAGATCATATGAAGGATGGCAGCGAATACTGTAGTAAATTCTTTTCCACATATCGAAAATCGCTATAACTATGTTAACTTAAGTTTCGTAGGATGTCGTAGGTAGATCATCAATGGACGACCTGTCAACGCTGCAGGACTCCAGGATCAACTACCCAGCCCCAGGGCATTATCCGGTGAAGGGCACTGTGGCCCAAAAGAAACCCTACCAGAAAGGTGGGGATGCCAGGCTTCATTTAATGCTTCGCACTTGAAACATGTGTGCAAGCATGTCTTTTTTTAAAGTTTTTAAAGAGTGGTATGATATAGATAGGTTGACATGGTAAAATCTAATAACTACTATACTACTATATATACATAAACTATAAGTCTATAAGGATCTATAAGGACAAGGATCGTCAAAGGGCGGAAAGATTGGGATAGGATAGGCGGTTAGACATGTTTGGATCAGTTTCCTCCTAAATTGAATCGCAGGATGTGACAGCCCCGGTATCATGGGATCTGGACAACGTTCAACGCTGCAACTTGGTTCCTATTTGTGGTTGCAAATCGGATAATCAAATGAGTTGGGAATTTTTATGCCCAAAATAGTCGGTTGCCTTGCTAGGCTATCAAATCAAATGGAAAAAGCATGGATTAGCTTTTGTCTTGATTCTGTGGTCCCGTTTGGTCCCGTTTGGTCCCGTTTGGTCCCGTAAAAGTCTCAATCTTTCCTATTTGGTTGAAGCTCTATGCCCTGCACTTGTGCCTTGTGAGAACAGCACTTGTGCCTTAAGCTCCACGGAAACATCACCCCACACAAAGTGGGGCCGGGTGACGTTGAAATGGGATATTTCCATCAGCTTTGGCATCAGGTCAGGCAAAGATGAGGGCCCTGGCTTTGTCTACAGTCCCGGTCACGGCCCAAAATCGGGATGACATCCGGATTCGGGATAGCGTGGTGCCTACTTGCAATATTCTTTACCATTACTTACCTATACTTCAAGGTTGAATTTCTTTGTTTTTCATAAGTGACTTGTTTCCTGGTCGCCTCTGCCCAAAAGGCTTGGGTGTGAATCTATTCCATACTTGGTCTTGCATCCCAGTCAGTCATACTTCAGTGCCTGTGATGTTAACTCATGGTCTCGGTGGAGCATCCAAGTTCACACATGGTTTGCACATGGCTCGTTGCGAACTCTTCAGAAGCAACACACACACATTCATTTTAATTCTAGACCTAAAGACGAAAGATAATGCATTGTGCCAAATTTATCCAAATTTTACAAAATATGAGCCGGGCTAAAATCAACTTCGAAAACCGTTGCTACAAGGAATTGTCAGCGTTGGGTCACTGGACCCCTACTCACCTAGTGGTAGTTAGGAAGGTAATGTGGGAGCAGCTGCTGAGGCGTCGAGGCCAGCAGCCATGCGCAAACCTGGGCCCAAGGTGAGCGAAAAAGCTGGTTGGATGCGGATCCAGATGAGCCACCAGGGCCAGGAACCGATGGCGAGTTGGCTGGGACATGGGCTGATGGACGATAGACGAGCTGTTGTGGCCTGCTGTGGCAGTGAAACCACTGAATACCCTCGAAAGATGGGGAGGATATTTCATCGATCATTGGGGATCTTGATATTCTAGCCAAATTCCTGAAGTCAAGCAACCAGCTCAAGATCATTGGAGCAAAGGTTTGCCGCTTTAAACGGATAATTTGGTGTATGCTTACCGACTGTCGATCCCACTCCCCCGATGTAGCAGGAGCCTATGATCCACAAGACTCTTTGGATGCCTACAATGGAAAGCGGTCAGGCACGCAACATCCAGCAGTCTGTGAGGAAGTCGAAGGTGTTAGGGATGTTCTACAAATCAATTTAGAAACCAAAAAATGGGTTTGCAAATCTTTCCAAGAGTGTCTGTCAAGAGTGTCTGTTTGGTTTGTGTTGAGTCTGTTTGGTTTGTGTCAAGGGTCTATCTGGAAGCATGTGAAGCGATACCCAGTGTCAAGGGGCATCCCGAGGGTCTCATTTTCACCCTGCGTTTCGAGGCTGGCCAAAGGATGAGAAACAGCACCGAAAGATGGCAGGGCTGCTGCCTGCAGACAACCCTGGTCCTGACTATCATGTGCCCCTTGAAGCTGGGCAGAGACAGATGTGGGTGCAGTCTTTTTCAGAGAAGTTGACGACCACTTGAGACATTTGTTTCTGTGCTTTTTGCACACACACACATATATACATATGTATGTATGTATTGTAATGTAATGTAATGTAATGTAATGTTATGTAATGTTATGTAAGGTTATGTAATGTTATGTAATGTTATGTAATGTTATGTAATGTTATGTAATGTAAATGTAATGTAATGTAATGTAATGTAATGTATGTAATGTATGTAATGGTATGTAATGGTATGTAATGGTATGTAATGGTATGTAATGGTATGTAATGGTATGTAATGGTATGTAAATGTATGTAAATGTATGTAAATGGTATGTAAATGGTATGTAAATGGTATGTAAATGGTATGTAAATGGTATGTAAATGGTATGTAAATGGTATGTAAATGGTATGTAAATGGGATGTAAATGGTATGTAAATGGGATGTAAATGGGATGTAAATGGGATGTAAATGGGATGTAAATGGGATGTAAATGGGATGTAAATGGGATGTAAATGGGATGTAAATGGGATGTAAATGGGATGTAAATGGGATGTAAATGGGATGTAAATGGGATGTAAATGGGATGTAAATGGGTATGTTAATGGGTATGTTAATGGGTATGTTAATGGGTATGTTAATGGGTATGTTAATGGGTATGTTAATGGGTATGTTAATGGGTATGTTAATGGGTATGTTAATGGGTATGTTAATGGGTATTTTTAGTTACTGGGTATGGTAAGGGGTAGGTTAATGGGTATGTTAATGGGTATGTTAATGGGTATGTTAATGGGTATGTTAATGGGTATGTTAATGGGTATGTTAATGGGTATGTTAATGGGTATGTTAATGGGTATGTTAATGGGTATGTTAATGGGTATGTTAATGGGTATGTTAATGGGTATGTTAATGGGTATGTTAATGGGTATGTTAATGGGTATGTTAATGGGTATGTTAATGGGTATGTTAATGGGTATGTTAATGGGTATGTTAATGGGTATGTAAATGGGTATGTAAATGGGTATGTAAATGGGTATGTAAATGGGTATGTAAATGGGTATGTAAATGGGTATGTAAATGGGTATGTAAATGGGTATGTAAATGGGTATGTAAATGGGTATGTAAATGGGTATGTAAATGGGTATGTAAATGGGTATGTAATGGGTATGTAAAGGGGTATGTAATGGGTATGTAAAGGGTATGTAAAGGGTATGTAATGGGTATGTAATGGGTATGTAATGGGTATGTAATGGGTATGTAATGGGTATGTAATGGGTATGTAATGGGTATGTAATGGGTATGTAATGGGTATGTAATGGGTATGTAATGGGTATGTAATGGGTATGTAATGGGTATGTAATGGGTATGTAATGGTATGTAATGGTATGTAATGGTATGTAATGGTATGTAATGGTATGTAATGGTATGTAATGGTATGTAATGGTATGTAATGGTATTTAATGGTATGTAATGGTATGTAATGGTATGTAATGGTATGTAATGGTATGTAATGGTATGTAATGGTATGTAATGGTATGTAATGGTATGTAATGGTATGTAAGGGTATGTAATGGTATGTAATGGTATGTAATGGTATGTAATGGTATGTAATGGTATGTAATGGTATGTAATGGCATGTAATGGTATGTAATGGAATGTTAATGAAATGTAATGGAAATGTAATGGAATTGTAATGGAATGAAGGAATGTAAGGGAATGTAAGGAATGTAATGGAATGGATGGAATGTAATGGAATGTAATGGAAGTAATGGAATGTAAGGAATGTAACTGAATGTTAATGTAATGCTGATCAGTATGTAATGTATGTAAGTATGTAATGTATGTAATGTTATGTAATGTATGTAATGATGAATTTGTATGGTATGTACTGTGATTGTATGTATGGATGTTATGTATGATTTGTATGTATGTCATGGATGTAGTATGTATGTTATGTATGTATGTATGTGTATGTATGTTGTAATGATGTATGTATGTAATGTATTATGTTATGTATGATGTATGTATTGTATGTATGAGTATGTATGTATGTATGTATGTATGTATTATGTTATGTCTATGTATGTATGTATGTATGTATGGTATGTATGTTATGTATGTTATGTATGTTATGTATGTTATGTATGTTATGTATGTTATGTATGTTATGTAGTTATGTATGTATGTATGTATGTATGTATGTATGTATATATATGTATATACATACGCATACAGCATACAGACATACACGAAACACATTATATAGAGATACTCTAAGTTCTGGCCGTTCCTTTATTCATTGACCATTCCTTCTCAAGAATGCCATGGTCTGAAAGTCCCTGCAGGATGGTCCTTGGTTGGGAGGGGGGTTTGTTTGAAACCTTTCCATCAGTGGCAGCACAGATACGGAAAGCTGGACAATATGATCCTTCATTGGATCGTATTCGCATGATTGGCTTTGGCTCTCCGATGTTCAACCTTCCTATTTTTTGTTTTTTTTTCGCTGCCCAGTGTGGCAGTTGGCGCGTGCAGATTGACTCGCACCATCTCCTATTTCCACTTTCCACCTTCTGCCAACAATGGCAGTGTCGCACTGGTGATTGCTGGCAGGATTTTGAGGAGATTGTACCAAAGCGGTATGCAGTTCATGGTTTGAAGCGTACAATGATAAACCGTTCGCTATGCCAAGTCCTCAACGTTCAACCTTGTTCAGTGAAGTTCCTTTTTATAGTCCAAAGATCCTACCTCAAGGAACACTTGAATCGGAATTGAGAGCCCACATGATATGACCAGGGGGTGTTTTAGCCAAAACGATCTGCCAATTTGTGAATTGTTGGCATCTTTACACATTGCAGTGCAGTGAGAAATTAGGAGAGAATTGGATGGAAGATTGGATTCCGAGGGCGCCTAGCACCTCCCAAGGAGGACAGCGTTTTCGGGGGGCTTTTCATTTGGTTCCACTAGAAATGCAATATCAAAATCCTGCAGGTGGTAATGATACTGGTTACTGACAGATTAGTCGAAGTTAAAACCTCTTGGGTTCGCCTATTTGGAGGCTGAAGGAATATGCTGGAACATTTTCAAATTGGGCGGTCTTGCAGGAATGGTTTCTGCACTTCTCCCGGGAATCTCATCGCCAGCACCATATCACAGGAGCAAAGGGTGTCTCCGGATGCATACCATCCCAACACAGAGCTGGTCACTTACTGTGCCGGCGTGCCAAGGCCGTTGCAACTTGGTTTGGAGTTGAACATAAATGAGTGTTGACGCGCAAGAAGCTAGCAAGTTTGGCTTTGGTTGCTGTTGGTGTTCGTGGTTGTAGGCTAAGCTCAGAATTTCGGGTGGAAAGTTGCTGCCCTCTGCACGCTTCCTATTGTACTTCCACTCATGTTTAGGAAGTTCAGAGTGTTCCAGTGTTCCATTTCAATGCTAAAGGCCAAAGATTGCATCTCGGCTTTTGTGGTTCCATGAAGTCCTATGGGATGGTTTATAGAGAAAAAACTACAATTGTTGTGGGCGGATATTTTCACCCGAATGGTTCCCGACTACCATACCATTTCAAACCTATGCAGTCTGCAGTTTTCATTGATGCCTACGATTTTCCCCAAGGCATCGCACGGCAGAGCGTCGAAGCATCTTCGACGTGGGCGCAGGGGGAAACGAAGGTGCTGCCGAGGCGTGGATGGGATTCTGGTGCTTTCAAGGGGATCATCTTGAAATGGCTCATTTTTAATGGGGAAACCGGGAAACCAATGATTTACTGTAACATGGGATTCATCTCACCAAAATGGAGGGTTTGACCAACCAAAATGGTTTCTTCTTTTCAGGGCAAACCATAGATTAAGCTGAAGCAAAGTTTACCCAGTATTTGGGGCATGTGTCGGTATGAGTGTCCATGAGCACCAGCTGTTTTGATGTGAACACCAGAGTGCCAAGGTGTTTTTGGTGTCTTGGCTTCAATCCCGAAACTCATTTAATCTGCCAAATTGGGGGATATTTCAGATGCAACCAGCAAAAAGATAGAGTTGGGGTCAAACAACCGCCAAGACCGACTAATTTACTATTGATCTAAAGAGTTTGGTGGAAAGCCTAGTATAGATAGAAGCTGGTTTTCTGGCAACATGTGTGGTCTACCAGATTAGGATATACACTTTGTTCAAGAAGTTCCGATCAAGAGTGGTATGGGCAAGGATCAAGGCAAAGAAACATGTTGCAGGCATGGATTGAAGATCAAAGCATTTTTCCTTCCACTTGCTTGACAGTTGGAATTTCTCAGCTATCCTCCACGAGTCGCAAGGCCCTATTTAAGAGCGCAATGAAAAGCATGGAGTCAGCTGATGATGCGGCTTGGTGAAGTAGTGCGGCCAAGCGCTGTGTTGCGAATAATTTATCCCCACATATCCCCCGGATTTGCTTCCAATGCGTGAAGTAGACTCGCATTCTTACCTGCACCTGCTGCATGGGTGGAGGGGCACTTCCCACATGTGATGTGCATGACATTTCGCGTACCGTTCTTCATTTGTGGATCTTCCACTGTCTGAGAGTCTGAGGGCGACACAACGAAACTTTCGCAGATGTGCTCTGAAGCGGTTGGGGTTCGGTCAAGCCGATGTCTTTCCATTGAACATTTGCCGATTTCTGACTGGTGACTAGCATGAGACGATGCAGTGATTCACTTCTATGGCTCACATGTCGAATGCTGTTGATCGTTTTCTCTCTGTGAGGGCGAGGGTCATTGCCTCCTACAAGACTTCATATATAGACTAATATAGACTATAGACTACGAGACATCCTGTAGCTTATTTTTCCTGAAGGTACGAAAGCACGACTCCCAGTTGGTCCTTTCTGCCGCGGCGAGCGGAGCTGCAGAAGAAGCCCCAGGACTACTTTTGGAAAATTGCATCGCTGAAATCAATACAATACAAGAATCAAAGCCCTTGCCTACCGACCTTGCAGGATCAATGCGCAAATATGTACGGACCTTGGTCATCTTTTGGCTAAAAATAAATAAATCAATATATAATAATATAATACATATATATATATATTGTTGGATTGGTAGCGATCTTCTCAAACCAAAGCAGTAGGTCTTCCCAAGACCAAATGAATCAGGATTGAATTGGATGAGGCCGCCTGACCTGATGTAGATAGTTGTAAGGACCTCCGGATCCTATTGAACTCCAAGGGGGACCCTGTCCCACCTATGGCTCGGTCAACGACACAGACCTTTTCTCCAAGTGCCACAACCCCCTGGGCATCTGAGCCTAGTCCGGCAATCGCAGATGAAAGTGTTCCAGTGAACCTCCCATTGGAGATTGCACATGTTGCACATCACACTCGTCAAAAAATGTTTTCCAAGTGTGTTTTGTGTTCTTCAAAAACTGTACACTGATTTAATTGGCAAGTATTGGCAACTTCCGAGGGAGCTGCAACATGACTCATCCATGCTTTCTTTGATCGCTTGTCTGCTCTGGCCCGCAAAACTTCATCCACGTCATGAATGATGCAGCGTCCTTTTGGCTGGCACATCCGTGAACTTTGGCTTCATGAAGTAAACGATTGGCTTCCAATAGGTCTTTCACACATGGTTGATTGATTTTGGCTTGGATTAAACTGAATTTTGCTGAAAGATTTGGTCGAGTGTCTGTGGCAGCATACTGGACACTTCCTACGCGAACCCCTAAGTGGTTGACACTCTTTCTCAGATTCTCTGTCACGGAGTTCAATATTAGAAAACCCTGATATATTGCTTATTTTTGACAAGATCCTTAATCCCTTGCATTTGTTTCGCGAAACCGGATTTGAATGTCTAAAAGTGATTCGAATCCTGGCGTTTTTAATATTTTAATTTCGAAAAAAATGCGTTATAATAGTATATATTTTTTCGATATTATAATTTTTAAAAATGG